>VWZX01007552.1:517211-621550 GCA_013399015.1 Galbula dea
ATAGGGAACTGCTGGAAAGAGTCCAGCCCAGAGCCACCAAGAGGATGAAGGGGCTGGAACATCTTCCTGATGAGGAAAGGCTGAGGGAGCTGGGTCTCTTGAGCTTGGAGGAGACTGAGGGGTGACCTCATCTATGCTTTTAAATATGTGCAGGGTGTGTGTCAGGAGGATGGGGTCAGGCTCTTCTCAGTGAAGCCCGGTGACAGGACAAGAGGCAATGGCTGTAAGCTGAAGCATAGGAGGTTCTGTGTGAATACAAGACCAAATGTTTTGCCAGTTGAGGTGACAGAGCACTGGCACAGACTGCCCAGAGAGCTTGGGGAAGTCTCCTGCTCTGGAGAGATTCCAAACCCATTTGGACATGCTTCTGTGTGAGCTGGTCTAGGGAATCCTGCTGTGGCAGGGGGGTTGGACTAGATGATCTTTCGAGTTCCCTTCCAGCTCCTAACATTCTGTGATTCTGTTACTTAAGTGGACCAACAAGACTGCAAATTCGTAGCTACACCAGAAGATCAGTTATGAGTGAAACAAGACAGATTGGTAAAAGAAAGGTTTTAGTAATACAACTCCATCCCATTGGGGTTTTTGTTGGCAAAACACATATCAGTCAGGGCTCACTTGTCTGGGAGTACAGAATTTACATCTGTGCTAATGGACCAACAAGGCTTTCAAGTGCTCTTGGAAGTGGAAGTAAAGCTCTGAGACATTTATAGTATGGAAAACAAACCTTATCTTCCAGCTCTACTGAAACAGACCCAAAGCTGTATCTCAATATCAACCAGCTTTTAACTTCAAAGATAGTCACGCTCTAAGGCCTTCTGTTAAAAACTCAGGCCCTTTTCCCACTTCTTTGATGATCTGGAAAGAAGGTAGAAATGCAAATTGCCACAGAGGGAGGAACAAATCAAACCTCTTTCCTCAGGGGGGCCAGCGAGAGACTCGCTGTAGCAACACCTAACACATACCTGTGTAGCTGTGAGTTACATCTCTGACCAGCAATAATGTTCCCTCCTTTTCATTTTCTTCCACACTACAGACCCACTCCTATCCTTACTCTTTAAAGCACTCTGGATGGTAGATTTAGCTCTTTCCTCCTTCCCACTGTAGCTGCTTATTGATGATGTTATTGAGAAAGGAAATGTATGTAGGTGGGGGAACAAACACTTAATTATTGGTATTGTGGAAAAAGATGCAAAATTTGGCATTCTTTAATGTGAAATACAAGACTTAGATAAGGTATGTATCTCAGAGAGATTCTTTTATCCCATTCCAACATCTGCTATCCAATCCTGAAGCCTCTTTGGTCAAAATCATTTTAATTAAGCAATTCTACCTTCTGTAGTAGTCATTACCAGAAGATAATTGACTGCGTTGGTAATGAAGCTTTCTCAGGGTGCTAAACAAATAGCAAGGTTAATTATCTGGCAGTAATACTTGTGATAGCAGTGCAACACTGGCCAACTAAGTTTCCTGTCTCCTGCAGTACCCTTTCAGTAAATCAACATGATACCTGTGGCTATCTGCTGCTTTACTGTGGTATCAGCAATGGAAAGGGGAAGCCACCATCAGGTCAGGGGTGCATGGAAAGCAATACAAAGACAATAGGACTTTTTATTCAATGTGGCTTATTCAACTACTAACTTTTCTTATGTTTTTTCTGACTGCAGAATGAATTTTCAAACACTATGTTTATATATCAGGGACATCTGACAGCAAAGATGTATTTCAATTATAGACAAAGTCCAGAAGTTTATTTGAACCACTACATAATCCCAGAATGTATCTGATTGTTGTGGGTTTTTTTTTTCCACTTGCCTTCTGTTTTCATCTTTTCTCCATCTTGGCTATAAATCCACTCACACTGAATTAATTGGAGAGATCACATTTGAATTTCATTTTGTGGGTTTAAATTCAGTGTTGGCAGTTCCTGTCTTTAATTCTGCATCACTCAAAACTAAGAGTGAACTATGTGTTTCTCTGCAGGTAAAATGTTGGTTTAGATTTATGACAATGTTGATTTTTCTCAGTATTAAAAGGAAATGTATCAAGTCAGGTTAATTTGACCTTTACCTTGGGAAAATAGCAAAAGCTAGTTTATTTTTGGAGTTGGTTTATTTGTTTTTTGAGCTGTTTTTTTTTTAGTAAGGCAGCTTCCCAGCTTTCTAGCTACAAGAATATGCAAATGGGCTATCTTGAGTCCCAGGAATTCAAAGCTATTCCCACCTTAATTTCACTATGTCTTTATGTTAGTTTTCAACAAAATAGATGTAGCTGTTCTTTGGGAACAGCCCAAAACCACACACTGACATTTAAACACAGAAACACCTCTACATTATTTTGGAGGGGTTGGGGGGTTTTTTTGCCACTTAGTAGCCTTATTTGTTTTGCATGAAATTCAGCCATTTGCATAAAGGTGTCACCTGAGTGCCAATTCTCTCTGTTAGAATAGCTCAGACATTCTACATAGATCCAACTGCCAGTTACAGGTGGAAGAACTCCAGCAGCCAGTAATGGCATAGAATTTGAGCAACAAGCCTTTCACATGGAAATCTTGGTTAAGAATTTCCCCAAGAGGAACTGTCAGAGTGGGTTCTGCTGTACTTGCTGTGTTGGGACTATCACAGAGCTAACCCTTCTTCCATTATTGCTTACAGACCTTTTCAAAGCAAAAGGACCTTACCAGTAGTTGTAGTTCAAGAGCATTGCTGTTCCTTCCATACACTTTCAGGACATTTTCTTAAGGGCATAGACTTCTGCTGAATTATGAATAACCTCTGTCTTTGAACTGACTTCCACATACTCCTGAATGAACCCAGCTAGTGCACAGAACCCCTCAAGAAGATCCATGAGAGTTCTGCTAAGCAAAGGTCACAGAACCACTTTCTCCAGGGCTGAAAGTGTCAGATTCATCTTGTACAAGGACAGAAATTATTCCAGGGTCAAGACAGTCCTTAATTTATTAGAGATTTAAGTTTGTAGGAGCTTTAAGAACTCATCCAGAATGGTTAAGCCAAGGACAGTGCTTCTCACTGATGAAGACACTGAGACATCTCACTGCTCCAAGTGTAAACCTTATAAAACAACTGATACACAGGCTAATGGCCATTCCTATTGAGCAGCATAAAGAGACAGGAAACACTTCTCAGGATCATGCCTAAAGATCTGAAAACAAACAACATAATGAAAAGTTCAGCCACAAAAGTGATCTGAAAGGATGCTAAGTACTTTTTCATTTCTTTTTCTCCTTTGCAGTCAGGTGATCTCCTCAGGGCAAACACCACTGCTTTGCTTGTGCTGGCAGAATGCCTGAGACACCCCTGACAGGAAGCATGAATTTCACTGTAAAATAAATATCAACAAAATAATGGGAAATAAATTCAGGAGATAAGTTGGGAAGAAAGAGTCTTCATCTGTATGCAGACAAAGACTCAGTAAGAAAGGAGGAAATGTTTTCAGCAAGTGCTAAATTCCCATGTGGCCAGGAGAAAGCCAGAAATTTGTATGAATTTGGATGGAATTTGAAAAAGGGCTCTAGGAGGGGAAAAAAAAGACAAGTAGTAACTATTTTTTGAACACCCTAATGACTCATTTTAATCCTTTTGGAACACAGTTATTTCCTTTTAGAAAGGCTGAAGCATCAAAAACATAAAAGAGAGATCTCAAAGTAAACCAACAGTTCAATTTGCTGTTGAAAAGAAAGAAGGAGGAGAAAAGGCATACTTGCAAAGAGCCAATCCCTCTTCCTAGAGGACAGTCTAAATCCATTCTTCTTCATACCAGCAACCCCAGAGGCAGGTTATTATTGGCATGAAAAGTTGAATTAGTCCTGTTTTGTTGGTGGTGGTTTTTGTGTTTTCCTCACTCTATTTTGTGAAGCTTTCAGTTTTCTCCCAGATTTATGGTAGACTTTGAAAGTGTTCCCATGTTCCCAATTCTCCTCCCAATGATCTCTGTCATTTGTGACCAGATGCCTTAACAATGATACAAGTGGCCTAAATTTTGATCTAATCATACACTGTATGAATCAGCAGTGGCTGTGAAGAGAAACTCTGCTTTGAATAGAGAATGGTCCCAAAACATCCTCCTTTTGATTAACAAAGAGTTGATTAACAAAGAGCCCCAAACTCAGCTCTTAGCAGCACACCAAGATGGTGACCATAGCTCTGGTCCATTTCTCAACAAGATTTATCTGTCCAAATCCAATATTCTACAATACATAGGCTTAGTTTATGTTTGAGATTTGCACTTCTGACTGCAGGGGAGAAATGCACACTCAGGTACCACTGGGATCACTCTAACATGCACACACCAAGCAGGTCAGTTGAATCCCATCCTGCTAAGGGATTTGCTAAAGTTAGTTAAATGAATCCATCCCACCTGCTATGGTGGCATAGGAAGAGAATGGAGGAAAAGAACAAGGGAGGATGGCAAAAGGAAGCAGTAGAATTTTGGCTTCAGTCAGAACCACAGTCACTACCTCTACACCCTCATCTTTACCTTCTGTTTCACTTTCTGGTTTGTTTGTGGAGGATTTTTTCCTCCTTTCTCCTATTGTCTTTTCTTCTAAACAGTTGCTGTTAGAGCCTGCCCTGCCCCTCATTTGGTTTCCTTGGAGCCTGTCACATCACTGCATCCTTCAGCTTTTAATTCAGAGCAGAACACATTTTGCACAGGTCCTCTCCAAAAGCATGGCAACTGTCCCTTCCACAGAGCTCATTCAGGATGACCTCAGCATTTGGGGGGAAAAAAAACCCAACATAACAATGTCTTCAGGTCTACTCTTAAGAGATAAATATGGAGTTTGTTGGTTCCAAATTACAAGAGTTTGTTCATGAAGAGACAGCTGCAAGGGCAAGTGTGATGCTAGCAGTGCAGAGAGGGTTATTGGTGAAAAACAAAATCAAACTTCAGCAGTTTGGAGGATCAGCTCCAACATGCTCTCAGTTACATAGGGTGGTTTGTTGGAACCTTACTGAGAAGCATCTGAAAGTCTTGGATCTGCAAAAGTAGGTCAGAAATACTGTAGCACTTCTCTGGGACATAAGCTCCTGAACAGGTAGAGAGAACAGAAACAGAAGCAAGGGAGATGAAACTAACTTCTAACTTCCCTTCCTGGCTAATAAAGTATGAATTTACAGTAGGTGCTTAAAACTGTCCTTTGTCTGCCTGTCCTTTCTTTCTCTCTGGCACTATTTCTACAGTCAATGTTGGCAACAGGGAAAACTTTTAGGTGGCAGAAGCCCAAGCTGTTAAGCTATGGATGAAGTAGTAAAATCCAGGGGGCTTTCCAGATGCCCATTACTTGCAAGAAGTTTCTTGTCTGCTCTATCCATACAATGAGCTGTACCTAGCTCCTTTTCTGCCCAGAGTGGGTTTCTCACATAGACACACATGGAGAGGCACTCCACCCTCTTGCTTGCAACATCAGGTCACAACTATGCAGTTCTCCCCAACATGATGTTTTGTGATGACCATATTTTCTTCTCCAAAAAAACCCCCTAGATCTAAAACTAAGCCTAGAAAAATACATGGAACAGCCTAGAACTGGTCATTTTAGTGTTTCAAATGGCATAGAGGACAGAGGTTTTTAAGCCAGAAAGGGTTGTTGGAGCACATGATTCAACCTTTGGCACATTATAGTCCACAGTGTTTCATTCAGATATCTCATCTTCCAACTCATGGGCTGCAAGCACCACCCTGGTAATCAGCTAGGTCTTCCAATGGCAAAGGAAGGTGTGGGAGAGGGTTTAACAGTAATGTCCAAAGTTGGAACCTAGAGTCAGGAAAAAGGTTCTGATAGTCTGTTTGGACAACTGGCCTAGAAATGGCTCCCCATCTCCAGTCAGAGGAGAAATGACTACTTGCAGCTGTGAGATACAGTAAGCTCAGATGTTCTGCATCCAAGAAGTCTCCAGTGTCATGGTGATGGATGAGCTGCAAACCAACACTTCAAGTAATGTCAGTGCCAGCTGACTTTGAGCTGAATGGGGAAGGAGGAGGACAGAAAGACATACTGTTGTGTTTAGTGTCTGACTCCAGCACACCCTTGAAAAAGATAATTGAGGTGGAAGGGTCTGATTGCCGAGGGGACTAATCCCAAAAGCTGATCTGACTTATTCAAAGACTCTCTCAAACCATAAAGCATCCACCAGCAAATGGGTTAAACCACTTGAGAGTGGGAAATGAGTCGGGAAGGAAACAAAGGGGAAGGATAAAACATAAAGCAGCTGCTTCCTATTTACTACTCCATTGAGCAAAGGTATCAGAGGAACTGCCACCACTCACAGTCACTTCAGCAGCAGCAGCAAAAAGGTTCCTAAGAGTTTTACAGCAACATAAGCAAAAAGAAATCTCCAAAGCAAGGTCAAGGTACAGGGTATATCACCTAAAGCTTCTTGCTGGGACACTGAAGAAGCAATACTAAGAGCCCTTCCACCCTTCAGCTTTCCCCAACAAAAGTTTTAATGAAACAAGAAACGTGGAGAAGACAGGAATTAGAAATTCCTGCAAAGCAAGGCAGAGGACTTGGGTCTGAATAACATACAGAACAATATTAGAAGAAAGGTCTGAGACCCTTGATGGAAAATCCCTGTAGGAAAAGAAAGCAAAGCAATGTCTGTTTGGCTGGCAGTAGGCAGCAGAGATGTTAATAAAGTTACTGCCAAGCAAAGCAAACCAAAGCAAGACAAAACAAAGCATTCCAGGCTTTTCCCATTGCCAAATCTTAGCATTATCTGTAAAATATAGAATACACAAAATACAGGACTATAGAACAGTTGGATGCTGGTTGGTCTTCAAACAACACACAGATAAACTTCCCTGGTTTAACATATTTCATCCTCATGCTCCCATCCTGAAGACCACTGTAGAAAGAGAGGTCAAGTCCATCTAGACAGAGAGGATTAGACTAAAGGATACCTTTGCTTTCCTCCCATCTGAACTCATTTTGCCTAGAAACTGCACTAGGAAAAAATGTGACATTTCCTTGATGGAAGATAAGTGCAATTCATTTTTGGAGGCACTAACAGTGAACATGTTACAGTCCCAGTGCAGCTAGAGATATACAATTAAAATAACTTCCTCAAATACTTAGCCATTTGGAGTAAATGGGACACCTACAGCATTCCTAAATGCTTTAGACCTTGCAGTTCCAAGCTCTAGAACTTTTGACTGACCTGCAGACCAACACAGCACAAACATTTGCACCTGAGAGAGAGAGAGAGAGGCAACTGGGTTCCTTTGCCATCTGCTGAGAACAGAATTGCTCAGCACATGGCAGCAGCAAATGGAAGCAAGCAAATGGCAGAAAGAATGGCAGCCACTTTGGAGATTTGGGAATACCTAAATGTTTTTTCATGTGGAACAGGAGGAAAAGACAGATGCACAAAACCAGGAATCTAACACACCTGATACTTTTGTTTAAGTTTCAGCAGAGAACCATGTATTAAAGCCAATCATAGAAACAAGCAAAGGGAAAACAACAGCCCAGGGGTAAAAATCCATGTATTAAACCTGTTCTTTCCCAGCAGGATGACCCTGACCCTAACCCTAACCCTAACCCTTTTCATGTGACTTCCACAAGACAGCCAGGAAAACAAAGCATCTCTACAGCTACCAGGAGGGTTGAAAACAATGCCTCTGGATACCTCTTCAGAGGGTATTTTAATACTGGGATAAGGCAAATGAAGTGTTTAACATTCAAATCAAATTATATCAATTGTACAACATCAGTTTGCCCAAATCAGAACTTGGTCACTCCCAGCTTCTGAAGGCAAGAGAACATCGGGGCAGCAGCAAGACCTGCCACAGTGCCAGCCAAGGCTGAAGTCTGCAGCCTCTATTAGGAGCAGGACATTGGACTAGTCACCACCACACACTTAACCTGACAGCTTGAAGGAAACAGTGCCCTCTGTTATGGACAGAGATGGCAGAGAAAGGGTAAAAAAAGGAAAGAAAAAGTCATACATCACAAAATTCCACATCATAAACTAAAAAAAAACCACAACCAAACAAGCAAAAAACAAACCCCCCAAAACCAACCAACCAACCAAAAATTGCTCAAAGCCAAACCCCAACTCTTTTCCAAAACAGTCAAATCATTGACAAGGAATACAGTTATTATTTTCACCAGTCACACTCACTGAGATCCATTTATCTCTTTTGACTCCTGTGATTTCACCCTATGCTGGACCCAGCTGAAAAGAGATTTACATTTCAAAGCTTCATTAGAAGCAGGTCTGCATAATACCATGTGTTTGTCTGGATTTTCACACTGACTGGACCACTTACTTGATAAGAGGGAAGTCCTTTGTTGAACAGGAACCACAGTGCATCTCTTTAATATATATCCAAGAATCTAGATGAGAAATATTACCCTGTGACCTGACCATGTGCATACATATTTCAATTTCTCATCTCAGCCTTTCTATATCTTTGGGGATCTCCCAAATCATAAGTAGGCAAGCAAGAATTAGACTTGTTTTGCACCTAGAAAATATGCTGCATGGACTGCTGTGCTGTCCTCATTAAACCTGTGTTAAAAATCTGTGGGAGGAAAACATGCTGGAAGCAGTCTAAGTCACAAGAAAACTTGATTTTCTCTGTGTTCTAAAACACGGAAAAGTCTTCTTTGAAAACATGCACTGCAGAAGAGAAAAGAGGAGGAAAGCAAAGGAAAAAAGCCTAATATTTTGAATTGTAGCTGTCATTAAACTTGGAAGAAGTCAAGTAGGTCAAGCCTAAGAATGTACTGTGAATCAGCTCTGACAGGACACTGGAATTCAAGTAACTGTCATTTTCTCACTGCATGTTGGCCAGATCTCATTTCTAACACTAGTAAGTTTGAGTCTGACACATTTTTTGAGGTTAGTGACAAAGTGAGGATTAGGATCTTCCCACCAGCTCTGATTTCCCTCCAGTCACTTGCTTTCCCTACACCACTGTGAAGCACAAACCATTGCCAAGCTTTTGTTTCAGAGTATAATAGAACCTCACCAGCAACTCTTTTAAACTCCAAATCCAAATCAATCTACTGAGGAAAGAGGAAATTATTCTTTTCTTCATGGCAGAGGAAATTCCTGCTCATAGTTCCTTGCTACTATTCACTCAAGAGTGGGATAAATGCTGAGTTCTGGTGATGCTGGGGATAGAAAGCTTCAATGAAGGGGATTGGAGAGAGGGAAAGATGAGCCATGGAGAGCTGACAGGTTCTCATTTAACAGTTGAACCAAGGGAGAATCCTGAGCACCCTAGTGAACAGAGGCCAAGATAAGTACGGAGCAAGGCAGCAATCCAGTGCCCAGTGCACATCTTACTGGCTGCAGTGAAACACTGCCCTAGAAGTAGCAAAACTTATGTCCAGTTCCAGGGACAGGTGAAGTTTCTGGCTAGACTAAGGAATTTCAGAAGCTTACCACAGCACTAGTGGTGTGAAAATTCTGAGTTGCAAATTGTTTCATTACCTTTGAAGGTCTGAAGCCATGTGCACAAAGAGCAAAAAGGAGAAACTGCTTGTTTCATGTTGCCCAAATGCCAACCTCCAGCACTTGCAGTTATGAAACTGCCTTTAATATCTCAGAATTCAGCTCTCTTCATAAAACAATCACTTTCCTGCCATCATGCAATATTTTTCAGATGCCCTGATGTCATTAAAAGTGTAAATAAGGTAGCATCTTTTCATACAAATCACACATTGAATTGACAAATATATTGTGTTTAAGATAGGAAGAAGAGTTGCTGTTGTTAATTATCAACTAGACTTCATTCAACCAGCTCTGGACATTTCAGAAAAAAAAAAGAAGGCTGGAATTATCAATGAATTAAAAGGAATAAAAAATGAATTGTCTCTGTATTGGAAACAGAACCAAGTTCTCAGCAACTCTTCTACTGAAATGGAACTTCTTGATTTTCACTCTCTTTTCTTTGGGACTGAAAAGGAATACCAAATAGGCTATGCAGACAATTTAGGAAACAATTTTTGTTTCTGATTTCTCTCTCATTTCATTTACCAAAAAGACCAGGCACAAAGGAATTATGCTGGTTTAGAAAATTTGAGTTACAAGCATGATCATTTCTTTTTCTATAGTCCTATAAGAGTACCTGGCAAGCAAATTGGCCATTTCAGTGAAGTGAAACAGTGGCTTTTCTTGTCCATTATTTTGAATCCAAAATGCTCATGTAACAAGTCAATGGAGTCAGTCTCATAAACCTGAGTGGACCTTTGATCAGATTACAAGAGGACAAAAATTATATATGAAGTCTCTAAGTATGAGAAGTCTCAGTAAATTAACTGAAAAAAGAAAATTATTCTGTGGGCATGAATAGAGGCAGGCTTTTTGTCCTCAAATTCTCCCATATTTGTAATATCTCTCAGCTTTTTTGACTGAAGTTTCACCTCCCACCTATGCCCAAAGACTCCCTTCTAGCCACTGCTTCTCTCAAAGAAGCAAGGCAGTTCTCCTGTTTCCTCCACACTAACTCAGGCTCTGTTTCAGAACTCTGCCTCCTCTTTTTTGGTGCTCTCTCCCCTAAAGAAGCAACATCTAATTTTGGCAACAGTAATCACAATTTGCCATTGAATACATAAATGATGGTTCTTTCCCTGCAACTGCCCAACAACCCAGGCCTAGTGCTCATCTCAATGTCTTGTGCTTGCACCAGGGTGTGGGCTGGCTGAGCTTGACCTTGACATTCTGAACTTACTGGTTATTTTCTGGCTGTTCTGAGCATCCATGGAAGTTCTTCAAGTGTAAACTGCTTAGAATAAAACTCTTGTCATATATTGTAGTGTGCCATGTATTTGCAGAGCTGTTTAAATGAGGGAACCCTGTGTCAATACTCAAGGGAGATAACAACACACTCATCACCTTGATAAAAAGTCATGTACTATTGCAGGTGACATCTGCTATGAAATTCAGCTTCCAGATTCAGACCAAGTAACTCCATGCCCCTGATTTTTGTTTGTGCTACCCAGTAGAATGGACCACATGCAGTGATGGCAGGCAGAATAATGTGTTAAGATGATGAATAATACCTGGTAAAGAGAAAATATGATCTCCAGACACTGATTAAGTCACTGTAATCAAATTATTCACCAAATCAAGGTGCCTGGGAGAATAATACATGCTGCACCAGGCAGCAAAGGCAGAGCATCCACACACCTCATAATCAGTTCCACTTTGGGCTATGTTTTCAAGACAGAAAGGTCAGTCAGTCATCTGACTCAGTGCTGAAATCAATGGAGCAATCCTGATTGACATCAGCTGAGGATCCTTCTAAGGAAGACAGGGAAGTTTTCTGATTTACTTTTACCTTGGGAGCTGCCCTAAAAACTACCTTTTTTTCAGTTTAATGACAATGGATATGCATATTCTTTTACTACTGTATAACATTATACTGATGGCATCACTCTCCCAGTTGGCCATTCAGACTCTGCTGGAGGACACTGTAAGAGTGCAGCACATTGCAGACTGCAGGCATGAACACTGCAGTTGTTGCTAGTAAAATACTATGCCTGAAATTAATGTATGACACCTTTCAGACTAATGTCCTCTAAATCAGACTGAATTTATTCAGGGTATTTTTAGGCAAAAATGCATCCTCACAAGCAATATAATGATCAGCACTTTCCCCCCAGATGCTCTGAGATT
This sequence comes from Galbula dea, assembly GCA_013399015.1. Taxonomy (NCBI): domain Eukaryota; kingdom Metazoa; phylum Chordata; class Aves; order Piciformes; family Galbulidae; genus Galbula; species Galbula dea. The sequence goes on from VWZX01007552.1 coordinate 528,860, forward strand.
GAATAAAGCCTATCCAGTAATGAATATTGATGAAGTGAATGAGTTCCTGTTAATCCTTAAATCACAAATATATGGGATTTGAACTGCAAAAATACAAACCTAAGCCAATATAACAAAACCACCTACACATACCATATGAATTGTGAACTTTGGTCAAGTTGTTATATACTGTTTTAGTAAACCCAAAATTAATAATCACCTGGGTCTACAAACTTAAGTATTGACCAATAGGATTTCTTGATTAGCCACATGCAAGAGAGGAAGCTTCACTTTAGTACATTAGGGCACCTTTCAACTTCATCAGCAGAAACTTGATCTTATGTCCTGTGCTTCTCAACACTGCCTTATTTCCTCTCTTTCCTGAATGTTTTCCCCTGCTGGAACTCAGAGAAAGCATTATGCAGAGAAAGAAGCTTTTTGCAAGATGAACTGATAAGTTATTCAACCTGTGTCCTAGGAAGAGACAGTTTTACCCATTATTAAAAGGGAAACCCATATTCACTGCTCCTGGAACATAAGTTCTGTATAGATCAAGCAGCTGAAGAAGAGTAAATAACACTTCTTTATGCAGTGCTTTTCATCATCAGATCTCAAACTGTTCTATGAAAACTGCTGTTCTACATAGAAGCCATTAATAAAGAAAATAAAGGATTACAAATCTTCATATAGTGATGGATCCTAAAAATGTTTCAGCATCAGAAAGAAGTTCTATGATTTAGCTACATGAGACATTTCTTTAAGAAATCCTGTGTAAACTCAGCAAGCTGAAAATCAGGAAACATAACCTACAGGATAGTATGGAGATATAAGAGAGAGTGCAGCCTTAGTAAGTTTGCAGATGACACTGAGCTGGGTGGAAGTGTCAATCTGCTTGAAGGTAAGGAGGCTCTGCAAAGGGACCTAGACAGGCTGGGTAGATGGGCAGAGACCAATGGGATGAGTTTTAATAAGGGTTAATGTATAGTCCTGTATTTTGGGTGTAACAACCCCCAGCAGCACTACAGGCTCGGGAAGGAGTGGCTGGAGAGCTCCCCAGCAGAGAAGGACCTGGGGGTGCTGATTGACAGGCAGGCTGAACATGAGTCAGCAATGTGCCCAGGTGGCTAAGAAGGCCAATGGCATCCTGGCTTGCATCAGGAATAGTGTGACCAGTAGGAGCAGGGAGGTGATCTTGCCACTGTACATGGCACTGGTGAGGCCACACCTCGAGTACTGTGTGCAGTTTTGGGCACCGCAGTTTAGGAAGGACATGGAGGTACTAGAGAGGGTGCAGAGAAGGGCAACTAAGCTAATGAGGGGTCTGGAGAACAGGCCTTATGAGGAGAGGTTTAGGGAGCTGGGGTTGTTTAGGCTGGAGAAGAGGAGGCTGAGGGGAGACCTTATTGCCCTTTTCAGTCACCTGAAAGGAGGTTGTAGAGAGTCGACTGTTGGCCTCTTCTCCCTTGTGACTAGCAATAGGACTAGAGGCAATGGGTTCCAGTTGTGCCAGGGCAGACTTAGATTAGATATTAGGAAAATATCTAGTGGTGAGGTATTGGAATAGGCTGCCCAGGGAAATGGTGGAGTCACCATCCCTGGAGGGGCTCAAAAAAAAGGGTAGAGGTGTCACTTAGGGGCATGGTTTAGGGATAACAGTAGTGTAGGGCTGTCAGTTGGACTTGATGATCTTGAAGGTCCTTTCCAGCTGTGAGATGTTTCTATGTTCTCCATAATAAATCCCAGCATCTTTTCTATGGCTAGCTGCACAGACTCCAGGTGTGGCCATCCACAGAACAGCCACTCGTTTCACACACCCCAACAACTTGCCATCAGATGTCATATTTCATTCACCAACACTGAAGGCATTCTACTAGAGGATCTTATCTGTCTCATCATGTAAGCTGTTTAACACCAAGAAAAGCAGAACTGCTTGACAAAACTTCAGGTAGAGTGGAATTTTCAACTGAACAAAGAACACATCAGCAAGCTACAAGTAAATAATTCAGCTCTAGGCCTGAGGCATTACCTTGTATTCAAAGAGGCATAATTGTTAAGGAGTGCTAGTGGAGTCATTTACAAAATGTTAACTATGCAACAGCAGAACATCCTGGTACAAAGCAAGAGAATTATTTTCCATACCAGAACCTCAAAAGTAAATAGATGAAGGCACAGAAGTTTAAATGATGGTAGCAGATTAATGAAAAGATGAAGGATATTGGAGGCAATGTAATCCCTCAAAAGATTCAGGCCAAGCTTCTTCAAAATGCACTTTTATTTGCTTTTATGTTTTGCATTAACTCAAAACTTCTCCTGGGAGAACCTGACTGAGATCCTGTTTAATGGTGTGGGTGTTGGGGGCAGAGTGCACCCTCAGGAAGTTTGCAGACACAAAACTAGGAGGAGTGGCTGATACACCAGAGGCTTAGGTGCCATCCAGAGGGACCTCAAGCAGCTGGAGAAATGAGATGACAGGAACCTCATGCAGTTTAACAAGGAGAAGTGCAAAGTCCTGCACCTGAGGAGGAACAAACCCAGGCACCAGTATGGGCTGAGGGCCACCCAGCTGGAAAGCAGCTTGGCAGACAAAGACTTTGGGGTCCTTGTGTACACTGAGTTGACCATGAGCCAGCAATGTGCTCTTGTACCAAAGAAGCCTAAGAGTATTCTGAGATGCATTAGGAGAAGTATTGTTAGCAGGCTGGGGAAGGTGATACTTCCCCTCTACTTGGCACTAGTGAGGCCACCCATAGAGTGTTGTGCCCAGTTCTGGGTTCCCCAGTGCAAGAGAGAGATGGAGATACTGGAGGAAGTCTAGCAAAAAGCTACAGTGAAGGTGAAGGTGCTGGAGCATCTTTTCTATGAGGAAAGGCTGAGGGAGCTGGGACTGTTCAGCTCAGAGAAGGGAAGGCTCAAGGGGGTTCTCACCAATGTGTGCAACTAAACATAAGGAGGAACTTCTCTTCTTTGAGAGTGCTGGACCACTGGAACAGGCTGCCTAGGGAGGTGGTGGAGTCTCCATCTCTGGAGACATTCAAAACCTGCCTGGACACCATCCTGTGCAACTTCTTCTATGGATGAGAAGCTCAACATGAGCCACTAGTGTGCATTTGCAGCCCAGAGGCCAACTGTATCCTAGGCTGCATCAAGAGAAGCATAGCCAGCAGGTGGGGGAGGTGATTTTCCCCCTCTACTCTGCTCTCCTGAGACCCCACCTGGAATATTGCATCCAGTTCTGGAGCCTGTATTACAAGAGGGATATGGGGGTGCTGGAGCCAGTCCAGAGAAGGGCCAGGAGAATGATCAGAGGATTGGAGCACCTCTCCTACAAGGGCAGACTGGAAGAGTTGGGGTTCTTCAGTCTGCAGAAGAGAAGGCTCCCAGGAGACCTTCTCGTGGCCTTCCAGTATCTAAAGGGGGCTACAAGAAAGCTGGGGAGGGACTTTTTAGGAGGTCAGGTAGTGATAGAACCAGGGGAAATGGGTGTAAGCTAGAGGAGGACAGATTTAGGCTGGATATTAGGAGGAAGTTCTTCACTCTGAGGGTGGTTAGGCAGTGGAACAGGTTGCCCAGAGAGGTTGTGGAAGCCTCATCCCTGGAAGCTTTTAAGACAAGGCTTGATGGAGCCCTGGGAAACCTGATCTAGTGGATGCTGTCCCTGCCCATGGCAGGTGGGTTGGAACTGGATGATCTTTGAGGTCCCTTCCAACTCTGACAATCCTATGATCTGAACCTGCTCTGCCAGGGGGATTGGACTAGATGATCTCCAGAGGTCCCTTCCAACCCATAATATTCTGTGATTCTTTGTATTCTGTGGAATACCTGAAGGGAGAGTGCAAAGAGCCTCTTCTCAGTGGTGCTCAGTGACAGGATCAGAGGTGTTGAGTACAAACTGAAATACAGTGGGTTTTCCCTGTGTGTGTGACTGAGCACTGGCACACATTGCCCAGACTGATTGTGGAGCATCCCTGCCTGGAGGTAGACAAAAGCCAACTGCACATTGCCCTGGGAAACCAGCTGTAGGTGGCCCTGCTTGAGCAGTACAACACCTTCATAAAGTAACAAAAGGAGCATCAAGTCTGTAAGATGTGACTTCAAGACAAGCTTTCTTAGCAATACATGCAGCTTTACACCACTATGCCCTTGCTGGTGCTACTGAAAAAGAATGCTGCAGATCTGAGATACATCCCCACTTGTCTGTCTGAAAAACAAAACAAGAAAGGGATGTTTACTGTGCCAGGAACAGCATGGTTGGCAAGGAATTGATTTGGGATCATTTCCTGGACTAGGCTGAGAAAAAAAAAGACAAGCAGGACTAATGTTGGGAAGCATAATTAATCACAGCTGATTGAATATTCTTTATTTCTTTATTTTAATGTGCTTTATAGGTGGAAGGTAAAGATAATATGTGAATTAGCAGTTTGGGGGTTTGTTTCCTTCTGTTTTGTTCAGGCAGTTTCTGTGTATCTATTCCCTCTTGGTACTTCTGTAATTTAAGCCCTTAATTTCAAGCCTGCTAAATGCAAGTGAAGAAAAATCTCCTGTGTTGCTCTGTGAGACAGAAATCAGAAATGGAAAATAAACCAGACACCAATATTCTCTTGTGAGACCATCTTCTGCTGAATTGTGCAGGATGGGGAGAAACAGCAGGGCTTGGCTTAGAGGGAACTGTGGAGGAGGTCAGTCCATGCCTCTACCATCTTCTCTTGACACCAAAGACATGCTGGGGAAGCAGAGAGAGTGAGGAGAGAAACAGGAGCTCTATTTCACTGCTCTAATGTAATAAGGAAGCATCTACCAGGGACATAATTCAGAGCCTCTCCCTGAGAGCACCAAGGAACTGGAGGGCCATCTGTCAGCACTGCTTAACAGCTCTCCAGGGCTGTGTCTCACATAGCACAGAGTCTATTCAATTGGCCTTTCTTCTTCCAAAGTGACCTCACCAAAATCTTTTAACTGCTGTCTGCACCACCACTGCTGATCTGTCCCTGAGCCTAGCCAGCCTAGTTGAACCTCAAAGTTAAATAGAAAAATGGAGAACTTTCTGTTCAATAACAGCAGCCACAGAAGTTTAAACTCCCTAACTGTAAGTGGAAATTCATGCTCAAAGTACCTACCCACTGATGGCTTCTCCAGCCCCTCACTATTCTCTCCCCACAGGAAAGATATACCTAAGCCACAGCTCTTACTCAGCCTCTCCACAAACGCCAAGCATGCCTTGATATGGTGGATTAGCTTGGTGATAAGCTTAAAGAAATCCCAGTAAAGTACAAATCTAACATTTGCTGTTGGATGTAGAAGCACAGAGAATACAGCTGTATCTTCCACAGCAGTGAGAAGCTGATAGAACAGCATTGTCATGGTAGGATGGTTGAATTTCAAGCACAGGGTACTTGACAGTGGTCTTTCTGGTGCCTGCTGGGGAAATGCTGCTCTGAAGTACCAAAGCACAGTGTAACCACAGGCAGACCTGCACACATTGTGCCTGCTCAGATGTACACATGGTTTTCTATAAGTGAATGAACACACTACTCCTATCTCAGCTTTAAGGGAATAAAGTCATCCTGCATGGAACTGATTCCAGCCATCCAAGATGAGTGAGGCCCATCATGTTATAGCTAAACTCAAGAGTCCTGCACCAGGCTTAGATAACCAGGGCTGGCACTAAGGAAAGATACAGGTGGGAGGAATCCTCCTCCACCATCTGGAAGATTTGGTACACCTGTCACAGCAGCTGCTTTGATGCACACAAAAATACACACATCCTCCCCTTCAGAAGAAAGCAAATAAAGGGCTGAGCAATGGCAAAAATTCCAGGTTCTTATAGCTGGTGTCTGTTCCCTTCCTGTGAGTCTGCAGGAGCATAAACCCCTGTCTTACCTCTTGTCATTAAGCTCTTTGAAAATGGAGCTGCTGAGCAAGTGGAGAATTAGCCTAGAGAGGAAAGAGAAGCACAAAGTGCCCTCTATATTGAATAAAGTTTGGGAGATAACTACAACATACATTCATGCAAGTTGAAGGTATTTTCTTAAACCTGGAAGACATTATTTCATGCACCTAAACTGATTTGATTTTAAAAGTGTTAAGATTCTTAGCCATTTTGGTTTAATAGCAAAAATATCAATATGATCTAAAATCTGCATTATGAGAAACAGAGGTACACAGGAGGATGTGAAAACTGAGATAGCTTCTCATCTAGGAAGTCAAAACATAAGGAAGCATAACCAAAATATTCTGTTTGAATCACTTGGCCTTTTTCAGGTGACAGCTTAATAAACTGATACTCATACATCCTCACTGGCAGAAAGAGATCTCTCAAATGAAAACTCATTCATCAGCAAGTTTGGGGCAAGCCCACTAAGGAGAATTATGCTAGATTAAACCCTGGGACAGCAGCAACTCCCATCAATTAAAAACCAAACCAAACATCAAACCAAAGGAGTAACTTTCACCAATAATTCCTTTGAGGAAAGTGAGTTCAAAGAGTCAAAAGGCCTAACCAGTGGCTGCTCTTCAGCTAAAAGGAGATTCACACCCTGACTGCTCCTTCATGCCTTCAAAGCAAAGCAAACCCAAGAGCTTTTGGACAACTTTGTAAGAAACTCCTTTCCATTGTATGTCCATATGCTAGGAACAGGCCATTTTGGGGTAACTTGGAAATCACAGAATCACAGGATCACAGAATGTTAGGAGTTGGAAGGGACCTTGAAAGATCATCTAGTCCAACCCCTCTGCCACAGCAGGATTCACTAGACCAGGTCACTCAGAAAAAAATGACTAGCAAATGACTAGCACCAAGTTGAAACCAATAAAAGTTATGGCCAGGGAGCTCATGAAAGCACTACAAAGACAACCAAATGCATGCCAGTTATTCTTGCTCATCTCCCTAGACACTGGGGATTCATCCCTGGGGCTCACTAAAGCTGTGGCACTGATTGACAACTCTCTGTTGGCCAACCAAAAGCAGAAAGTCAGCATGTGTTTTGTTAGCTTCCAGCTGAGGAGTAAACAAGCCCAAAGGGTGTACAGGCAGTAGAGGATGGATAGACTATGACTAACTGAAGCTGTGTGAAGCTTCTGCAGAGGAAGCCCCAAACATGCCTAAGTTGCCTTCATGATGACTAGTTTAATGTTAATTTGTCATAAAATTGGGCTAAACAAGAGAACAAGATTGGACTGAGTCATTACTCCAGACTTGAACTGTGTTTAGGCTCATCAGGGCTGCAGAGCTTCTTTAGACCAAACAAATCCAAATCTACCTGTGAAGTTTTAATTTTCTCCTGTTTGTTTTATCTGAATTTTACAAGAAGTCTGAATAAAGACCAAAAAAAGGAGATATTTAGAAATCTTTATCAATAACTGCCTCACTCCACTGAGAAAACATTGGTAGCTTTGGCACAGCTAAGAGTCACCTGCTCTCCCATTCACAAGGGACTGAGTCAATCAAGCTCTCCTTTTCAGAACAATATTATTCAGGGAGTGGCTTACAATGAAGAAAATTCAGGGAAAAAAAAAGTATAAATCAACATTTATTTAAGTATTACTGTAAATCTCAGTTGAGATGGGTCTTAACAGGCCTCATTTCCTCTCCTGATTGCCATCCCAAGTGGAAGGGATTGGGAATCTCCCTCTGCTAGAAGCCTTTTTCCTCACTTTATCCCCAACAATTATGAAGAAGCCTCAGCAGATCAGTGATACAAGGATTATGACAGTGATTATGCCTCACCTTTCACAACCTTCAGCATACTTATTCTGTTACTTGCAGGACACTCTGAATATCTATCAGAGGGAGAGGAGAGATTTGGTAGGTTTATTTGGAGACTAACCTTCAGACACCACTTTTCCTTTATGCTGCCATGCCCTGTTTCCTAACAGATGTGAGCTTAGACTGTTAGAAGATCCTTTTCTAAGTCTGTCATTCAGTGTGCCCACACTTTTTTTGTGCCAGTCTCAGAACCATGGAGCTGAACTATGGTAACTCAGTATTGTTAGTGGGGTGGTTAAATAAATAGGTCATCAAAGTTGTAAGATATACAACACAGCTAATATTTTGCCCTGGCTGATGTGGCTGTTGTTGTCATATACTTATCATTTCTTTGTCATTCACATACTTGGATTACAGGAAAAGAAGGGAAAAAAAGACAATGGCCACAAGCTGCAGAACAATATATCTGCTAGGAAAGAGATTGCACTGTGACAGCTCTCAGATAGTGGGAAAGGGCACCCAAGGAATCTGTGGAACCTCCACCCTTAAAGAGGTTCAAAACTCAACCAAACAATGTCCTGAGCAACCTGAGATGCATTAGCCCTGCTCTGAGCAGGGATCCAGATGAAATGTCCTGCAGAGGTCTCATCCAACCTGAATTAGTGTAAACTACAATGAGAGCATCCTGTGAAATTTCCTGTCTGAACTCCTGAGCACTGCCCCTCAGTAAACATCTAACACAGAGGAAAAGCAGACTGGAACCCAGTGGGCTTAAATCCTATAGGATATCTGCACTGATCACTGACTTTGAATAGATATTGAGTCATCTACTCTAGACCTTGTCAAATGACATGGAAATATGCAAGGGTTAACTCCTAAGGGCTTAACTGAAGGGAGTTTTGTGACAGAAAGTGCTACCTGCCAAGCAGTAGATCCATTTGCTGACCCAGCCAGCACAGGACCCAAAGGAAGCTAGCAGCTTTAGTCTCAGTTTTGATTAAAACACCAAGTGAACACTCTAACAAACCTTAAAGGCTGGGGAGGGCCTCTTTACAAAGTCCTGTAGTGAAAGGACAAGGGGAAATGGGTTGAAATGAGAGAAGAGTAGATTTAGATTAGATGTTAGGAAAAAGTTCCTTCCCATGAGGATGCTGGAACACTGGAACAGGTTGCCCAGGGAGGTGGTTGAGGTTCCATCCCTGGAGGCATTCAAGGTGAGGCTGGACAGGGTTCTGACAACCTGACCTAGCTGGGGATGTCCCTGCTCACTGTAGGGGGGTTGGACTAGGTGACCTCTGAGGTCCCTTCTAACCCAGATGATTCTATGATTCTGGTTGGAGTAACTTACATGCAAATTTAATCACAGAAAGAATCACAGACTCATCATGGTTGGCAAAGGCCTCTGAGATCCCTGAGTCCAAGAGCCCAGCCAACACTCCCATGCTCACTGCTAAACCCTGTCCTCAAGCACCATAGCTACATGTTTTCTGAACACTACCAGGGACAGTGACCCCACCACCTCCTGGGTAGCCTGTTCCAATTCTATGTACCTACAATTTCCCTTTGGGTGTAAATCCTGGTTTGAAATACCTGTTGGGAAGCAGCATCACCTAAGCTCAAGGCAAGGCTTTTATTGTCATCGATGTGTACATAGAGTTGTATTGATTGTTGCAATATTTATCCATTTCATCTCAACATGCCAAGTGCAAACTGCACCAGCTGCAGCTGACTTGACATTTTCAAATACAACTTTTTAATGTTGGTAATGTTTGCCTTCATTAGTTACAGGTGTAATTACTGAATATAAGATCTTTTAGAGGAGTCAATACCCCAGATCAATTGAGGGATATTATCCACGAGCTCTTGTAAAATTGCTGTTTCATTTGGTCACTAAACAGGATGTAAAGCACATTTATTTAGTTCTCCATCAATTCTTCTTTGGTTTCTAGTATAATAACATTTATTACAATGTGTGTCTTTTGTAGAGATGCCTGTGACACAAAGAACTATTCATTCTCTCCTCTACAAAGAAAAGACTCTGACAAAGATCTGCATTATGAAGAAAATACACTTCTATTTTAAGCAAAATTCTTTCCTTTAAAAGTCACTCTACTAAATAATGCAGTGTTGGTGACTATCACTCTTTCCCTATGCTCTATTTTCATTTGGACATCATGTCTTGGTAATTACATTCCACTGCACATCCATTTACACCACAATGGTGGCACAGGCAATTTATAAACATAAGATCTAAAATGCTATGGCTAGTAGTCAAGAGGCAGACATGAATCATGTTTTCCACAGTTGGAGAATTTGCTATGATTCATTAATTAAAGATTTGCAGTCAGACTTTTCTTGCTTTCATACCTTAATGAGTAAACCACAAACTAAACATGAAGGTTCAAAGACAGAGATTTTCTGAGGAAGGTCTTCTGGCAATAATTTAGGCAAAGAGATGTAAGGTGTTTTATGATCTCTCAGAGTATTATAGGACATATTATCCTAAAGAGTAAAACTGAAATGTTCTGATGTGGAGAAAAAACTAACAGAAACAAAAAAAAAAACCCAACCAACCAAAGCCAAAACCAACAACCAGGCTCTTCCTTTGGGTTGAGAGCAGTCAGGGGGAAGCTTGTGTGGTCACTAAGTTTTATTTCCTTGCTTTTTGAAAGCTTTCTCTTTGTTTCTGGGTTGTCACATGGTTGTACACTATCAGCTGAATTAGGAAAACTCTGAGCCCTATCTTTCAGTTACCCTGGTCAAGACAAGAGGAATTTCATCACTCAACTTATCAATAGTAGTCAGGGAAAACTGGGCAAGGGTTTGATAACCCCACCTCTGGGGAGCATTTGCAAGAGGTATGATTGTACTGGTGACATCTGGCTTGATTCTGATTTCACCAATATCACTTTCAATACTTCAACAGCTATCAGTGAAAGAAAACCAGGCATTGCAAGGGAATTTCTTCAGAGTTTTGGATAAAGTCCATTTCTCAGTGCTACATTTCCTCCACTAAAGATTTCTATCAGGTTCTGAGAGACATTCACTATGCTGAGTTGAGAGCTGCCAATACACTGCTCATCAGATCTGCCAATGCAGAGACCACAAGAGAAAACACAGTATCCACTCTGCTTCAGTAGCAGATCCAACAATATGGACATCTGGAGAAGCATCCATGAACTCATCATTTCATTCTAGAAATAGCTTTGTTTTGCATTGTTTAAAATAAATCCATTTAACAGTGCAACACTCTCTAATCAGAACTGCTCTAAAGACTAGGAAAAGAAGGCTGGCTGGAATTTTTAAGTCTATGCACTGATTTTAGCAGTAAAACCCAAATAATTCATGCTTCTGGAAGTTTCTTAGCAAAGTAGTTACTAAGGTTAATATTTCATTTGCCACCTTGTATGTCAGAGGTGGGTTGTTTTTTTTTTCTCCTAGGCATCAAGCAGGATTTCTGGAGAAACTAATGAAGTCATGAGCTAAAAACCTACATCACTGTCAATGACTTGCTAAACATATTAATTTGGAGGTTGATGAATGAAGGAAGAAAACAGACCAGGAAAGATGGAAACAACCCTCAAAATGACACAGTGCTAATGAGCACTGAACATTGTTAGAGGATGCCAGTCATCCAGCCATCTGCTGAAGACAGAGAAAAGAACAAAACAAGGTTAAAGGGAACAGAAGGCTTCAACAAAATGAATGCTTTCTTCAAATCTCATCTGAAGCTTTTTTTCCTGCAGGAAAGGCTTTGCCTGAGAAATGCTCCTCAAAAGTTAAACTGAAATTTGGCAAGTACATTCTCCATTGAATCTTAACAAAGACCAACAGAGGGCACGAGCAGGGTGTGTTTTGATTTCCCAGCCTTTGGGGATTGATAAACAAAGAATTGCAGAGTGACTATGATGCCAAAAAAAAGGAAAAATTACACCTAAACCACTTTTTTTTTTAAACACTCTAGAATAACTAGGTCTCAAGGATGGAATTAAGAGGATAGAAAGCAACTAAGGTTATCTAAATGAATTTATTTCTGTATTGTAAGAGGATTGCCTCATACTTTCACATTTGCTTGTTTAAATTAACAGCTTACAGCCAGTTCTTTTGTCTTTTCTTACAGGTAACTGAAAAGACAACATATTTTGAGTTTTACTAGGGTTTGAATGCAACAAAGATGGCTGGAAATGTTGTAATACTGTTTTGGCTTATTTTTACACTGGAAATTTACATTTACACAGTAGAAAGCAAGTGGGTGGCTTTGCAGATTAAAAATTCTGGCTTTTTACCCCCCCAATCTTCCTTCAATTTTGGATGTGCTTTAAAACTTCCTTCTCTCATTCCTCACACTGCATGAAGGAGTTCTGTAGCATTCAGATCTTCAACCAAAACACGAAATGGCAAGAAGTTTCTTGCTCTGTCAGGAGTTTTTAGTTGGCTGAACTGCAAATTCAACTCACTGCCACATTTTTCAATTAAATTCACAAGTCAGCCAGAAGGCTTCACTCTGAGCAAGTGGCTAGGCATGGCTGGGTGACAAATTATGCTGATGAACTGACCAGAATTTGCAAGTATCATGCCAAAACAAGAGCCTTTATACCAAGAAATACCCTCGTTAGGAATCTAAAGGCCTCTAAATTGGACTTAACTCTAGAAAAGCTACACTCTTAGTAAAATTCCAAGCAGGAATAGGAAAGTCATGTGGCATTATTGTTGTTATTATTGAATGCCTTTTTGGCACAAAGTAATACAGAGATCTCAGAAGGTCACCAGCTATACAAGCCTGTGCTCTCATAAAAAGCCATTTGGTTCTAGCAGCACTCGAACTTCTTGGTCTGTGTGTTACTGCACTAGAACTAAGCAGGGCCAAACCTGTCTCCCCATTACTGCCTCTGCCTTCCCCATGGTGTCCTTTAGGGTTCTCTTTATGCCTGCCAGACATGTCTTCTCTTGTCCTGTTTGGCATCTTGCCTCAGCCATTTACATTGGGAAAAGAAGGAGACAGCTGGCTGGTGGATTCAGAAAACCTCCTGCTCTGGTTAGAGAGAATAATTGTTCTTCTCTACAAAACACATCCTTCTTTCTTAATGCCAGATTATAGCATTCACATTGACCTTGCCTTTGGTAGAAAAACACAATTTCAGAGATGACCACAACCAGAAACTAGCCTAAAGAGCTACAAAATTGTGCCCATAGATTTCCAACACAACACAATATTCCGGATCTCACTAAGGTCACCAATGGACACAAGGTTCACACCATTATGGAGTATTGCTTCTAATTGCCCCTAGTTTGTGTTTGCTCAACATGCCACATGGCTAGGCCTTGCTTTCACTTCATTTTACCAGGAACATGTTGGTGTCTCCTTGTTAGATCCTCAGCTGCTGTCTCTCAGCTGAAGCTAGACCCACTGTAAGGGAATGAGGCTGCTCTCTTTCATCCTTTTGTCTAAGGGGTAAAAGAAAATATAGTGGAATTTCTTTCTGTCTCTAACTTAAGAATATTTTTCTCCCCCTTTTGCTATATCAGGAAGGCAAAAAATAACCATCTCGTTTCAGACTAGCAGCAATCACCAATAGGCTGATTGCCAGCACAGAGGGAGGTGGTGGCAAATGCACACATTCCCAGGCTGAAGTGATTCATGCTTCACTTTGTGCCTTAAATGGCCTCTCACAAACTTTTTGGGGTTTTTTGCAGCCTCTGTTTTACAAGCTGCAGTTTACAAACTCCAAACTCTTCATTTGCAGAGAGCTTGCTGAAAAGAACCAGGGCTCACCTCATCTATGCTTATAGATGTGTGAAGGGTGGGTGTTAGGAGGATGGGATCAGGCTCTTCTCAGTGAAGCCCAGTGACAGGACAAGGGGCAATGGCTGTAAGCTGAAGCATAGTAGGTTCTGTGTGAATACAAGACCAAATGTTTTCCCAGATGAGGTGCCCAGACTGCTCAGAGAGCTTAGGGAGTCTCCTGCTCTGGAGAGATTCCAAACCCATCTGGACATGCTTCTGTATGACCCGGTCCGGGCAGTCCTGCTGTGGCAGGGGAGTTGGACTAGATGATCTTTCCAGGTCCCTTCCAACTCCTAACATTCTGTGATTCTGTGAACCTGCACTGATGAAATGTGAGATGGAAGTGGCACATGCAAAGTTTCACTGAGCCAAAGAGGAGGAAGAAAAAGGAAATAATGCTGACACAGATAAAGGAAGGTATCATGGACAAAACTTCACATGGGTGAGAGGGGAGAAGGAAACAAGAGAAGGTAAAAAGTTTTCTACTGCAAAAGCAATGTCTTAACATGATTAATAAAGGAACAAAAGCAGCTCTGTTCACTGCACTACAATTCTACACAATCATTTAAGTCTATTTCTTAGAAAGAGCAAGAATGTGTCACCTATAATCTTTCCCTATGACTCAAGAGGAACAAAACACTACAATGGCCATATTCACAGCTATGCCTCAGAACTTGTACAGGCAGTGTCACATTACTTTATCCAGAGTTGATTTCCTCCCTTTCTGTCTGAACTGAGTTAGCTAAAGGAACACATCCCCAAAGCATGCTTCATCCAAAAACTTATAAACTAGTCCCTGCTAGGAAAATGGAAAACAAGCCACCAGGATGTCTCAGAATCAGTATCACCCTTTCACTGATCACTTCACATACAGCATCCAGGTTAGAGAAAATTCTGTTAATGTGAACACACATTACAATACCATCCCTCATTATCACAGACCAGCTTTTCTGTGCCATGCACGTGGGAACCTTAGAATTGCTCACATTTTGAGGAACTTCTATAGTCACAATGAAAGACACATCTCCAGCACATTGTCAGTTTTCCCTGCTGAATGCCAAGTACCTACTCTGTTGAGGTATCAAAGTGCCATCACTTATAAGTGCAATATTTGCATATTTATTATTTTTCTTAACAAGCATAAAGAAATGCACTTTCCCCTAATGTTACTCCAGAAAATGATTGAATCATGTTGCCTGAAATTCACACACAGAAAACATACACACAAACAGCCCAAGGCAGACACCCAGCCTGAAATATTTCACTGCTGATTTAAGTTTGGCAAGTTCTAAGCAACTGAAAATGGAATTCCATGATGGAAAGCATCAGCCTTCCTTAACTGCAGGCACCACTACTACCAGTCTAGTGTATTTGTAAAAATGTTCTGAATTAACACCCTGGCTGGAGTTCTCAGTGTGTTTTTGCTTATCTACTCAGGCACTTTCAAAATCCATAGTCATGAGCAGCTCTGGTTTACACATTTCCAGTCTAGGTCTGTGATTTGTCTGTATGAAAACTTCATTGACAATATTGGCTGTAAGTATTGCCAAAGGACTGTCCCACCATAGTGCAGTGAACTCTTTGCTGAGACAACTGTTTCTGCATGCAAATCAGGGATTCTGAAAAGGAAACATTTTGGTCATGGTATGTTTCATCTGGCTCAGCTGCAACACGGTTTCATGGGAGACAGGGACTAAAACCAAATTGCACAATTAAAGCTTCCAGATAATTCATAATGTGAAATCTCTGAGAAAAACCTCCCTACAACGTTCAATTCAAGCATCTGATTGAGGTAGTAGTGGGTATGTGTCCTGGTTTGGGTTAGAACAGAACTAATTCTGTTCAGGGATTTTACTTTTCAGTTAAAGCTCCTCTGAGAAACTGCACTTTCTGAGACTAACAGCATGTTTTTGCAGACACTGCCAGCTTCTAGCAGTGATAAGACTGTGTTTAGATTTACTACCAGGGATTGGGATGCAAAGCAAGGGCACTGCTGAATCTTGTGTCTCATGTTGGGGGGTGCAGAGTAAAGGCTGCACCTCCTGGGAGGAGCAGACAAGACAGGTGACCCTAAACTGACCAACTAAAGTATTCCATCCCATATCAGTTGTATTCAATATATAAACTGGGGGTCAGCTCAAAGAGCAATCAAGCTAGATTGATCTTCCTTTCTGGTCTTCCTTTTCTCCTGCACTTTGGTGATCCCTAAGTTCCTGCATCCAGTGCCAGGATCCAGACCCTGAGCCTGCCTCTGCTGCAGCTGAGGCCTTGCCGCAGTGTCGGTGGGGACAGAGTTACCATCAAGGGGGGGTTGGGTTCAGTATTGGGTTCTGTACATATATGGACATATTTCATTCATCATTATTATTATTATTAAAGTAGTTTTAGTTTTATTTTCCTGTGTCTCTGCCTCTCTCTTATCCTCTTCCCCTTCCTGTGGGGGTAGGGGGAAGAGGGGATAACAGGGAGCATCTGTCGTTGGGTTAGTGGTCAGCCCAGCCTCGACCCTCAACAGCATGGCAGCACATATTTGTTCCTCACTCTTAGAGGCATCATGTTCCAGTGAGTCCACACTGTTCTCAGAGCTGTGGCACATGCCTGCATAACCCTGAGCAGAGAAATACCATTAGTCTGGCCATCAGATGCCCATCACATTCAGGCTGCCTTCTTACACCCTTTTTTCCCCACACTTATGACAACAGTGTTACAAATTGCAGACAGCCTAATGTTCTCACAATTATATGCCCACAAAAATTTTTAAAAGCATAGAAATGGGGGTCCTGGTAGATGGAAGGGTGACCATGAGCCAGCAGTGTGCTCGTGTGGCCAGGAGGGCCAATGGGATTCTGGGGTGGATTAGAAGGGCTGTGGTCAGTAGGTCAAGAGAGGTTCTTCTCCCCCTTTACTCTACCCTGCTGAGGCCACATCTGGAAGATTGTGTCCAGTTCTGGGCCCCCCAGTTGAAGAAGGATAGGGAACTGCTGGAAAGAGTCCAGCCCAGAGCCACCAAGAGGATGAAGGGGCTGGAACATCTTCCTGATGAGGAAAGGCTGAGGGAGCTGGGTCTCTTGAGCTTGGAGAAGAGGAGGCTAAGGGCTGACCTCATCTATGCTTTTAAATATGTGCAGGGTGGGTGTCAGGAGGATGGGGTCAGGCTCTTCTCAGTGAAGCCCAGTGACAGGACAAGGGGCAATGGCTGTAAGCTGAAGCATAGGAGGTTCTATGTGAATACAAGAAAAAATGTTTTCCCAGCTGAGGTGGCAGAGCCCTGGCACAGACTGCCCAGAGAGCTTGGGGAGTCTCCTTCTATGGAGAGATTCCAAACCAATCTGGACATGCTTCTGTGTGACCTAGTCTAGGGAATCCTGCTGTGGCAGGGGGGTTGGACTAGATGATCTTTCGAGTTCCCTTCCAACTCCTAACATTCTGTGATTCTGTGAAAACTAAGAGCAGAAACAGGGTGCTTTTTTAGTTTTCTCCCCAGTCCAGTAGCCTAATTTATATGCAGAGCACAGGCAACAATCTTACATTACACAGAATAACAGCATAGATTACACTGAAAGTGTGGGGGATCTGTAGGTCTCGTGTACACACAATTCTTCTTGTATATTTAAGTTAGCTCTAAACAGGAATGATTTCATCATCATTAGCATCACTACTGTTGTATGAAACACTTTTTGTTTTTCCCTGTACTGTGAAATGTTTCTAATTCATCATCCAGGGGAATTTGTCTATATGGAGCTTTTCTAAGGAACCCACATCACTCAAAGGAGCAGAGCTCAAAAGCAGTGCAGAAATAGATAGGATGGTTGACAAAGTGTCTCTGCATGGTTCCCTTCAGGAAAGCACTATCCAACAGCAAGCATTAGGTGCAGCTTCCAATACATAGCAGATATAAACCACCATGACCTTGACCTGTTTTTTGAGTCATGCCTCATTTTTGTGGTACAGCCTGAAGGGGAGCTGCCATGCAACTACCAGACAATCTGGCCCAGTGTTCTGTCAAGTGTCTATTTTTCACATGCTTTTTCCCCCAACATACATTTACCAAAGAAAGGGTAGTGTAGCCTGCTTACAGGCACAGATCTGAGATGGTTACAAGTTCACACAGCCCTTCCTCCTACTCTGGAAACTGAAACATAATCCAGGAGAAAGGTCTGTTTGG
Source organism: Galbula dea (assembly GCA_013399015.1). Taxonomy (NCBI): domain Eukaryota; kingdom Metazoa; phylum Chordata; class Aves; order Piciformes; family Galbulidae; genus Galbula; species Galbula dea. The sequence goes on from VWZX01007552.1 coordinate 546,491, forward strand.
CAATCAAGTATAGGGAGCTCCAGCTGATATGTGCTACTGCTTCAGTAAGGCAGACTGATGAATAATATCAGATGGAAAAGCAAAAATATCCTTGAAACATTCTAGAACCAATAGAAGGAGACTATTTTGGCTAGCTGATGACTTTTATTATTTCAAAGGCTGCTATTCAGGTGGTCTAGCAGTGATGGATCAGTACATAGCATCCATACACTAGGAATAAGCAGATATTAATAGCCTTGAGTCCATTGACAGTGTTATCACCCTTCTGCTTTTGCAATTTTGCTGATTTCCTGCCTAAGAATGTCAAGCTCTGTATTGGCACTGACCTATCTCATTTCCCTATCAGCTGTTTTTCAGTAATGGGCATGTTCTGTACCTGGAAGACTTTCATTATCATGGATAATTATTAACAGGTAGCTTAAGCAATGACGTGAAATGAAATTCATATTTTCCTGTCTCCTGAGGATAAAAATATTTTGGTTGCAATTTAGCAACTAGTAAATTGTCCTATAAAAATACAGTGCTGCAGCAGTTTTCATTTTCTGCATGCTAATTACTTAGGGAAGAAATCCTGGCCTTGTTGACACAGAAACCAAAACTCCTGCTAACTTCAAAGGGGACAGGATTTGGTGCACACAGTTTTACAAAGCCATGGTTTACAAACATGCATTTATGGATTCAACATCCAGGTTTTGCATCTCAATAAACCAAAGAGAGCAGAGAAATCTAGTGGGTCTAGACCTAATTTCCCAGCTAATAAACCAAATCAAATCAGCAAGCAATGGGAAAGTAAGTAGAAAACCAGGAAAGAGAGAACTGGAAAGGCAGATGTTCTGTAGCAATATTGGGCTAAGCTCTAGCTTGTAAGTACTGCTGCACTAAGTGTCTCAGTACCTTACCTTGAGATGTTGTGTACCCTAATACAACTGATTGCCTTCAGTCAGGTGCTCAGGCACCCTTCAGCCAGACCCTCAGGCACCAGGGATGTCACAAGCACAGTGTTCAGCTAGGCTGTGAAAACCTTTAGTTCAGTATCTCTGTCTGGAGTGCACATTTCCCACCATGCTGGCAGAAGGTATTTCTTTCTTCTACATAAGCTCTTTAAGTTTCTTTCTATGAGTTGACTGGGTGTTGCCTCTGCTAGAAAGAGGCAAAACCTGCCATACCTTGAAGTATAGTACATCCACAAGAGAAGCACCAGCCTGTATGTTTCCACATAGGTAATTAGGTTATGCTAATTGAAACAGCTTCTGGAGATAAAACTGACAGAAACCCTCCTGCTTGGAAGTGCCCTTGTGATTAGGGAACTTGTCATGGCCAGTGGGAGCCTGGCATTGCTGATCTTGCACCAATCTTGTCCTCCAGGGGAATTTTCCAGCTGGGTTTTGCACACTCCAGTCTGTAATGCTGGTTCTGACAACATATCCTACTCCTTTCTTCTTCTGTGAATAGGTTCCTGCTCACCCCTTTGCCACTGCTAAGATTGACACAGGAGTCTGTTATTTACTAGGTCACCAGGTTTTCAAACACAGCTAGTCACAAAAATTTAGGTGCCTTGCTACATGGAGGTAGGTAAGCCAGGGCCAGATGCTCCCATGCCCACCAAATGCTCCAGTTTCATATTTGGCAGCAGTGCCAGGTAAGAAGCAATTTCCTCTCATGGGTTGCCTGTTCTTACACCTGCTACTCCTTGCTTCTGTCCTGCTGCATGGCCAGCTGGACAACTGAGCTTACCCAGGTGAAAAATCACATTGATTTGCAGCCTAGAGGAGGTGAAATGAACACATGAAGAAGCCACCAAGGGCATAGAGAGCACAAAAACTACCTAAGTCAGCATTGTGGCTGATAACTGTCCACAAAATCACATCCCAAGGGGTTGGTGATTGGCTGCAGATAGCCCAATGCCACATCTCTCACCAAAAAGGGTGTTCCAGTCCCCCACTTTGTGCCACTACTAAGCATGTTAGTTGGATTTGGGGATTGACTAACTTCAGAGATCCACCAGGAAGGTGTCAGACCACATTCTTGCCATGAGGGCTTAGATCAGCTTAAAGCAGACATGATATGCTATCATAAATCCTTTCCTGGACTTGGCTCATCCTTACCTGTCTCCTCAGAGCTGAACTATAATATCATTAGAGCTCCAAGCCTGAGAGAACAAGAATGGCAGCAACAGAGATTTGGCTTATATGAGATACTTATTTAATTGAATAGATAAAGAGCTGTAATCTTCTATAATTACCTGTTTATTATCTGGCTATAATAAAAAGAAATAGAAAGACTCTATCTCCATAAACCAACATTTTTATAACAGTTTTTGTAAGAGGTTTTATGCCAGTTCCAAAATAAACTAGGGTTTTTTTTGAGTGCCTAGGATCCTGGCATATCAAACAAAGCATGTTAATGGCTAAAAATCAGCTGCCACATTTTAATCTAGGTCTGTTAGAACAAATGGTTACCTAGCTTTCTTCCAGGTGTATAATTAGAATTTTTTCCTCCTCTAATAACTACTGTTAATATTTGTATGCACTGCTCTACACATGAAAATAAACAGACCAACTTCTAACAGCACAGTTAACAAGATCATTGGCAAAGGCATCAACTGCAATGTCTAAACCCATCCCAAAGGACCCTGCCACCTTCCCTGTCATTTTCCAGGGTGTGGGCTACATGTTCTGTTGCCTTCTGAAGCCCTGCTGTCCTGCCCATGCCTTCTGCTGAGTCTTTAAAGAACCATTTTTTTCCAGTATCTAGAGGGAGGAGGTATCACAGAATATTAGGAGTTGGAAGGGACCTGGAAAGATCATCTAGTCCAACCCCCCTGCCACAGCAGGATTCCCTAGACCAGGTCACACAGAAGCATGTCCAGATGGGTTTTGATACAAAGACCATCTCTTTAACCAGCACTTTAGTAGACATCCACCTGTATCTCCCTCTCTCTCTCTCTCCACTCTTCTTGAGGCTCCTCTTTCTAAATATTTGGCAGTAAGCTCTTCCATTTTCTTCCATTCTCTGCTAGATGGGGCATGTCTCCAAGAGCTTTTATTTTGCACTGCAAACCAGCATCTTGCACTCAGCTCCAGAGAGCCTTAAGGTTCCAATTAAAAAGCTAGCAAAACTCTTGCCATGCCTCCACATAAATGCAACAAACTCCCAGGTTGTCCTGACAAGAGGGAGGTTGTGTGGCATTCCAAAGGGACTAGAGAATCAATACATGAAAGAGCCAGCCTCCGTGCCACTACTCTCAATGAGCTGAAATGCTATTTTCTCTGCCACCAAAGGCTCTCTTCTACTCTGCAGCATTCCCCTTTGCTCTTTGGTGCTGTCTGAGAGGGAGGCTTCATGGCAACTCCTGCCAAGCTTATTTTACACCACTAAACTCAGGGCTCCAGTGCTATCTCTCTGTGCAGCCAGGTGGAGAGGCTGATAATCAACACATACACTGACAGAACCTGAGAAGTGCATGCTTGAGCTCCTGCCAGCCACAGAAACTAAAGATAGTTTCTTCAGCTGGCTCTTCCAGTAACCAACTAAAAGCTTTGAGAGAACACACTGCCTCATTTGCTAGGAACTAAAAGATGTGGTTCCCAAGGCTGTTGAGGACATCCTTCCTGCTTTCTCTTTCCTATCAGAAATCATGACACTAAAACTCATTAATAACACTAATAACCACTAACTACATTGTGGCTCTTTGAGCCATCAGTAAAAAGATTCTTAGGTTAAAAAAAAAAAGGCTTCTTTGGAAAATGTAAAGGCAGAGATGTTGAAGCAAGACATCCCTGTCTCCACCTAGATGGCACAAAGGCAGTGGAGAAGTGTGGGATTTGGGGAAGAGAGCCACATACTGGCCCTGCTCTCATGCCCTTTCCTGAAGATCAGCCCTAGGCTGTCACTATCATGGAGAGGATATTAAGCTAGGTGGAAAAATCAGGCTAACTAATGTTTATGGGATCAGGATCCATACAGAAGTGTCCTAACTTACAGCTACTGTTAACCACTTCTTTCTCAACCAGGGGTGCCCTCTCCTTACTGTATTGAACAAGATATATTTGTAACAGGAGATAACAAAATGCAAGGCAACATCATTCATATATCACAGCAACAAAGGGCATGAGGTCTCCTGCTCTCCATGCTTAAATCTTTACTGTCTCTCAAGGCAGAAAAGGTTGAATTCAAGGGGATGATGGAAGGACAAAGGAAGGGAGTCTGCAACTCCTCCAGAACCTGCACTGGCATCCTTGCTCTGTACACAGCAAATACCTATAAATCCCTTTGAAAAAAGCAGATCTCCCTTCAGGCCACCTATAGGATGACAACCTAAGTTACTCAGTTAGTTCAAGTGACAGCAGTCTTCATCCCAGTTCTGTGTGACAGACCTTACATGTTAAAAATAAATCAAAGAAATGACAGAATCATGGAATCATGAAGGTTGGAAAAGAGGTCTAAGACCATCAAGTCCAACTGTTGACCCAAAACCACCATGCCTACTAGACCATGCCACAAAATGCCATGTCTACCTGGTTTTTGAACCCCTCCAGGGATGGTGACTCAACCACTGCCCTGGGCAGCCTGTTCCAATATCAAACCACTCACCTTTCTTGTCCTTTCTGGGACACTCTCTAACAACTCAATGCCTTCCCTGTAGAGAGGGGCCCAAAACTGAACACATTATTCCAGGTATGAATACTTCCCAGTGCTGAGTAGACAAACACTTTCCTAGTCCTGCTGCCCACACTGTTTAAAATCCAAGCCAGGATGCTGTTGGCCTTCTTGGCCACCTGAACACACTGCTGGCTCATCTGCAGATGGCTGTTTAGCAACATCCTTAGGTCCCTTTCTGCTGGTCAGCTTTCCAATCACTCTTCCTCAAGCCCATAGCATTGCATGGGGCTGTTGTGACCCAAGTGACACAGCACTAGGCTTTGTTGAACCCCCATACAATTAGCTTCAGCCCATGGATCCAGCCTGTTCAGATCCCTCTGTAGAGCCTTCCTACCCTCAAGCAGATCAACACTCCCACTCATCACTTGAAGAAATTAGCTCTTGACACCTTTTCTTTAGCAGCACTCCACCAGTTCAGCACCTTTATTTCAGCAAAGTAATCCTCTCCTATCTGAGGTAAAGCAAAAAAGATGATGTTATGTTTTGCTCTTAATTTAGCCTCCTTTTCAAGGAGCATTCCAGTATAGGAAACTGCATTTCCATTCAGTGAGCTGCACACTCCTGCTCCACAGCCAGTCAAGCTGCACAGAGAGACCTTTTTAAGACCCCTGTATTTTTTGTCAGAGAAGCTGGAAGAGAGCACACACACCTACACTCACTTAAGCACCATTAACAGGCACTTAAAGACCATTAACACATTTCTCTGGAAGCTGAAGGCTGACCCAAGAAAAGAATGAAGATGTCTTAATCAATGAGAGGATGACCATGAGCCAACAGGATGGGAACAGGTGAATATTTACCTTGGGTGGCAGACAGCACTCATAAAACCTCATCTCAAATTCCAAGTAGAGTTTAACATCTACTGTATTTAGCTGAAACAGAAATAAAGGCAGAAAAAGGTTGCTGTAGACCCAAGGAATGAGATTTATTTTTACTTTTAAAAGGACAAAGAGCAGTAGTTTCTGAAAATTTGCCAAAAATAAAAGCTAAGAAGAAATAGAATTGTTTTCTGTACATATATAATAGGGGCAAACACAAAGAGGAAAAGAGCTATTTAGGAGCTATTTAATCTAAAGAACAATAGCTGTACAAGTAGAGATATAAATACTTTTGGCCATAAATAAATGGAAGTTTATTGAGAGATATATATATATATATATAATTTGGCTGGAAATTACAAAACATCTTTTCAGTCAACAAACAAATGAGCTTCTGTAGCAAATTTGTCTAGTTTTGAGGAATGACATGATTAATTGATTAAAAGCATGACAGGATTTGTCTGCCTGTGATAGAAGGAAAGAGTCTTGCTGATGTCATCTTCCTATGACAGCCTTTGAGTAGCTGGGTCCTGCCTGGAGAGCTAGATCCAGTCCCTCCTGCTGTCAGGGGAGAATCAAGCCACTCTAACAAAGTAAATAAGAAATGCTCACATATTACACTCACAAATTGCTTCTTCATTTTGGGAGCCATGGTCTAGAGCCCCTGGCTTCTAATTGATAGCTGGGAGGACCCAGAAAATACAAGCCCTAAGTGTCTTCAGGAAGGCAGCCAAGATAGATGGTTGTACCTAGCTTCAGAATGTGCATTCAAGTTCCACAGTATTAGCAACAAACATGCAACCCAACCCCTCTAAAAGGGCTCTGTAACACCAACCCAATGTTTACAGAGTGCAAGGAGAAGGAAATGACTAGAAAAATCCTAGGGACAAAGAAAGAATCAAGTCCTTGTGAGAAGAGAATTTGCACAGCATGCAGTGAATCAGGTTGAGGCTGGACACAGAGTAGCACAGGGGAAAAGAACTAACTATTGAATTTCTCTTCTTTCAGTGTGCACAGCTTTTCTGTGCACTGAGCAAGCCAGAATCTGAGGGGAAACCCAGTATGTGATCATGTAATTAAAGACTATATCCTGATGATGATTAAATACTAACATGAATGAGCTGACTGTTGGTACTGTCTAGGGCTGAATGCAAATTATTTCTCTGTTCAAATTCTGCCTTGACTAAGCAGAGAGAAGAATGGGAAACACCAGTTCCCTCTCTTCTGTATTCCATAAGGCTTTGATTTCCCTTTGTAACTCTTAGACTCCCTTCTCTTTTACTGTCCTGAGCTATCTTATCTTTCTGGGTTTGAGAAATAATGCCTTCAAGAGATGGAGCTCCAGCTTTATCTTGTAATGGTGTGTGCTCACTATTTAACAGGGGGAAAGAAAAGGAAGGTGTTAGTATACTGTGTGAACACTGCTGTACTTACCAACATATCTGTGAAAGCAGAGGGATATTATTTGTTCCCTTTAAACTTAATGTAAAAAAAAAAAAAAAGAAAGAAAAAAGAAATAAATCTATATAAAAGCCATTTTCAGTGCATGAGATTCAAAGAGCTTTTAGCTGACAGCTGGGTTGCCTGCAGGCTGGACAAATTGTGTATGGGTTTTTATTTTATTTATAAATTTAATTCTTTAAGAGCTAGTGTATGTGTCTAGGTAGATGCCAGGTTTAGGCTGAGAAAGTGAAAATCTCCCTGAAAAGCGTTTCTCATTTAATGCCATCAATGCCAGGAGGGAGGAAAGATCCTGCACCACTCCAGTGCCTTTTTTGCCAATCACAAAAAAGCCAATGAACTCCCATACAAACACAGACAGAGCCAGATCTATGCCATTTAACCTTCCCACACCTCCTGCAGTGTCATTGATTTCAGATGTCTCACTTTATTCAGCATCATTCAAATCTGAATGACAAAACAAAGCCCTTACTTTGGGAGACACTGCCCATGACTCTCTGTGAAATCAGTCTCAGCTCTTGGCAGCCACTCTGCCCTGACAATGAACATTAAAACACCAACCTCCTGATTTCATGTAGGAAGTAGCCACTTGGAGAAACAAAGACAGTAATTTTGATCCATTGAGTTAATTTGGAAGCTGGTGATGTGCTTGTTTTGCCAATTAATTAATAGTAATAGAAAATCAACTCCCCCCCACACCCCAATATTGGGGATATCAATCCAGACAGGCTTCTCAGAGAATCATAGAACTGTCAGAGTTGGAAGGGACCTCAAAGATCATCTAGTTCCAACCCCCTGCCTGGCAGGGACACCTGATCAAGTTGCCCAGGGCCCCATCAAGCCTTGCCTTAAAAGCTTCCAGGGATGAGGCTTCCACAACCTCTCTGGGCAACCTGTTCCACTGCCTAACCACCCTCATGGTGAAGAACTTCTTCCTAATATCCAACCTAAATCTGCCCTCCTCTAGCTTGCATCCATCTCCCCTGGTCCTATCACTATCTGACCTCCTAAAAAGTCCCTCCCCAGCTTCCCTCAACAGGTTCTTGAAAAGGTTCAGGTTGTAATCAAAAATCTATTTTCAAACACTGAGTTCAGTAAAACCCAAGCCAGAGAAAAAAGTAAATGGAGAAAGAAGACAGAAGGAAAGCCTACAGGCCAATTTGGGCTAAAGAAAAGCTGCCAAGTCTCCTCTGAACTCCACCAAATTGACAAAGAGTGTAAAGGTTTACTCCTTAGAATGAATTGTAAGAAATAAAAGCAGGTAGAGATCAGGAAAGGAATGCTTGATCAAGCAACCTGAGGAACAAGCTGTGGATGTTGGTACTGAGCCATGACTGAAAGTGCAAGCTAAATCTTACTATTAGCATTAATTTTTCACTCTGTGTGTCAAAAATAGTAGGAAGCAAGTCCAAAAATGCTTCTGTTGTCCCTACAGAAGAGATGAGCTGAGCACAGAAGAGCAGTGAAGTCCAAGGTGAAGGAATCAGTTCCCAGCCTCAGGACTCTTCACAGAGATTGCTTCTAGCTGGGCTCATTTTTCTCCTCCTCAGTATAGAAGGAAAAGACTGTTAATGTGAACAGCAAGTAGAAGCACTGTGACCAGAATAGGATTTTATCAGACACAAGGCAAGTTGTGAGCTAGCAATTAAGGGCATCCCACTAGTTTCTGTGTCTCATAACATGGGAAAATTAAACCCTTTTCTTTTGCTTTCCCTCCTCTACCTTTTGTCTGCTTCCTTGTCTCACACCTAGCTCCTTGGGTTTACTTTTGCTTTTGTAATCACAAATACACCTCCACTACTCCCCTTTCCAGAGCACCTGTTACAGACCACAAAGATATCTGTGCAACAAATGGATAAATCTGTCTGTTCAGTGATCACTGCTGCTGCCCTGTGAGCTGGGGTAATAAATCATTTTAGCAGATGAATTTGTCATCCAGCACAGTTCCAGTGTAAGAGCAGCAGAGGCAAGAAGCCTGGAGGCAAAGGAGTAGCAGCAAAACTCTAAATTAAAATCTAAAAGGGAAACTGCAGCAGTAAGGAGGATATTAGAGAGAAACAATTTAGAGAGCCTTAAACCTGGGATGGCTGCAGTCCAGCTGACCCACATATTTTGGCTCATTCTGACCATTTGTCCTTGGAACAAGCTGAAACCAAAGCCAGTTCTGTAGAGTAATGCACTTGTTTCCCTCTTTGAACCACTTGGTGGGCTGGAGTCAAGCCTTCTTTCTACCTCCAGGATTTTAGCCACTGTGAAATCCTACTTGGTCATCTTTGTGTTCACTTATGTCAAGTGTTTGGCCAATGCCCTCTAGCACAACAAAAAAACTTATTCAGTGGTGGTTTGGTTTCACTTCAGCCTTATTACAACTAGACAGTCCTCCAGATGTTGTGACTCAACTGGAACTCCATGCTGTGTTAACCCCTGGTTGCCCCATGGGAAGCCCTGGCACAAGCAGTGGCTTTTAAAGATGACATTTGTCATGCAGGAGAGTTTCAGAAGAGGTCTGTAGCTAACCTTTCCCACTGTTTAGTTCTTTGAACAGTAACTCCAAGTGAAAGAAGGCATCAAATGCATTAAATGATGTAGAATAAAGGTTTCCATCAACCCCAAACTACAAAGCCTTTCTCTGCATCTACAGTATGGTATCAAATCCACAGCATAACTATCTGGTTATCCACATCAGACATCAATTCCTGTGACAAACCTCAGCTGGAAAACTGTTCCAGAAACCTTGCACCAAAGAAGAGACACCACAAAGACTGTCAGCATGCAAACACACATGCAAATGCACTTGACTGCCCACAGTAGTAGGACAAAACAAACATGCAGACAGCAAAACCACACAAAGGGGATAAAGAAGCTGGTGAAATCATGGAAGATTCCCAAATAACATAGATCTCTGCCTCTTGAGACTAGGGATGCAGCATGTAAATAAGATGGACACTGTGGTTTGGCAGCAGACATTTTTCCTTGGTGAATAGGTGGTCAGCTCTTCCACCATCAGCTTGGGAGGTGGCATGAGGGGTTGTTACTGACTGTAGTAGTAACTGGCTGTAGACTGGCTGACAGATCTGCTAATTAGCCACCTAGCTTACTTCACAGGACCTTCTTTAGATAGCTATGAAAGAGAATCATTGCCAGCTGCTGTAATTAACTGAATTCCTGCTAATAAGTTGAATAGATTTCCCTCTGATGTCTTAAGAAGCAGACTCCAAACAATTTAGCCAATACAGGAATATTAAACAGATTATCCTTTTAAAATATACTTCACATGAAGGTAAATATTGATTACACTGGACAGAGAGTTATATCTATACAGGTGATTATTACTAATCAGCACTATCATCAGACTTACTGCTGTTTTGGAAGAACCTTGTGCTTGTGGAGGGGTAGGAAACTTATAAAACATGTACAAAAAACCAAATATAGAAGACTAATTGTAGTCTATAAGTAGAAGTTACTCTCAGAGACACCACCAAAACCAAACCAAATCACCATCAGTTAACTTCTCATTGCCTCTACCCCTGCTCAATCCATGCACATTAGGAGGCAACCATACTGCTAAAGCACAACAGAATTAGTTTGTGCTTGTCAGCTGGAATACAGCAACATGTTTGAGGTCTTTACCTTGCTGCACACAGGTTAGTTATCATTACCATAGCTCAGGGACAGCCTAAGAGAAGCAAAGGACAGGGCAAAATACCCATATTCTGCTCCTGCAACTGTAACTGCAGACTTAATAAGCATAGAGCAACCAAGCCTTCAGGTGTTCAAAGCATGTCATCTGAGCCCCAGTATGTCCCTGCATGAGTCCTCCTGTCTGTGGCAAATGTGCAAGGAATACACCTCAGTCCAGTTATGCTTCTTGCTGTCAACTAGCCCATGGTAACTCATTAAATCACAGAAAGTCAGTCACTGGCCTACACTGCTCCTTCTGCTTACAGGAAAAACACCATTGGCCTCCTTCCATCCCCAAAATGGACCAAAATGTTTTCTGCACAGCATCTACCATATTCAAGCACTGAAGGATATCATTTACAAAAAAAAAGATGAAGGAAAAATCACCCAAAGTGCTATCAGGTTATATAAATGAGCAGCAGAATCCTTTCCTAAAATGATCAGCCACTAATGATAGCTTTGAGGTGATGAAACACAGAGTCAGGGCCAGCTCACACTCTGGAATAACATGATCATATTTTCTCTGCCTAGGTAATTGGAACAATCACACCATTTATGTTAATGACAATAGAAGCAACCTTCTGCCTCTAGACTAAATGCTCCCTGGAGTTAGAAATGTTTCTTTATTCCACTTGCAGAAATGTTGGGAATATATACAAGGTACATCTGTGCTCCTGATAATACTGATCTAAACCCCAGCATGCAATACTTGATTTTGATACATGATTTTGACAGATACCAGCCCAGATCACTGCATAATCAGATCCTAATCAGATCTGTGTCCTTCTATGGAATTCCTGAGGGTAGGAAGCTGGAGGCCTCCCTATCTTCCAGAAAGCAAATACACAGAAGAGATAATCACAGCTTTCATTTATATATTTCTTAAAGTTTCTATCCAATTTTCTGTCAGAGACAACCTTGAAATTGTAAAGGAAACAAAACTGATAGGCAAGATGGCTAGGTTTGAAAGGAGTGAGAGCTATCTTCAGTTTCAACAGCAGGCTGGAAGGGTGAAACCTAAAAAAATACACCCCCCTTTCCTAACAACTTGATTCATCTTGACATAGATCCAAAACCTATGCACAAAACCCACAACCCTCCCTGCCCAGATTACCTAAGAAAGCAAAGCAGGGAGTTCCTTAGCTCACTAAATGGAAACAAGCAGCCCTATGACTAGCTGGAGATCAAGCAGCCTGTGCATTATGACAGTGAGAAGAGTGCAGAGTAATCTTATTTTAGCCAGAGAGGATTAGACAAAAAGCTTCTTGCAGGCCACTGTCACTCTTAATTACTACATTATTTCTCCTGGTTTATCCCCCTTATCCTTGAAGAGTTGGTTGATTTTCTTGACATCATCCAGCCTGAGAAACATTTCCCTTTTGTCTTCCTATTTTTGTGTCACTGAGAAAATTGGGGAGAGTGGCAAAGAGCTATCTTCAAGTACATAAAGTGATGGTATAAAAAGAACATGAATCAATTATTCCACTTAACTAATGAGGACAGAAGAGGAAGTAATGAACTTAAGCAGCATCAGGGGAAATTTAGGTCAAATACAGTTACTGTGTGAAGTTTCACACAGTAAGAAGAAGAGTTAAGCAAATGAACCAGCTGTCAAGCAAAGTTAAAGAGCCCTCATCAGCAGTATAGAGCCAAGGTTAGAAATCTCCCTGGAGGATAACTGAGGAAAAATGAAGCCCTTCCTCTTCCCTCAGTGGGAGAATGGACAAGAGGTTAAACTCAAAGCCTCTTTGAATTCTCAATTCTCCTTTTCTCTTTTCTTGTTCTTTCCACCTTATCAACACCTTCCCCTATAGTTTCATCATTGTGTAAAGTGTTCTGCATTGGATAGCCAGTGTTCTTTCAAAGCTCCATGGGAATAATGTTATATTTAAAATAAAGATAATTGCATACTTTTATATTAGGCTTATTATATTATTGTTTACTATGAAGTCTTTCCTTTTCATGCCCCATGGTTGGCTGTCATGTGTAGGACCACTAGCAGCAAAGCCACCTGAGAATCTGCAGCAGCTGCTTTTTATCAAGGCACAATTCTCATCTCAAGAGATCAGTGCAGGAAGACAAGCATAATTCTTTGTAAAGCACATGTCCCTTTCTCCTTTTTTTTTATTCATATGTTATGCAGGAACCTCCTGGACTCTTTCCTCTCTGCTGTGTTATAATTCCAGCAGATAACAGTTAAGTTGAAGTCCCCCAGGAGAAAAAGTGCTAGTGATTGTGGGACTCCTGAGAGCTGCTTGTAGAATATTTCATCCATCTCTTCATCCTGGTTGGGTGGTCTGTAAGTGTCCCACCAGATATTCATGTTATTGGCCTTCCTCCTGATCCTTACCCATAAACACTCTACCTTGAGCTCTATAGAATTGGAGCACTCCCTAGTGTACAGGGCTACTCCAATGCCTCTCCTTCCTTGCCTGTCCCTTCTGAAGAGCTTGTCATTGCTGGAAAAATAATGTCATCTAGGTTAGGCTATCCATCATACCATCCATGATGACATTATGCACTCAAGTGGAGCCTAGATATACTTACATAGATATAACCAGATCTTACTTTCATTAGCACAACACTACAAAGCCAGCCTAATGCTTGAAAGTCCATAGGATTCTGCCCCAGCTGCCAGCCTCATTGTTAAAGTGATTTACTGGTCATAAATAAAGATCAAGACAGGTGAAGAGATGATCAGACAGCTTTGAATGCAGTACTCCCTTCACCCCATTGCAATAGTTTGTTTGCAATTCTGTAAGATCAATGCATTCAGTGAGATCAAGGCAAACCAAAAAAGAAAGTGCCAATTAACCAAACTCTGTATGAGCAAATCATTGGTACTTGGTACTCCACCTAAAGCAAGGGTATGCTGCTAAACCTCACTTTTCCCTGGGGATAGAAATTGCAAAAGTGGTGAGACAATTTCTGAACTTAGATAACTAAGATGAGTTATTTTCTGTTTCTGTTCTGGTACTGTAAAAATCCGTGTCCAAGGGAGCTAAAAACCACAGAAACTTCCTTTAAGTCCAGGAAAATAACAGGAATTCTATCCCTAGATCCCTGAAGGGCACTTTAGAGTCTAAGCCCAAATTCTTCAATATTTTTAAGGTCCTATTGTATACCAATCAGTTACTTTATTCCAGCAAGAGATGACCCCAAACAATGTTGTTGGAATAAGGCACTATGTGCAAACTTCCTATGTTCCTGTTGAGCTTCATTTCCCCTAAGATTACTTTAGTTCTTCTACCAGAACTTGTCAGTACTAATTCTAACTTTCTAAAACCAAAATACCCCAGTTCATTTCAGCTAATTCCTTCCAAGGTTCTCCCCAAAGCATATCCTTTTAGCTGTAATATTGATAGGACCTGCCATAGGAAACCTGTTGTTCATAATAAACAGCTGCAGATTGCTTTTGTTTGCCTTGTATTACAAAACANTATGTGCAAACTTCCTATGTTCCTGTTGAGCTTCATTTCCCCTAAGATTACTTTAGTTCTTCTACCAGAACTTGTCAGTACTAATTCTAACTTTCTAAAACCAAAATACCCCAGTTCATTTCAGCTAATTCCTTCCAAGGTTCTCCCCAAAGCATATCCTTTTAGCTGTAATATTGATAGGACCTGCCATAGGAAACCTGTTGTTCATAATAAACAGCTGCAGATTGCTTTTGTTTGCCTTGTATTACAAAACAAGTTCCAGCAAGGCTTAATATAGTAATCACTCCACAGAAACAAGAGAATGTAACACAAAAACTGCATTAGACCCAAGATTTTTAGTATTTCCTTCCATCAACTTAACACAAAGTTATTTTTTATCCTGCTCACAGATCTGCTCTCTGGAACTCACTCAACAATATAGACTTATAGAATGGTCAGAGTTGGATATAGCTGAATGGAATTCCTTTAAAAGCCTGCACTTGGACTCCACTAGAAGAAAGAGAATGACTACTTCAGGGTCCCTTTTATTTGTCTGGTTTTGGAACAGAAGCTTAAACATTTGGGTTCATGAAACTATGCTTTGTTCCATAAAACAATCTATTCCAAAAGGATAAAAAAAAGGAAGAAGGAAAACAAACAAACAAACAAGCAAACAATTCTATATAGTCACAGGAATCCTGTAGTGGGACAATTTCAGTTTCAACTTTATCATGAAACTTGAAGGAACATGGTGAGACTGATCATCTAATCCAAACCCTTGACAATTCCAAATTTGATAGAAGGGCTCCGTCAGGCAGAAATTTCCCCCTTCCCCTCTTACCTCTCATCTTAGGAGCTCAAAAAGCAAGCACATGAGTCAAAAAGCCCTGACAAAAGTCCCTATTGAAAGGAAGACTTTTCCAATGTTCACATTAACATGAGAAAGGTGTAGCTTGAGCAAATACAAACGAGAAAGCCACTCAGAAGCTTTGTGCAGTCAGGAAAGGGATCAAAAAGCACATTGCACCAAGTGGCACCATGTTACCCACTCAGGCTAGCAATGTAGAAAAGGGCAAAGAGTTGTAAAAAAGCAAGAAAGAATGGAAAATTTAAGGGAAATCTGGGAAGCAGACAAGGATAGGCAAAAGGGAGAAGAAGGAGTGTGACCAGAGATGGGAAAATAAAGATGCAGAGAGGTTTGAAAAGCAGTGTAAGTCAGAGGACTGAGCAGAGAAGTACCAATAGGATGCTGATAGCAACCAGTGCCTCTGTCAGTCATGAAGGAGAAATGTTATTCTGTGAAAAGCCACAACATCTGCAGCTTCCTAGTTGTATGAATTCATCTCCCTCTTGTGTGGCTCATAGTTATTATGACTTAAAATGAATTTACAGTCTGTTTCTCTGCAATACTACAACCGGTGGTCATGAAGATGATTGTGAGGCAAGAGAAAGGTTCAACTCATGCTTTTGGACAGCATCAGCTGAAGATGTGACTTATACCCCAGCTTCTATCATCTTTTTTTTCCAGATTCAGTGTCCTGCAACACAGCAGATGCTTTGAGAGACCCAGGCTGGGTGCCAGGCACTGTACAGCTCAGGTGTTATGGGGTTAACCCACCCTGCCAAGAGGCAGAGGATTTGTTGCCAGCAGGGCCACTGAGCTGACACAGCCACGACCTTTCTGTTACTTGCCCCAAACTCCTTCAAAGCTGGGTAAGCTGGGGTGTCTCTGTGGGATTGAAAGGTGAGCAAAGAATTAGATTGCCTGAAGCAAAAAAATATTCTATCAAGGTTTTCAGAGAAGGGAGCAAGGATATTTCCACATTTGAACTTAAAGCTTAATTCCTTTACATGCTATGCAGAAAAATTGCCACTTGGAAATCCCAGTTTGAAGGCTTATTTTGCAAACAGTTATTGTAGGAGAATGATAACTCCCCTTTTTAAACCTATGGAGTTATATATACAGCTGAAGATACTTCTGTATATTAGATTAATAATATGCATTACAGATAGTTTTAAAATATTTATCTCTTCCTAGATTTCCTTCACCTACAGTTAAAATAATTGGTTCCACACTGCTGTTGCTTTAATAGACTCTATAATACATCTCACTTGCTTTCTGGCTTATCTTTGTGCAAATAACAACAACAAAACCAACAGTTACCATCATTTTCACTACTGGAATTCAAAGTATTTATTAGGTATGGTTCATCTGACTCAGAAGCAAAAAAAATCTCAGCCTTTCCAAACCATAAATTAACAGCAGCAGCATCCCACCTCTATTCAATACCACCCTGAGAAGAAGTTTGCATACATTCAGTCTTGCCACTTCAAATAGTTTCTCAGTTACAGAAAGAGGAATTCTCCAATTCTCAGCAGTTTCCAAATGTGCTGATATCAGAAGTTCAAATATTTTGATGTTTCTGGTTTGTTTGGGTGTTGTTTTGGTGGAGGTTGGTTCTTTTTCCTCTGCTTCAGCAAGCACAGATCATAAATGTCTAGCTTTGATGTTGGCTCTTACTTTGCTAAGACAATTTATTGTATGGAAACAAAATATTCCTAACAAAGAAACATTCCTTCTTCTCCAGTGGCTAATGTCTTGCCTTCAGTGTGTTTGTTATAAACAGCAAATGCTAAAGGAAGGAAAACTATCCAAAACATCTGGGATCTGAACACTGATCAAACTTACTTTCACCTCAGGCTAAAATTCACAACATGTTCTAAGAACAACATTAAATATTTAAAGTGCACTTTGTAGTACTGTGAGAGCAGAAAAGAGCAACAAAGCACTCTATAAGGCAACAGAACCCCCATTAAGATTTTTTTTTCCCTTTGATTCTAAAGACATATTTCCTACCACTCAATGGCTGGAGAAACAATGAATGAAAGTGCTGTCATTCTGCCAAAAGCACATACAGAAGAAGATAAGTGAGAACAATTAGATTTCTGATCAGGATAATAGTTTAACTGCAGACCTGGAGACTATAATAATCTGGAACTTTTGAGCACTATAAACTGTTACAATGACTGTGTTCCATAAATTACCATCCATGGCTCATCACCTGAAGATATCCAGTGGTGTCTTACCACTCCTCCAGGGGTGTTTTATCTTCTAACAGAAAAGCCCACAAAAACCAGAAGGATCACAGACCATATGAAAACCTGTTTGTGTATCCAGTCAGGGCAATATGGAGACAATTCCCAAATGCAGGTCATCATTCTACCTACCTTCTTTTGGCTGGGTAGAGCCTTTATTGCCAAGACACTTGGTCTATCAAAGGAAAAAAGCAACTTGATGCTTCAAGCAGTCCCTTGTCTCATTGAGGTACAGAGCAGACCAGATCTCAGCCTCAGATGCAGATGAGGTAAGTGGGTGCCCTCTCTTCAGTTATTACACAATGTCATGTCCCTAACAACTCAAAGATTCAGCATACTATTCAAGAACACCCACAAAAGAAAGACCAGCCCTTGAGAATTAAAAAGCACCTTTTTACTGACATTCAAGTATGTCACAGACCTTTCTGCTTGCTTAGGAAAAGGGGTAAGTGATCATTCCTTCATCTGAGAGAGAAAAAACATGTCTGCTTGTTAATTCATCAAGTGTAGCTGCTTTATCACAGCCATTCTGAGGCAAATAATTCGGGGTGACATTCATCTCCCTTCATTTTAGCAGTCTAAAATTCAGGTGTGTAATCTACTCTATTAATTTAGTTCCACTTAAAAGTCAGTGAAGAAAAACAGGCCCCTCCAGCAGGCTGGGGATGAGACCAGCTTTCACTACATCCTAAAGCATTTGGATGGATTGTCCTTCAACAGCTGAGGAGAGATACTTCATTTGTTCAGACTCAACATCTTTTAAACTGCTAGAGATAGGCAAGATGAATCCAACCATCAAGAAGGGCATTTCTGAAGTTATTTATACCCCATACTGTCATGGAAATCTTACTTATTAAACCTTTATTGTTTGATCTGAGAGGAACAGGGACCCAAATTTCTTTTGAAAGCTTGCACACCCTCACCCTGTGCATTGACTCTCCTCTTGCAGGATGAGGCCAATTGCACTACCACTTGCTTCTGTGTGACCCAATCTAGGGAATCCTGCTGTGGCAGGGGGGTTGGACTAGATGATCTTTCCAGGTCCCTTCCAACTCCTAACATTCTGTCATTCTGTGATTCTCAAAGGCACATGGCAAGGATAATACCTACAGAGGCTGCAGTGATCATTGCAGTGAAGGCACTTTGGTTGCATAAGGTGGCAAGCAGGATGGTTAGAACTATAATCACACATCACAGGGTATTTTAGGGTTTGTTCACATGGCCACTCAGAGAGTCAGGCATATGGGACCTGACTTGACAGCCAATCTGTGGTAACTACCCTCCTGCTTGCCACAGCCCACTCCAGGAACTGCAATGTGTAAGCTGAAACCACCACTTCAGAGCTGGGGTGCAGGCAGAGCTTGCAAGCAGCTGGTTAATGCAGTTGAGTTGTGGTGAGTGGGTTAGCTGCCTGGCTGCCTGTCAAACTGTGGCAACCAAACTGCTCTGGATCATCTGAGCAGGAAAGTTAGTTTTGTGTCAGGTTTAAAGGACAGCTTCCTGCTATAAAACAATACAGAAGTGTGGAGACAACTCCTCACTTGAACCTGAGAGCTGTGGGGGTTTTGGCAGGAGATTTAACCAGGCACACCACTGGGAGAAAGTAGATATCCCTTATTTTCACAGAATGTTAGGAGTTGGAAGGGACCTGGAAAGATCATTCAGTCCAACCCCCCTGCCACAGCAGGATTCCCTAGACCGGGTCACACAGAAGCATGTCCAGATGGGTTTGGAATCTCTCCAGAGTAGGAGACTCCCCAAGTTCTCTGGGCAGTCTGTGCCAGTGCTCTGCCATCTCAACTGGGAAAAAGATCTTTCTTGTATTCACACAGAACCTCCTATGCTTCAGCTTACAACCATTGCCCCTTGTCCTGTCACTGGGCTCCACTGAGAAGAGCCTGACCCCATCCTCCCGACACCCACCCTGCATGTATTTAAAAGCAGAGATGAGGTCAGCCCTTAGCCTTCTCTTCTCCAAGCTCAAGAGACCCAGCTCCCTCAGCCTTTCCTCATCAGGAAGATGTTCCAGCCCCTTCATCCTCTTGGTGACTCTGGGCTGGACTCTCTCCAGCAGTTCCCTATCCTTCTTCAACTGAAGGGCCCACAACTGGACACAATCTTCCAGATGTAGCCTCACCAGGGCAAAGGGGGAGAAGAACCTCTCTTGACCTACTGACCACAGCCCTTCTAATGCACCCCAGAATCCCATTGGCCTCCTGGCCACAAAAGCACACTGCTGCCTCATGCTCATCCTTCCATCCACCAGGACCCCCAGATCCCTTTCCCCTTTCACTGCTCTCCAACAGCTCAGTCCCCAACCTATCCTCATACCTGGGTTTGGTCTTTCCCAGGTGCAAAACTTTTGATCTATTGCATGAACAGCTTTTCCAATTAAATAGAATTTTTGGAAGCTAGGCTATTTCCACTTCACAGAAGTTCCCCTAAGCCTATGTGGACATGACTTCCACCAGATTTGCCAGAAGCATAGTGTTTTTCTGTTATATTATACCCCAGACAGATCCCAACCCAAACTCAGTGGAAGACAACATCTCACTGCATTTTTTCTTATCATAATTCTATGTGACAAAGGCACTTATCCCAATTTCTGGGTAACAAGGTTTACTTCACATTTTCAAACATTACTGTCACTCCAATTTCCATTTAACAGTGTCTTTCTTGGCTAGCACTGGGCAAATACTGCAAGGAGAATTCACAAACATTAATTTGACCAGAAGCACACATTTGCTTTGACAGCATTCACCAGGGCCTTTGTTTGCCTTGCTTGGATATTCATTCTGTGTTTTTCTTGGTGAGGATGCTTGTGAGAAAACTCTACCTGAGTAAACAAAGAGGAAGTTTCCACATGGCCATGAAGGCTCTTTGTGCCCTCCCTGCTCTTAAAAGATTCAGCCATCACATCAGCAAAGACAAAAAACTGCATGACACAATAAAGGTCATCAAATAATGACACAAAGCTTGTAGAAGAAAATAGAATAATAACCACTGCAATACAGCACTTCTGAGCCACTTCTCTGAAAAAGCTTTAAAATAAAGTTCCAATCTGCTTTAGTTAAGGAGAAATTATTGGGCTCAGTGTGGGAGAAATTAGATGAATTCCCTACTATATCTGCATTAAAAAAAAAATATTAGAGTATGTGATCTAATAATCCTTTCTGGCCTAAAATGCTAGGAATCAAAAGGAAAAGCTGCTGCACTCTTCAGGTTTTCAGCAAATAACCCATAGAAAATGGCTTATTTTCCCCCAGTCAAAAGCACACTAAGAAAGAACAGTCAAGTTTCTTGAGTCCCACTGTAAAATCTCTCCATGTATAATCATAATCTCCCAAAGAAATGGGGAATAAAAGACCCCAAAAAGACACCCACACAAGCATTGGCTGAGCAATTTTGAATACTGAAGAAACTGGGGGGGGTGGGGGAGAGTGGAACTGCAGATGATTGATGAACAGAAAAGAGGATGACATTGATCAAATAAATGATTTGCTGTAAACAGTTGATTCAGCTCTGGCTTCAACACACATTACCAATTAAATCAAGCAGAGCCCAGCCCCACAGCAATAATTTAGGAAGTACAATCTGGCCCCTTGAAAGTAAGTTCAGACTGCTTCAACTGTTTCTTTTTTTTGTCATTTTTCCTCCCCTTTCTCTCAGAGAGTCTACTCTGGCTCAACATTTTTAACTTCTTTTAGAATACTTCCAAATTTGTAAAAAGAAAACAAAAGCTTTCTTAGCTCCAGCTGCCCTCAGAAGAAATGTTCTCATTCTTCACTAGTCCTTGTTATGGAAGAAGAAATATATTTCAGAAATTATATTCAGAGAAAAAGGTTCTTGATGTTACAGGTAAACTCACCTCCAGTGTCTTGTTTTACCTTCTACCTGCTTTTTTTCCACCTAAAATGACTACTTGAACATTTAGGTTCATATCCTGCAAATCAGCTTGCTCAGTTCAAGCACTTATTTGTATTAAAATTGAGATTCACTTCATTGAGTCCAATAAATCCTAAATAATAATCTCTGCTGGATTCATCTCAGTCTCCAGTTTGAAGACCAATTAATTCACAGCCTTGTGCTTTTGTCTCAAGTCTCATTACTCATATTCTGTAGCTCTGGTCTCTTCTCCACAAACCAAAGCAATCTGGTTTGCAGCCTACCTCTGTCAACAAATAAAAGCCATTTCACTTGTTACCAGAGGAATAGATTGTTTGTTACTCCTTATATACTGTTAAACAGGATGG
Source organism: Galbula dea (assembly GCA_013399015.1). Lineage (NCBI taxonomy): Eukaryota > Metazoa > Chordata > Aves > Piciformes > Galbulidae > Galbula > Galbula dea. The sequence goes on from VWZX01007552.1 coordinate 567,881, forward strand.
CAACTCAAGCAATCTAGACTTTTGGGTATGAGCATGAATGTCTTTACAGCCCTAGATGTGAGACAGATTTGGCCTGATAGTGAAGACAAGCACACCTACACCAGTCCCTGTGTACATTGGTCCCAGTCAAGTGAGGTCACAGTGTCAGTGAGGCTCTGCAAATCCCTGCAAACTCTGTCAGGCTCTAAGGCAGGTTTTTCCCTAATTTAGGCATCTAAAGACCTGTATGGATCCCACTTGATCTGCCTAGATATCCCTAGAGAGGCTCAAAGTTCCCTCAGCCAGAAAGGGAGACTTCATTCTGTAAAATACTACTAATATAAATGAAATGTAAAACATACTACTAATATAAATGAAATGTAAAATACTACTAATAGAAATGAAAAGCACTGAAAATTCAGCATTTCAGGCCCCTAGAAAAGATCTGCTCAGTTCTAGGCTGTCACTTTGGCCACTTATGCCAGCATCTATATTATTCTGGCATCTTGTGGCTCAAAGTCAGCTTTTTGTCCACAGAACTTCCACGAGTTTCCAGCTGGCTGAGACCCAGAGGACAACCTGATTCTGAAGCTCAGGGCAGTGATTCCATTCATACCATCATTCTAACCCAGTAGACAGCATGGACAGAATTAATTAACTCAAGATACTTGGCTTTAAGACCTCAACAATAGCCAAAAGCCAATTAGTTCTTTCTCTTGAGATGTGAAAGGGTAGGAGTATCAGAATGGGAAAGTGAGTGTAAGGGCTTCTATTATCCTTGGTTAAAGACCTACCTTTCCCAGCCAAAACTGGGGAGCCTGTCAACCTCATCAGTACTAAAGCACAGGATCTCTCCTTTATTTGCCTTTTGCTGTATCAAAAAAAGTACCTTATATGGACATGCATATTAGTATGGTCACTGATTTCAGGATATGGCTTTATCAGCCACCTGACAAGCAGAATGCTTTGTAGCCAAGTAAAATTCTACCACAAACTCTCCTAAATACTTTAGAGACACATTTGCTTCTCATATGCTGCCAGCTGGGCTTCACCATCATGCTGGATATTTTACAATTCACCTTTCCACTTCTATCCAGATAAGTTTTGTCTCCTTGACTTCCTTTCTTTCCATTAGATGTGAATGTTCTTCTTTTTGAGGTGTTGATCAACCTGTGATGCAATTGCTTACATTAGTGGATGAGGACTATCTAGGAGCCTTGTAACTCTACACTGGATGGGCAGAACCAATTCCTTGCAACAATAAGGAGCACTAGTCAAAACAAGTAGGCTCACAGGCCAAATGATTTTGCCCTGAGTTCCTTCCAGTGCAAACAATTAAGTCTTTGCCCTGATAAAAGCTCTAGCAGCATAAGCAGTATGACTTGACTGAGGCTATTCTGCATAAAAATGCCTTTTTTATATCATTTCCTATCTTTCAGGAACACTTTATTCCTTGTAGTTACATTTGAAAATAACCCTTTAAAAAGATTCTTTCCTCTGAGTACATTTTAGTAAATGCTCATAGACATATATATATATACACACACAAGAAATATGTAACCAGCCTTGGAATTGAAGCTGATTACTGTCTTAGTTCAGAGCACATTTTTATTTCTGCTACACCTTGTTAAGGTTGAAGGAATTTTTACAGTAACTAAAAGAAATTATGTTCACATATTATTCACTATTCTAAGTGAATAAGCAGATGAAAAGCTATCTGAGGAGGTGCAATTGCTCTATTGTAGAAATAAATACACCCAGGTAAAAAAAAAATGGTACAGATACCAGCAAGGCAAATACAAGATTCTAACCAGGGTAGGTTTTCCAGCAAAGATTTAAGGGGTAAAATTTATAGCAAGTTGAACATCTTACTGCAAAGTCCTTTAGCACATGCACAACTCAGACATCAGTACAACAAACCCCAGGCATAAGTTTTTGGTGAGTACTAGAGATGGTGACACAACATCATATTGAACTGAACCCCAGGAGAATACAAAGGTGAAAAGTTAGGGGGAAGAAGCTGGGCTCTGTGCAGGGAGACTCAGCCAAATTACAAGGAGTAGCATTAAAATAATCAAGATTCTTGGAGGAAACATGAAGGCTGCACAGTCTCAGAACAGAGAGTTGGGGGTTATTTTGCAATACAGAAGTAAACCTGAAATGTCACTGAGATTCAAAAGCTATGAGCTAATAGTTGGACAGACTGAGAGAGTTGGGGTTGTTCAGTCTGCAGAAGAGAAGGCTCCAAGGAGACCTTCTTGTGGCCTTCCAGTATCTGAAGGGGGCTACAAGAAAGCTGGGGAGGGACTTTTTAGGAGGTCAGACAGTGATAGAACCAGGGGAAGTGGGTGTAAGCTAGAGGAGGGGAGATTTAGGCTGGATATTAGGAGGAAGTTCTTCACCATGAGGGTGGTGAGACAGTGGAACAGGTTGCCCAGAGAGGTGGTGGAAGCCTCATCCCTGGAAGCTTTTAAGGCCAGGCTGATGGGGCCCTGGGCAACCTGATCTAGTGGATGATGTCCCTGCCAGGCAGGGGGTTTGGAACTAGATGATCTTGAAGGTCCCTTCCAACTCTGGCAATTCTATGACTCTATGATTGTATTCTGGTGACAATAAAGGTGCCTGTGCCTAACGCAGTGGAGAAGGCAAAAGCAGTAGGGGAATAAAGAGATCAGAAAAGGTGGCCAGACAGGCAAGTCAAGCAGAAGCAGGGCAAACAGACTTGAGATGATGTGTTTAGGGGACAGCAAGAGGAGACCTGTAATCAGTTTGCACATAGATAAGGAGAGGGACAAGTGCCTTGACAGTACAGGCTGAAAGATCAGATCAGTGCATCTAAAAGCACATTAGCAACTCATTAATTAAAGTAGCTCCATACCCTTGGGAGCTGGATACAGTAACTTGATCGACATCACAAGAGTCACTAAAGGGTGACACAGAGTTACTCAGTGACTTTGCTCAAGGTCCTGGAGCTGGGAACAGAACACAGCACAAATCCTCTGGCAGCTGCTCCCAGCACCAGCCAGGTCTCTGTGCTTTTGGGACAAGGAAATCCACTTTGTGAATCCAACTGTAGTCATGATCATTCTAGCACCAAAAAAGATCCAAGAATATTATTTGAATCTTCACTTCCAACAAATGTAACCCAAAAAAAGGTCATTTTTACACACTTTCATAGTAAAGGAGACTTTCCACCTTATACCAAACTGGAGTCAGAGCTCAAAGATAACCAGTCAATGGCATCATTAACAAGTGAGACAAGAGTTAATGGAATGTTGTTTCCCAATGTGAGAAACCACTCAACAAAGCCAATGAAGCTACCTACAGAAACCTGTTTTCTCATGACACACCAAAGAAGAACATTCAGTCCATCAAGTAACATCAGTCATTCAGTCTGCTATACTGGTTAACAATGAAGTACAGCATAAAATCTGTGGGATGGAAGAAGTTTCTAACAGCATACTGCATAAAGAGTACTTCTATGCTTCAAGTTCTGGAAGATGTTAGCTCTGAAAGCCTTAAATAATTCATACAGTTATTGTGGCTTTTTTTTTTTTTTAGTAAAAAAATCAGATATATATATATATCCAAACAGAAAATTACTGCAACTCTTTTATGAGCAAATGCTAGAATTGTTAAAGCAAACATCATATTTACTCAGTTTTTGAATGATGATACCATTCCAAAGCCCAAGGCAAGTATCACCCCATCCTTTGTTAGGGACTATGCAAATAAAAGCAAAAAGACATTCCCTTGATACAAATAGAAATACATGGGAGATCTCTTCTGTGGATAAAAGGGAGTAATCAAGTTTCACAGCATATGTACATTTAGATATTCAAACTGCCTCTTCAGCATCCAGATCAGCTCAGTGAATGCTTGGCCTGAAGCCAAGGAAAAAAAAACCCAGCTACTTCACCAATATTAGAATCTCATCCTTTTATTTTTGGTCCTAATGCTACTTTTTGCTTCAAAATACAGCTCTAGAATATCTTGCATATATGGGAATTAAGGTAGAAGTTTGTCTAAAATAAAAAAAGGAAAGAAAGAAAAGGAAAAAGGGGAGTGGGAAAAGATTTGCTAGGTTCAAACTCTGATGAAGAAAATAGCCTTAATGGAGAGCAATAAATGCAAGAACTTAAGACTGGCAATCTTAATGCTGTACATCTGTTGGCTCCATGGTGAACTCCTCTGGGGAAAGAGAATATGCATAAACTTGAACATTGATCTTCCCAGTGTGCCAATAGTTTTGGTTTAAATGATTTTAAACTCATATCAGACATTAACAAACCACAAGAAAGATTCAAGACAAGTGGAAGTGCAAGGGGTGCAGACTGCTTTTGCTTTTCAAGGGCTAGGAACCAAGCTTATGCCTCTAATCCCATTCCTCTTTGCAAACCATCAGCTCTCTATGTTTCTAAATATGTGGAGGCTGGGTGTCAGGAGCATGGGGTCAGGCTCTTCTCAGTGAAGCCCAGTGACAGGACAAGGGGCAATGGCTGTAAGCTGAAACATTTCTAAATTCTAAAAATCAATCATTTAGATCTCAGTGCCTAGATGTGAATTTAGAAGTCTAACAATAAGTCCACAGATGTTGGCTTTCTGGCCAATACCTTGCTACATCTTCTTTGATGTCTTCTTTGTGCTTAACATAACACATGGCAAAATATGAACCCATTTCAAATCTGTGTAAAGTATCCATGGCAAAGATCAAAGATCAATCCATGTTGTGCAGGGGTTTTTTTGGTCTCATACAGATTCAAAGATCACTCTGAGATCCAAATAAGGATTGCCACATAACCTGGATCCTCAGCAGGTCATGATTTCTCATTTCACTTCAGTAAACCACATAGATTGCAGCAGTAAGTCTCAGACCCAGACAGAAACTTTACAAAGTCTAGAAGCTGAATATCTACATTTTTTGTGATAACTGCAGAACAACAGCCCTGAGGATCTCCTTATTTCCCATGTTAGCAACAGAGCTGATGAGGGGTTTTTTAGCTGCAATTATCATCACTCTGTAACAGTGTTCCCTTATACCACCAACCTAAAGGGATGAACAGATGATGCTCCAAACTACCTTTGCACATCAAGGCTATGCCAGTAGCTTCAAACTCCACTTGCTTCATCAGCCAACGTGGCTTGGCATCAGTTGTTTGCTTCCAGTTCCCATCACCCCTAAAGATTACAAGAGCAGTCACTAGTATTGCTAGCCTTGGTAATTTATGGATATGCCTGTCTCTTACTGGCCATAGCCAACAATGCTATCCCATGGCAATATGTTGCCATGGCAAAGCAAGAGCATCCCAATGTGTCACACACACTAAAGGCATTAATATGCAGCTATTGCTGCCTGCATCTCCTAATTCTGACAGAGAAAAGCAAGATGGCTAAAAGCAATTATACTTTTTTAATCTATTTTAAGAGAGTGTCAGAAGAGTAACTGGAATTCCAGTAGCAGGTGAGGTATATATATATGTATCTATAGGAAACTTGTACAGAAATTGCTGTATCTCCAAGGTAAAGACCTTATTCCTCTCTATATATAATATATATATAGTATGTGCTATGTAGAAATTCAGTCCACCTCTTTTAGTCCCATATAAATAAACAGTAAACCAATAATAAATAGTAATACAAGACCCTGTGGGGGTTTTGGTTGATTATTGTGCATTTTACCATGCAGATTTTACAGTGATCATATTTCAGTGGTGGTATATATTTGTGCAGGGGCACAATATACCATATATGAAAAAACCCCCAAAGAACTCAACTTTGAAACACTAGTCAAAGCCCAGTATCAAACAGAGATGATTTTTGTACTCCTCTGGGCCATTTTCATGTTCTACTCAGAAAACAAGTACTTCAAAAAAATCCAAACAACCAACCAAATAAACAAACCAGCCCCCAAAAAACTGTTTCACCATAACTTCTACTGCTGGTAAGAAAAAAAGAAGAGCAGAAATGCAGTCAGAACTAGCAAATACATCAGGTGAAAAGAATTAAATTCAGACATTAATAGCAGCTGGGCCTCCTTCAATTTACAGCAATTCTGCTTACACACTGGCATCCAAAGCCAACAGTTTGCCCTCTTGCTCTGCCTCAGTAAAAGACTCTTTCAAAGATAATTACATACACTTAACACATTTGTTTAAATACCTCTAATCTCCTTTCTTTATCTGCCATGACTTGATTTTATTAGACCTCCAATTTTTTTCCCATGACATTTACTAAAACATTCCCTAACAGAGTAGAATCCTGAGATCTCTTAGTCTTGTCTACAGACTGACTTATTCAGGGATAACTGTGGTTCAGAAAGCACTCTGATTCAGGATTGAGGACTGGGGACTGTCTTACTCTCTTCAAGAAGCCATTGGAAAGCAGAAAGAACTAAACCTGGAGCCAAGAACTGGTGATGTGTAGTTCAGTGTCAGTGTATCTGGTTACAAATCAGAGTAAACCAGAGCTGTCTGAAGCTGAGCCTCAGCAAAACAATCTGTTGCTCCAAAATCTCTTCACTTTTTCCTTTTAAATAGCTTCTCATCTTTTCAACCTTTCCCCTCACTGCCTCCCTCCCTACAAACTGAGTAAACTATACTGTGAAAGCTCATACTTGGTGATCAGAGTTAAAAATATTACCTTCCCTGTATAAAATTACCCACATAGTACAGACTTGGAACACTTTAAAAGCTATTAATATCAATAATGGGGAGTGTTTTGTAAGCTCTCAAAGAAAATCCATAAACCTTTGATTTTAGTTGTGACTACACATCTGGAAAACATTTGAAACTCATATTAAAATATTCTATTTACAGGATAACCTTTATCATCCTATACCCAATAAAACAATAGGATCAATTTTATTTTACTGGTGACAGTGGCTGTGATTAAATAATCCTTTCATGCCAAGTTTTTCTATAAGTGAAAACAAACTAAACCTTCTCTCTTTTTTTTCTGTCTTTTCAACAGTCAGGTGAGCAACCAGTTTTTCTAAATGCATTTATGCCAAAAGCCAACATGGACCTGAGCAACTGCTATTGCTGCTGAGAGTGGAATAGAAAATACTTTAAGTCTAGTCTTAGACTGACAGATTTTCAATTATTCCACCTCTAAGCCACTGTTTTATTCTCAAAAAAATATTAAAAAATACAGAAAAAAAATTATTCTCAGAAACCCCTGGCTGGTTGCAGACCCCAGGCCCCAAGCTGGGACAGGGGCAGTGACAGGAGCTCCTCAAGGCTCTGAGGTGGCACCCAGGGAGCACAGTTGGGGCTGCACCTGAGGCTGATCTGGGGGCCCTGCTGAGACAGGATGGCACCCCCAGGCTTGGGGAGTAGGGGCAGAGTGGAGGTCCCAGCCTGCCAGTGCCCTCAGGGCCTGACACCCAGGGACCCCTGAATGCTCAGAGCCAGGGCTTGTGCTACCCATGGCAAGTTACAGCAGTGCAAGGTGGCTTTCCCAAAAGGACCTGGCCTAGGCTGCTCCCAGGGCTGCAGCAAGGGCTTTCTCCAGTCAGAGGCAATGTCAGCCTTCCCAGGAGGAAGCCCTGAAGCATTCATCAGGCACCATCTCCACTGTCTCCCAGCTTATCAAAGCTCATCTCCCCCTTTCCCTTCTGAGACACTGCTCTCTCCTGATTTACTTTGACCCTCACAGTGAGAATTCATTTTTAAAACTTAATGCTCAGCAAGTCTTGCTGGCAAAGCCTCCCCAATGGCTCCTCCACACAGTCATGGTTCTATTTCAGTTCCTGAAGGGCTGAGCAGAGCAATGTGAGCACAGCCCTATCCCTTGCCTGGAAGGGGAAGGCAAGGTGTTAGACAGGGCTCTTCCCTTCTGAGCAGTGCTTCATACTGCACTGGCTTTGAGGGTGGTTAGACAGTGGAACAGGTTGCCCAGAGAGGTGGTGGAAGCCTCATCCTTTGTCTTTTAAGACAAAGCTTGATGGGGCCCTGGGCAACCTGATCTAGTGGATGGTGTCCCTGCCAGGCAGGGGGGGTTGGAACTAGATGATCTTAAAGGTCCCTTCCAACTCTGATAATTCTATGATATTGTCACATCTTCACACACAGCCCTTGGGAAGGAAATAATCCATATCTAGAGCAATGCTCCATGAGAGCATCCCCTAAGAGATTTTGATGGAAAAATGCAGTCTTTCAATGACCATGGAGAACATTTTCAAAGTGCCATTTTCAAAACAATTACATTTGGGAAAGTTTCTGCCTTCTCTGAGTTGTTTTTCTTTCAAAGAACCAACCACCTGAAATAAGAAGCAGTTCCTCTTTGGAATGCCACCCAGAGGTTTACCAGGAATGACTTCTGAATACTTTCTGCCACAGTTTACAGTTCTGATGAACTTTGTTTTCTGTCATTAACCATAGACAAGTCATCATGTTTAACTGGGAAGAGATGAGCTGCCTCTGAGGGGTTGGAAAGCCCCTTTAGAGACCCCCCCACATAGAGACAGAGCTTGAAGACCTGGTAGGAATGTGCTCTGGATCTGGTATTTCACCAGTCTGTATAATTATTCAAGCAAGAATAAAAAGTCTGGGGTTTTTTTTAGTTCTATGCCATGTTTTTCTCTCTTTTATCACAAGAAAACATCTGGTTTATTTACATGGCTGAACTGGCTGTAGTCTCAAATTTTCATGCAAGTTAGCTGTTGTATTTTAATGAAAATTACCTTTTTCATTTCCCACTCAAGACTATATCTCTCCTCTGAGATTGCCAATAACAAATGTCTCCTGCAGTGACAGGAAAATGAACTGGAGTGCTTGGAAACTACACTTGCAAGTATTACAGCATTTCAAAATTGGCTTTGTTTGAAATCAGAACAGATGCACAAATTTAGAGATTACCTGAAACAAAAATACTACTAAAAATCCACTGCAGCTTATTACTTCCACCATTACACATTAGTGAATGCCTTCTGTGTAAAAATTTAACACAAAAAAATAATTAATCAACAGAGAGTATTTAATCATTCATATTTACTGATCATCAGCATAGCTTTCTCCTGGTACTACCAAATAAAACAGAAATAATCAAGGTTAATACTCAGCCATAAAACCCAGAACATATCCAGTTAGAATTCCTACAGCAGAAAAGCTAAGGAAGTTTAGTTTTTAATTGTTCCTTAAATACATAAATAACTAAAAGTGAAGTTGCTAGCTCATCTTCACTGTTAGGGTGGTGAGACAGTGGAACAGGTTGCCCAGAGAGGTGGTGGAAGCCTCATCCCTGGAAGCTTTTAAGACAAGGCTTGATGGGGCCCTGGGCAACCTGATCTAGTGGACGGTGTCCCTGCCAGGCAGAGGGGTTGGAACTGGATGATCTTGAAGCTCCCTTCCAACTCTGACAATTCTCTGATTCTATGATCTAAAGTTACTATTAAGCATAATATTATTTGTACTAAAAAAGGCAAATGAGGTAAATGATGAAGTCAAACAAATCTCTTCATCATTCTTCAGCAGGAACTGGGACAGAGAGTTGCATGCTATGAAACATTCTGGATCAATTCAATAATCTTATTCTTTTTTTCCAAAGTAAAAATATTTCATCAGGACAAGTTAGCCCAGTTTTAGCTAGTGTGAAACCAAAAATATAACTATTTCATCTGCTTCATGGCCAAAAATTGTTTTCCTAATTTGCTCCATTAACAGAATGAGAAGTGACCTTATGTTTATCTTTCTCCACTTAATAAATGCTGTTTGATATTTTCAAAGCCATGTTGGGGATTAGAATATGCATTAATTCTGGGTTTAAATATAGCCTATAGCTCTTCAAAAGCCTTAAAAATATTAGCTATTTTTTCAGAAGGGAACACAAAATCATGTAGATATTCCAAAATCTGTATGATTTAGTTTTCACCTTTGCAAAACAAAGCACAATCATTAAAAAGAATTTGATATATATGGGATTTTTCTTTTGCTTGTAGCTGAACAGTTGTAAACAATATCTTTTCTTTCTTTTTTTTCTGGTGGACTTCATTCTGCCACCCCTTAGTCTATTTTTCTTTCCAAGTCTTTATACAGGACCACCATTTACTTTGTTTAAAGAGTGCACATGTGTTTGCACCATCTATGCAGAGGGCTGTCTAATCTAGCTAATCCCACTTTACTTGGCACTGGTGTGACCTCACCTGGAGTAGTGGGTGCAGTTTTGGGCTCCACAATAGAAGAGGGACATGAAGTTGTTGGAGAGCATCCAGAGGAGGGCCACAAAGATGGTGAAGGGCTTGGAGGGGAAAACATGTGAGGAAAGGCTGAAAGCACTTGGTCTGTGCAGCCTAGAGAAGAGGAGACTGAGGGGAGACCTCATGGCAGTTTATAACTTCCTCACCAGAGGGGTGGGTGCTGACCTCTTCTCTCTAGTGACCAGCAACAGGACCCTGGGGAACAGCATGAAGCTGTGCAGGGGGAAATTCAGGTTGAATGTTAGAAAGAACTTTACCCAAACAGTGGTGGAGCATTGGAACAGGCTCCCCAGGGAGGCTGTCATGGCACCAACTCTCATGGAGTTTAAGAAGCACTTGGACAATGCTCTTAGACACATGGGGTGACTTTGGGGTTGCCCTGTGCCTAAATAGGAGCTGGACTTGATGATCCCTGTGGGTGCTTTCCAGCTAGGGATATTCTGTGATCACCATCCAACCTGCAGTAGGTATAACTAGTGCTCATGATAGAGATGACTACCTGACAGTACCTGGAAAATACTAAATACTATGCCTTAGGAAAAAAACACCAGTGAGACTACAGAAGATTAGCAGTGAGGTTTATGTTATCTACATGGTTTTTAAAACCTGAAAGTTGATGTCAGAGCTGCACCAATTCACTTTAGGTGCTATAAAGTAAGGATGTTTATTTCCAGCTCAGAGAGGTGCAACCTGAGAAGCCTGATAGAAGCCATTCTGGGTTGACTGATACATAACAAATTATGAAGGAATCTGCCACCCCACAAACTTAGACTGCAACAAGCACTTTGTAATCAAATATCCATGCCCATACATTTACCTGACAGTAAATCTGTCATTAGATACACATGGGCCAATTGCCATGTGAAAGAGGACTTGGCAAGGAACAGGCAGAAAACAGACTCACAGGGGTACTAGCACTTCTCTCACAGGATTATTCTCCTAAATTTTCAGATCATCAGTTCAGATGTCTCATTGGAGGCTCTGAATTGAAGCTAGAGTAGCAAGTTTCATGAAGTCACAGGTTTCTGTTAATTCACCCTACTCTGTTTGTGGAGTCACTAGCACTCTCCCAGGAGACCTCAGTCAGAACCAGATTTCCTCCAGCTGCAATAGTCTAGGCTGAGGTTTAGATGAGTGCTGTGATTCTAAATAGAGCTCTTCATGTAGGGAAAGAAAAGAATTCCACTGATTTCCAAAACAAATAATTCTTGGTAATAATAAGAGTAAGGACAGGGAAATGAAGAGTCCCAGCCAGATTCAAGCAGAAGGCAGCAGAATGTCATTGCAAGGACTTCTGACAGCAAGGAAAGGACAGGAAAGTCTGAAATGCAGAGTCAGTTTTATACCTCCTTGGAGAAAAGCAGAAACTAAATTCTGATTCAAACTTTGAAATGTCTGCTAACATGTTGGTGGTAATTTCAAACATATTTATAAATGAGTCTAACCTGAACAAAGAAGAATTCCACAAAACAAAGGCATCTTTTTGGGAATCACTGCCCAAAACAAAAAGGCAAGCAATTGTCATTAAGTTGGTCCACAGCTGAAATCTTTGTTCTGTGAAACTGAAGAATACACAATGTTTTTGATCTGGATTGGAAAAAAAAAGGCAACTGAAGACACTAGAATAGATCCCTCCTGGAAGTAACAGGCTTGAGAACTTTGAGAATGCTTTGTGCAACATCTGCCAGGAATCACAAAGTTTAACTAAAACTTGCCATAGAGTAGAGAAAGATTTTTGCAGAAGATGAACACAAGCTTAAATCCAAACTCTACATGCACATTATTAAATACACCAATAGCTGATATTAAAACTTGTAGTCAAGAGAAAATTAATCAGTTGTCAAAACTTAATGTTTCAGCTTTTTTTTTTTCCTATCAAAGTTTGCCAGAATAATGACAATGTCAGAAATGTTTCCCTCCAACTTTTCAACTTCAAGAAGAGTCCAAGTTTTGCTGAAAAACTGTCACTAAAAATACCTGACAGCCCTTGTGAAGATGATCACACACAGCACACTTCTCACCTGTACCATTTGCACTGCCAGGCAAAGTGCAAATTCCCTTAGCAGTGCAATTCAATAGTGCCATAGCAATTTATAGAAGGAAAGTAATTATAATCAGAGTAAAAGAGCATATGGCTGATCTCAACAAAGGGATTAGCATCTCCCATCTCCCAAAATATCATTACTAAGAGATTCAAGATGCAGCCAAGATAGTAATTAGGGATGCTTCATATCCCCAATATTTTAATGTAAAGGCAAATGCATAACAGTCATGCATTCATTTAGTTAAAACTTACCACAATAAAGTGGCTGCAAGCACGTGGCAGGAATTTGAAACTCAGGGGCAGAAAGAAGAGCAGAGTTAGGAGAGTCCTCAAGGTCAAATATTTGAAAGATGAGTTTAAAGGAAAATTGCATCCAGCAGCAAGCCAAACCAGACTTTGCATAAACCATACAGACACCATTGTGGAAGCAGCCTCTGGGGCTCTACTCAGGCAGGGAGAAGCTAGCATCAGGAATTGAGTCCAGTCTGCCAGGGTGGGCTTAGCTACAGGATACCCATAGCACCTATGTGACCACACTTCACATGTATTGGGTGTGCCCAGGCAGGGATTTCCTGAGGTCTAGACAGTTTACTGTAGAATACCCTCCTTGGACTTTCTGTCTATCAAAGGACTCAACAACCAAAGAAGCCAGGAGTATTTGTTTCCTAGAGTGTAGGTGAGCCCCTTTCCTGCAGTATCCACAATTCCAGCATTCCTCAAACCCTGCCCATTCCCATCCTCTTGAACTGCCCACAGCCTCACCAGTCTAAAATGTATTTATCCAAAGAGAGGGTTTTAAACAGTAGCCCAAAGGCTTCTAAACCCACATTTCACTCTGTGGTAAGTATCACTATTACTTGTTTGTAACAAACCACAGTAAAGAATGTCTCAGAAAAACTTTGATCCCATCTTAGAGTCAGCACATAGCCTTCCTTTGAGTTGAATGGACATGGGGCTTGCAGTAAAACAGCAACTTCAAGAAGAAACACGAGCTCACACGTGTCACAGAAGTACTTGGGATCCTTAGGACTTGGCAGGGGCTAGAATCTTAGGTTTCTCAAGGAAGAAAACCACCTTCCTTTCCTTGTGCTGGAGGACTTTGATATACATCTGCCAGGGATCATTCCACCTGACTTCAAATCTTCTGCAAACACTACCTTTTCTCCTGCTCCCTAATATTTTTGATTTCTTTTCTTTTCCCTCTTGCCCTGCTGGTGGTTAAAACTGACTTAACTGTATGGATTTCCTTACAGTTCAATTCACTGGCTGAAAGCAACTTCAAAAGATGTTGTTGTACTACACCCCCCTGGCCTATTTTGGATGCAACTGTTTCTGAGTAAATGCTACACACACAAGAAGCTTCTACTTTGCAGTTATCTCTATGCTATGACCGTTCAAGGAAACCACAGCAGAATATGTTAGATGTTTGACAGGAGGGGAGGTTGATTTGATGCTTCAAAAACAATTTTAGGACTCCTGTAATTTGGTGGAAGCCATCTGCAGGGTACTGACACCACATTTTAAGCATTACATTGCTAGACAAGAAGAATATAGAAACAAAGAATTCTTTTGGTTGGAAAAGACCTTTAAGATTATTGAGTCCAACCATAACCCAGCACTGCCAATTCCATCATGTAACCATGTCCCTAGGCACTACAACTACACATCTTTTCAATACCTCCAGGGATGGTGACTCAACCCCTTCCCTGGGCAGCCTGTTCCAATGCCTGATGACTATTTCAATGAAGAAACAGTTCTTCTGTCATGTATAAGATACAGTCACTGAACTCTGTTCCAGCAATGCCCAACCATAAGGTAAACTTTCAACATCCACAAGGTCAAAAACAACCTGTAGAAATTCAGTGGGCTTGCTATGTTTTCCAGCTGAAGCAGCATGGCTATCATTGTCAATGCTTTGTTACAGGACACCTTCAGATGCCAAGTGCATGATCAGCTGTCCTATGCTTTTAAATCTGGGCTTATCACAAGCTCTTTACTTCACCCTAGCAAGGCCTGTGTATTGCTCTGCACAGGTAGGGGTGGAAGGATCAAAACATGTGTATAGCTCAAAACTGAGAGGGAGACCATACTTATTCATCCAGTTGCAAGTGCCCAGGCTCCTTCCCCCCCCAGGGCAAGTCCTGCTTTCCTGCTGGACTGAAAGTGAACTGTCTTGTGCTCCAGCAAGCAGCCTTCTCAGGCTCAAGCTCAGCTCCTGCACTGTTCCTGGATTGACACCATGTCACTAGTCCCTTCTTCTGACACAGTTGAACATTAGTTCTTGCAATTAAGTGTGCAACTGCTTAGGAGAGGGTTGGAAACATCATGTGCTATGCACTATGAGATGAACTATTCCAGCTCTCTCATGTTTTTAAGGAACAGGGTAGAAATTATATGGAAAAGAAACTGATGGAAGAAAAAGTATGGCATAAGGGAATGACAACACATTGACTCCAGAATTCTTAGGGCTCATCCCAAGATTAATGGGTTCCTTACTAGACTCATCTTACTAGTGCCTCTTGCATCTTTTTTTTCAAGCCCATAGTTCTTCTATTGTGGAAGAGAAATAAGTATTTAAATCCCCATATAGCCACTCAATAGCACTTTAAGGATCTGCCACATAACTGCTCTCAGAATCTTCCTAGTGTTAAAAGTCAGCATGTTTAAGGAGTACAATACTGCAAAGTTGACTGAAACAAGCTTTTATTCACTTTCTCTCCTCAGGAAGCAGATTTAAGTTTACCCTGACAAACAGCTGGCAAAAAAAGGGTTAATACATTTGCTTGCAGAGACTTTGATGAGACAAGGAAGCAAGAAAGGAGGAAACAGAAGGAGCCAAAGAACATTTTTATATATACTCTCACACAATATTCCAGATGCAGCCTCACCAGAACAGAGTTCTGGCTGCAGCCAGAGGTATTTTGACACTCAGGGATGTAGAGAGGTGCTCAATATTTAATTTTCTCCTTTGGTTGTTGGATTTTTTTTGGGTAGGTTTTGGGGTTTTTTTGGGGGGAGGGGAGGTTGGTTGTTTGGTTTTTGGTTTGTTTGTTTGTTTTTTTCCTCTCAAGTAAGGTACCTACCTTGTTATTACAATTTCTAGCCCATAACAATTTCATTATAAGGCAGCAAAATGCCCTTTTGAAACCAATGGCCTCAGAACAGTCTTTCATTTAAGGTACCCTGTCAGTCAGGATCAACTGCCCAAGAGTTCATAGGAAGAATGTGCCAGTAAGGGATGGATAGAGCTGAAAAAACAACCCTGTTAAAATTCAAATTAGTGTTCCTGGAGAATGCCCTGCCCTCCTCTGCTAGTTCTGATGTCAAGTAATTATCACCTTCCAGGTGCTGTGGGCCACCACCATTTTCACTTCTGAAAGCAACTGACAGCATGTAGCAAGAATTGCTTTGATTGAGAAGTGATATGTTAATAGCTGATGGTCTTCCACTCTGCCAGGCTTGTCTAAGCAGCTAAGAAGGTGCAGAATCAAAGCAGTATCACAGGGTACTAGAAAATCTACTTGAAGGGAAGAGTCTTAATGAAAACATTTTTCTGCCTATCTAGGCAAGGTGTTTTTGCAGAAATATTCCCACAGTGCTTTCAGAGAAATCCTTGGTAAAATATTAGTCCCACCTCTGCTGGAGAAAAGTGAGCTCTTGATGTGCACAGTGGTGTCTGCATTGGCAGAAAGGAGCTGAATTGCTAGATGAGATACAGCAATAAATCACCCAATTGATGGCAGGGACCTAACTGCCACTATCTTCCCCTAAAATAGAAAGCTTATGGAATTTCTGATTTCAATGAGGGAAAAGTTATGAGGATAAATAACTGCAATCTCTTTTTCCATTCCCTCTGCAGTGATTTACACAAGTCTCACAATTTTACCTGCTCTGTACAGAATTCCTGCTGGGTAAATTCCCTTTTCACTTGATTTGCTTGTTACCCTCCTCTTGGCTGGACCTCCAACATATAACTTAGGACAGCTTAGAACTTTTTTTTGCCTGTCAATGGAAGCTGCCAATTTACACAACCTGACTCACTTGGGAACCTGCAATTTATCTTGCTCCATGCACTCTTAAATTGTGGTTTGGAAACCATTAGTCTTTCAAACATAAATAAACTGGAGAATTAAATCCCATGGCTTATGTGTAACACTATTTGAATATGGAATTATTGCTGAATGGAAAAAGAGGACTTATCTGCAATAAGCAAAGACTCAAATATGATGTGCTAATAATACATTTCATGGGAGAAAATTTAAGTGAAAAAAAAAACAACACCCTATGGCTTTAGAGCCAGTGATGAGTTTAGCTCATTTAAATCAAGACTGAGGTGTAATACAATTAAAATTAATAGGAAGTTGGTACAAGACAATTTTTGTCTTTGAATAATACTTGGAACTTTACTGCCATTCCAAATTCCCAGAGTCTTTTCAGCTTGAAAATCATTCAAATAATGGCTTTATCCTGAGTAATACTATATAAAATACATCTGCTTAGACACATGGGCTGATTCTGCCAAGTCTGTTGCACGTGTTTACATTTCACAGGCAAACACTTTGACTCCACAGACCTTAAAGAGACCTGCCCACCTACAAACATCTTGGCAGGACTCTTCTGAAGAGTTTATTCATAGGAATACTCATCCCTGGAAGCTTTTAAGACAAGGCTTGATGGGGCCCTGGGCAACCTGATCTAGTGGATGGTGTCCCTGCCAGGCAGGGGGGTTGGAGCTAGATGATCTTGAAGGTCCCTTCCAACCCTGACAATTCTATGATTCATTTTCACATCCTTAGTGAGAAGGCAATGACATAAATGGGCCTCAGCATATGTGCTCAATTTGGAATAAATAATCCAGTTAACTTCCTTGTTTGTATTTATTTACATGCATAAAGGACAGGGAGATGTCCCAGATGGGCACCTCTAGGATTGTCCATCAGCTGGATCCATTTGTATTTAACTTTGTAATGTTAGAACATCTCAGAAGTGTGTGATGTTTCCCCTCACAACCATGAATTTATGTTAAATAAAATCAACAATTCCTCCTCCACACTTCATTCCACCCCCCCCCAAAAAGCAGTATTGACATGAGGGTAGTGTGAGGATGCACCCACAGGTCATCTACACATCTCCATAACATTTAAACCTACAGAGCACCAACACAGAACATCTTCAACACAACCAATGCACCAATGCAAGACTCAACAATCCTTTCTTTTTGTGTTTCTCATGTAGCCTAGCAATGTTTTCTTTGACAAAAAAAGGAGTAAAACTTATTTTGATGTATAAGAAACTAAATTATATTAGAGCCAGAGGTAAAGAACAACAACAACAAAAAGGGGGGGGGACCCAAAAATACTCATAGTAGTACATCAAAACTATCTGAATGAAATTCCAGGCCACTAAAATGTGCACTAATTTATTTCTGTTTGTTTTTATTGTACTTACTCTTTTGATCCCTTTTTATTATATCTGGGAGGTAAGCTCCTCCAATATCAATGTTATATGAAAAATGACAAATTTAAGAAGAATTTTACTGAAGGACTTTTCATGTTGCAAGAAAACATTGTCATCTTCCAAAACCCATGTACACACAACATCAACACATTATGTCTCTCTTCCAAGCTTCCTAGAACACAAGACCCAAACCTAGCTCTACACCACTATTTTCCCCCTCCCAGGACATTTGTAAGAGGCTGAAAACATAGCTAAAGGCAGCCAACCCCACAAAGGTCAGATTCCTCTAAAATGATTTTTTTTGTTGTTGTTTTCAGGCCTAAAGGCAAAAGTTGTTCCTAAATGGCACAAATCATTATAAATGGCAAGTAAGACACAAATGAGATTAGTTTCAGAGAGCTCTTTTGCCAAAGTAAAGACAGAATAGTGAGCAAAAGCATCCCAAGTGAAAGCTCCTGTCCTTACAACAATATTCTGATTTATTATGGGCTGCAGCTGAGTGACTGCAAATGGAGATTAAAACAATCATCACAGCAGAGCTGCTGCATCACCACCTTCTCACTACCTGCAGTCTTCTGGTGTAAGACACACATACAGAGACAAGAAGCCTGATAATTCTATAGCTCTATGGTAAAGACAACAGGGTTTTTGATAAGTGTGACCTTCTTTTGTTGCCACATCATGCTACCTTGCTCCCCATCCCCCAGGGCAGTGTCAGAGCTCTCTTCAGTGCTGCAAGAAGAAAAGCCTCAAGACTTCTGAACTTGTTAAACATTTAGCTTCCCTTGCTTGCCTTTGTCAGTGCATCAAAAATGTTAATACACAAATATCATTAGCCCAAGTTCACACTGCTTCCAGAGTGACAATACATATTTACTAAGAAAATATGGGAAATCCAGAGCAGCTATAAGAGGTCTGGATTGTCTGAAGAGAGCAAGAAGCTTAGGCTGGCTACAGAAACCTCTCTTTCCTCTTTAGTTTTGGAATCTTAATGTGAACCTTATTAGGGAAATGATCAGAAATGCCTACAAGCAAGCTGCAGAGGAAAAAATGCCTATGATGTTCCTCCTATTTTAGGGTTGTCATATTACAGAATAACATAGCAAACAAATAACACAATAAGCAAATCCTTATTGATATGTATGCATCTAATTACACATGCAGTAATTTTGCCCATGAAGACACATGCTTAAAGCAAAAGAAAGCAAATTCATACAGCCATCATAAGCCTGTTTCATGTTGACTGAAAAATTCAATCTTCTGTCAGAGGAATATTTTGATGTTTCAAATTGAAAATCCAAACTGTTCCTAGTTGGATGTAACCATTACAAGTTGCTTTTTCCTGGGGAAAAAAAAAAATAGAGTATGTGCAAAAGCCACTGTGTCCAAGTATGCTGAACTGTTCATTCAGTACATTTACACCAAAACTGAGGTTCTTTCTCATTTTTCTGCTCCCTAGGGTACCCCCTGGACAAGAATCCACAAACTGAACCAGATTTGATAAACACTTTCCAGAAGGAAGGAATGGAGGGAAAATGGAAGCATTTTGGCATTTTAAAGCTAAACTAATTTTGGAATGTTTAAACATCTTCAAAAGATAATTGAATTTTGTACCATCTAATTTCATCAGCCATAGCCATCATCCACTGTCTTACCAAAAAAAACCTCTCAGCACCTTGCACATTGAGTTAACATGAGTCTTCTCCCCCCCATGATGCTTAAATTTAGCCACTAGACTGAAAAATCCATTACTTGCAGCACTCAGACTTTTCTTTCCCTGTAACATCATGCTGCATTGTCATTTCTGCTGTAAGTGTGTCTGGATGTGTTCCTGCTGAGTTACATACTGTGTTTAAACATGGCTCCTTGCCTTCTTTATTACTAGTCTGTTCTCATCTTTTATCTCTTGCTAGTTGTTGACATTAGTTCTTGAGTGTCTTCAAGAAAGTCTGTGTTTCCTTCCTGCATCACTGGCAGTAGTGGAAGAAAAAGGTGTTGAACATGACATATATGGGATGGAATAGTTTAGTTGGTCAGTGTGGGGTCACCTGTGCTATCTGCTCCTCCCTGAAGGTGCAGCCTTTACCTTGCAGCCCCCAACATGAGACACAAGATTTAGCAGTGACCTTGCTTTGCATCCCAATATCTGGTAAATGTAAACACTAGACCTTATCACCACTAGAAGCTGGCAGTGTCTATGAAAACATGCTGTTAGTCTCAGAAAGTGCAGTTTCTCAGAGGAGCTTTAACTGAAAAGTAAAATCCCTGAACAGAATTAGTTCTGTTCTAACCCAAACCAGGACAAAACCAAACCAAACCAAACAACAAACCACAAAACAAAACAGCAACCAACAGAAATCCTGCAGCCACAAATTATGTTGCAATGTCGCTAAACTACAGAAGGCTTCTGGTCAGCGCAGCAGAGACCTGTTTGAGAAGGACTGCCAATTGCAGAATGAGGTCTTAGTCACCTCAGAATTGGCAAGGAAAGAAGGGGAAAAAAGCTGCCTCAAGCTCAGGGCATCAACCCAAATTAGAGATTCAAAACAAACAAAAAAAGACCCAGCAACTCCCCTTAAGCTACACATAACTAACACCAAGGAAGAGACAGAACATAGACACTTCAGCTTTCAAGTTGTCCTGCCAATCTGCAGGTTTACCAAATTCCATTCTTCTCTGCTCTGTGGTTGCTACTCCAGTTCTGTTAAGATACATGTAGTTGAGCAATTGCAGAAACAAAGGCAGGCTTTCTCAGCAGCACTTCTAACCCTCTGCATCGCAAGCACTTACCCAGTGTTTACTCTTTCCCACTGAGTAAAGCTTGCAAGGGTTGAGAAATTACATTCTTTAAAAAAAGAAAAAAGTCATTTGTCACTCAAGTTGGACAAGACATTGCAAATCACTTGATATTTGTTTACATTTTAGCAGGGTCCACTTCTGTACTTGGAATTTGAAAGTGTAAATGTAAAGAATATAAAGCAAATCTTTATATTATTGCAATTTTCACGCTTCCCTGGACATAACATTCACTTAGTTTTCAAGCATATTTTAGTACAGAAGTGAGTATTTCAGCTACAACTTGTAACATGGAAGGGTTAGGCAGGGAACTGAAGCTGTAAGCTTCTGAAAAGTGAGAAGCCACTGAGAAGGTAGGTTCTTAATTTAGGTTTTAGCAAGAGAGGAGAAATAGGAAATGTCGCATTATCTTGAATAAGTTTGTTCTCTCTTGAGTTAATGCTTTCAGGAAAATAGTTTCATTTGGAATTAAACTGTTTTCTGAAGTGTTTTACATCTTCAGCACCAACTAAAGACAACAGGAATATCTCAAAAATCTTGGTCATCATAAGAAGAGAAAACAACATCAGGAAAATAATGAAAAATGAAAACAGGAAAATCAGGGAATAAAAAACACTTTCAGCAGAAGGCAAATCTGTCCCCTCTTTTCCCCACTGTTCCTGTATGTAGTTCTTGGGAAAACAGCAACTGGGAGAAAGACCAAAAGAAATAAATAGGATGTACTACTTATTGTCTTTGACCACTTGTGCTGTGCTGACCATAGTGTAATGAACTTGGATGTGAATTTCATGTTTAGTTTCATTCATTGTCCCCTGGAAATGTAAGTAACTTGTAAGGCTGAATTATAATAGTACTTTTCATCTTCCACATTATTTCCAAGTATTTCCCATACACAGTCTTCTCACATGCAGGCTTTTTTGTTGGTTTTTTTATTAGCAAATGAGGAATCACAGAGTCACAGAATATTAGGGGTTGGAAGGGACCTCCAAAAATCATCTAGTCCAACCCCCCTGCCACAGCAGGATTCCCTAGAGAATGCTTTCAACTTTACAGCTTACTCATGCAACTAGTATGAATATTCACTGAAAGCAAGGGTTCCAGGATTATCTGGAAGAAAAATAAATTGTATAAGAAATCACAATCAGCTTGGTAGAAAAGTCCTATGGTTGTGTCCTACAGCCTGCCTCTACATCCCCAGGGAGTTACACTCCTGGGTGGAGTCTGTAGTCACCATCATGCTTCTGCTAACCCAAGCTGTCTGGATTTGGAAATATCTCTGCTAGTTCTCCAAGGATTCCTTATTATCATCCTTAATTCTCCAAAGATTCTCTCTAGCAAGGCCTCCTTAAAGATCCCTTAACAGAAGACCAAAACCCACACAGTTTACCACAAGCATCTGACAGAGTCTCAGGGGAGCTTGGGATATTTCTCCCTCCCCCCTAGTTATCACAAACAGCAGCATTTTGCTGATGGAAAACAATGAGTATTGGCTCTGAAGGGATCGCTACACACATCTGTGCAGGGAAGAAGCAGACAGGCTGTCTGAACAAGCCAACAAGGCCACAGGAACTAACCACCATTTGAAATGGAGACAGAGACCATAACCAGTGCTTTGCATCATTTCACCATTGCTGCCCACACCGCTACTAATAACTCACAAAAATGAGGCCCTTAAATACACTCAGCTCCCTTTGTGGGAAGGAAGAGGATACAGTCTACAGTCCTCACTTGGATATTTTCCTCCAAACAGTCTTATTTGTGTGCCCAGTGGGATGACATTTTTTGATTTAGTTGTCAGCAAATAGAACATTATGTTTTGTTCCTGTTTTTTTGCTTTCTTAGCTAGCTGAACTACAGTGAATAAGGGTTATTCTGTCATTGTTTCAGATTGTGGGTTTGAATCAAGGTATTTGTCATAAAGCCAGATCTATTCATTATTCATAGGAAGCACATTGTTACAAAGTCCAGCATTGTGTTTTGGGACCATTAGTCTGAAGGCAAGCATTCAGATTCATCTCCAACTCTCATCCTGCCTCTAGACCTCTTCAGACACTTCAGAGACAAGGAAGGTGCCAGTACTGAATGGATGGGAGTCAATGGGATGGATTGCTTAAATCTACTTCATTTTAAGCATTAATCTCTGGTTGCTAAAGTGTGTCTTGCACTGAACCAGAAGGACAAATATATATATATATATATATATATATATATATATATATATAAAATATATATATATGCTACCCTTTAAAAACAACCCAACACAATAATAACTCAGATCTGTGCCAGCAGAGCATCCAGGCATGTCCTGTTCTGTACATGTGAGTCAATCTTTCACAACTTGTCAACAGTGCTCCACACAAAAAGATGACATGAAAGGGACTTCAGAATATCCAGTGCTAATGGATGTTTCAAACAGACAGCCCCAGTCCTGCCCCAACCCCACTTTTTAAAGACATTTGAAAAGCTATGGCAGATTTTGAGAAAAGTTCACTTCCCCAAGTTCTTTACAGTTTACTCTGGTAAAATCCTTATGATCAGGATGGATTTCAGAAGTAGTGTTGTGAAGTCTATTAGCTTTAGCATCTGTGCTCTGTACTTTATGAAACACTGTAGGGGCTATGATTTCTGAAGACAGCTTAGTCTACTTTGCTGTAAATAAGAAGGAAAGAAGTATTTGTCTTAATATATTTGTTTTAACACTGCAGGATGTAGCTGGAGAAGTAGGATTTCTTATTTAGTTGAGAGACAGGATTGATATTTGTATAATTCTTATGGTGTATATATAAATCTGGAAACTTTCATATCAACATCCATCCACATGCTCTCAAAGTTCATTTTCCCTGTGCAGTAGTTACCTGTATTGCAAGGAATATCTGGAATAACCATACTTGGGCCAGAGGCTTTGCAAGGAAAATGCTTGGATAGTCTGTTCACCCTAGATCTACCATGCACAGGAAAAACTAAGTCTTCCTCTGTAGCAAGAAGAAATATGTAGTGTAACTAGAAGAATTATTTGGACTGTGTTTAGTTATGAGAGTTCCCTTCAGACATCAAAAATGTCATCAGAAATGTGGATGGAATCAAGGAAGTGTATTTGTTTTGACTCAGTATTAATCTTTCTTTATGTCAGTAACATGGTACAAACTACCCATAGTATGGTGTAAATCCTCAACCAGTGAGTCCATAGGCTAGGAAAGCAAGGAAAAAAAAAGAGCAGAAAAAGATAATTGGCAAAGGACAAATTTTCAGCACATCAAGAGTAGGCAATCTGAACAATCATAGAGTTAGTTACAGGGTTGCTGTTTTTATCAGACCTTTAGAAGCCACTCCACCAAATAATTCTTATGTTTCAGAGCTTTTTCCATCAAACACAGATAGGCAGAAATAATCAAGTAACAGTTCAACAACATTAGAAAACTTCAAGGACACCTCAAAGCTGCCCCCCTACCTTCTCAGGTTCCCAACAAAAAACCCAAATAACAAAAAAGAAACCCAAACCAAACAACCCCCACCCAAGATGTACTTTTTACATAACTACCTTTAATTCTTTTGTGCCATTCATCCCTGACTCCATCTCCTGAAACAGTGTGAAAATGAAGTGACTTCTAATTATCTTCCCCTTGACATAATACATCAAGAAAGCATTTGAGGTTTTGGGGTTATTTTGTTTGTTTGTTTGTTTTTAATTCCTTGTATTTCCCTGCCTTGTATTTCCTCATGAACAATACTGGATTCTCTGTCTTCCTTTTCCTCCTCACTTTTATACTGCATTTGCTCTTTTCACACTTTCAAACTACAGCCCTAAAGGAGATCTTCAGTAATGTATATGAAAAGGTTTGTAAGTCCATGTCCACAACATATCATGACAAGCATCATGATTTTCTAGGTGCATGAGGAAGGCAAATTTCTGCATGTTGAGTTAGCAACCACCATCTTTCAAAGGCACCTCCTACTGGCACCTGTTGTAGGGAAGGAAATAGAAGAATCTACTCTCCAGGCCTCCTCTTCTTTCTTATTCACCTCCTCCTCACACCACCTAGCCCTGAATCACTATGTCCACCAAGGCAGCACAGAGGTCCACAGTTTAGCTACCTTTTCCTGCAGTGAAGGGGCAAGGGCTCCCTCATCCTTTACCACCTCCTGCTGCACTATCTTAGAAACACAGAAACATCTCATGGTTGGAAAGGACCTTTGAGATCCATCAAGTCCAACTGATAACCTTACACAACTGTTATCCCTAAACCATGCCCCTAAGTGCCACCTCTACCCTTTTTTTGAACCCCTCCAGGGATGGGGATTCCACCACCTCCCTGGGCAGCCTATTCCAATGCCTCACCACTCTTTTGGTGAAGAAATGTTTCCTGATATCCAATCTAAACAACTTGAACCCTTTCCCTCTAGTCCTATTGCTAGTCACAAGGGAGAAGAGGCCAACACTCACCTCTCTACAACCTCCTTTCAGATAGCTGAAGAGAGCAGTAAGGTCTCCCTTCAGCCTCCTCTTCTCCAGGCTAAACATCCCCAGCTCCCTCAGCCTCTCCTCATCTTCTCAGGTCTGATTTCTTATCTTTTGATACAACTGCCAGCAGAGTTGCACTTCCCATATCTTATCACTCCCCACAAAAATATTGGACTGCCTACTTGCTGCTTTCACTTTTAATTCCTCAAATTAATAGAGCCTGCCTTGTGATCATACAGAGTATTACACCCTGGGAGTTATACCAGGCCCCACTTGCACCTAAGTGGGATTAGTTCCTGGATCCTCTATCAAGTCCAGCAGGTTTTAAGAGCATTAAAGGTCCAATATCATTCTTCTTCAGGTACAGTCAATGGAGATGACAGAAGAGTCCCAGTGGACACTGCTGCTTACACATGCATATATATTGAATCAGTCATGATCTTAGACAGGCATGACTTTCAACAGGTAGAACTGCACTGTCTCAACACTTGTCTTGGCTAATTATAACAGAATCTGACAAGAAAGAAGCAGTATCAGAAGTTTACTTTCTCAAATCCTTACCTCACTTGTTCCACTTTTATACTCAGTGCAAACAACCAATCTTCTGTAGGTTACTCCAGATTTACACAAAAGGGAACACCAAAATCAGGTCCAACAGGAGGACCAATTGCCTCTCTTCAAAGGTGATTTGCTGCTGTCACCAGAACTAATCTAATGCCTTTTTAGCAAAGAGCAGGTCTGTCTGTGACTCTTCAGTCACAGCTTGAAGATATAACTAGGGAATGTTTCCTCTTGAGCTTAGAACTAATGGTACCTCTAGCTGTTACTTACAAGCAATTGATTCAGAATCCAACCCCTTGCAGAACACCTCTACATGGAAACAACATGGACAAAAAAAAGCTATACAAAAGCACTGCAATATTCAGGAAAAGAAAACATGTAGAAATGCCTCTTTGAATGATGCCAGTACAAAGGATATATGACAAACTTGGTTTTTTTCACTCTGATCTATTCACTTGCTTCACTATTATCTTCAGAATACTGCTCTAATAGTAGCCTTTCCTTTTACCTTCCAGTACTTGCTTGCTGCTCTCTAGACAACAAGATTTGGTTCATGCTTTTCTGTGCACAATTGTCCCTAGGGAACCACACCAACCACAGAGTGCTTTTTATTATCAACAGGGTTTGTTTAAGCTGTACAAACATATAAGAGCCCTGCTCTGCTCATCAATACTTGGAGTTGATTAGTGACTGGTATGATTTCCCTGCTATGAGAGGAAGACAAGCCAAAACCCAGAAGATCACTCTGAGTCTTGGCAGGTCTGAAAATCCCTGTGAAACATAATCCCACCCAGGAAATGAAAGCCTGGAGAAGAACCACCTCAGAAATATAGCAATGGAACCAGAAAAAGACATAAGATCTGTACAGGACATGTTTGCCAAAGTCCACAAGAGAAAGACAGACCAGAAGGCAAATGGAACACATTACACCCCCAGAGCATACTGGTGTATGCAAGGTGATGTGTTAAGAGTTGCTGTAAACAAGCAGGTTAATTTAGACATTAAAAAACAGGGTAAGGAAGAAAGAATGAATGTGACATGAAGCCTACACCACAAGGAAAATGAAAAGCTTCTCAAAGTTCTTGTAGAGAGCTTTGTTTGAACAGATACACCTCCAGGTTTCCCTCATCAGGAGTTATTTCTATACTGTTATAACTCACAAATTAAACTTTTATTAAATGCATTCAGAACTTTCTATTTTTGCACATTCCAGACACTTCAGACTTTCCATAACTGTCATCCAGAGAAGTATCACTCCTGAAATACAGCAGGAGAAAAATGTGCCCTGGCTGTAGATATATAATACATGATGGCTCATCAGTTTTACAACTTTTCATCTTGGAATCCTGGTGACATGAACAAACCACTTGAGTTTCACTTTTGTGGGAGTTTGTGGTCAATGCTTTTCCCTTGAGAAAAGGAGACAGACTTGCTAAGGACAATAATTAGAAACCAAACCCAATGCTCTACTTTTGCCCTTGAAAATAGTATGGATACCTGTCACTTTGTGACTGAATACACAGTATCCCTCAGTACCATACACAGACCAGTACACCAAATATATGCTCTCTAAAACATCCTAACTAGTTTGATACAAGTATTATCAAGGACTTCAACCACAAATTGGATTTTCTTATAACCCTGCCCACAGCTATTTGCTATGGATTATTACTGATTTCAGGAAGAAAGAGAACAAAACATCATATCCATGGTTCATAGAAGATATAAAATATCAGGCTATATTGGTTTACTTTAATCTGATCCAAAACATCTAGTTATGAGTTCATCCATTAAAATCCTGTGCAGGTCCAGAGCTTATCACTCCTCTTTTTGCATTTTTAGTTACAAAGCAGTTAGAGCTGAATAACCATTTGACAAGCATTGGAGCCTGTCCTGTGTGACATCCTTGTCTCTACATTGGAGACATGTGGGTTTGATGGATGGACTACTCAGTGGAAGAGGAATTGGCTGGCTGGTTGCACTCAAGAAGCTGTGGTTCAATGAGTCAATGTCTACATGGAGAGCAGTAATGAGCTGTGTCCCTCAGGGACTGTGACCAGCACTGCTTAACATTGGCAGTGGCATGGACAGTGGGATTGAGTGCAAGTTCAGCCAGTGACACCAGGCTGTATGGTGCAGTCAACACACTGGAGAGAAGGGATGCCATCCAGAGGGACCTTAATAGGCTGGAGAAGTGGGCCAGTGCATACCTCATGAAGTTCACCAAGGCTAAGTGCAAGGTCTTGCAAGTGGCTTGGAGCAATCCCAAGCACAAATAGAGGCTGGGAGACAAGTGGATTGAAAACAGCCCTGTGAAGGAGGACACAGGAGTGTTGGTGGCTGAAAAACTGTATATGAGGCAGCAATGCATGTTCACAGCCCAGAAAGCCAACTGCATGCTGTGCTTAATCAATAGAAGTGTGGCCAATACATCAAGGGAAGTGCCTGCTCCCCTCTGCTCTGCTCCTTTGAGACCTCACATGCAGTGTGTGCCCAGCCCTGGGGCCCACAGTGTAAGACAGACACAGACCTGCTTGAGTGGCCACAAAGATGATTGGGGGCTGAAGCCCTTCCCTTATGAGGACAGGCTGAGAGAGTTGGGGTTGTTGAGCCTGGAGAAGAGAAAGCTCCAGGGAGACCTCATTGCAGCCTTTCAGTGCCTAGAGAAAAGATGGGGAGGGACTTTTTAATCAGGGAATGATAGGAGAAGGGGTAGTGGTTTTCAACTGAAAGAGGAGAGATTTAGACTGGATACAAGGAAGAAATTCTTTACTGTGAGGGTAGTGAGAAACTGGAACAGATCACCCAAAGAAGCTGTGGATACCAGCTCCCTGGAAGTGTTCAAGGCCAGGCTGCTCAGGGCTCTGAGGAACCTGATCTAGTGGAATTTGTCCCTGCCTGTGACAGGGAGGTTGGAACTAGATGATCTTTAAGGTCACTTCCAATCCAAATCAGTCTATGCTTCTATGATATGATTCTACAAATATCAATCAAATAAGCAGGAGTTGAAACCTAAGAACTTGCCTTATGTATTCATTCACTTGAACTAAGCAATCCTTTGGAGTTTATTCAGATTTTTGACACCTGACAGAAGGATATTCTCAAAGCCCATTGTATCCAAACATTGCAAAGCAGATTTCATAGAGACTGTGGCTGGTGCAGTATGTTTGTCAAGCAACACTTCTCTGAAAGTATTTGAATCAGCTCAATATATTTCTACACTGTGTCTTTCACAGAATTTAGAAACAATAGACTGTTTTCAGGCATCTTATTATCAAAAGATACTGAAGATGTCTGTTGTGAAGATTAGCTTCAGTTTCTACTTTATTTTAAAGCAGAATTTTACAAAGAGATTTTTCTCCCTTTCTAATTAAGGACTAAAATTGACCTCTCAACTTCAAAAGAAAAAAAGAGAGAGGAGTGAAATATTAAGGAAAGGCAGAAATGACTTTACACAGCTTTCCACATGGTAGAGATGTGAATACTGGAAGTTACTATCAATAATAGTTACTTTACAATTGCCCTCCAGAGCCAGACCTCTTAAGACTATCACAGGGCTGCAGACCCTGGCAGTCTATTTGGAGGGGACTGGAAAGCAGGGAACACAATTATTCCTATACTTAATTTTTGAAGAAGGTGGACAACTTGATCACAGCAGAATCCAGACACCCCTGGGCTGCATAGATCTGGCTGAAGGACAAAAAAAATGATTCCCTAGTAATTTATTTAGCAACTAGCAAGAGGGAACAGAAGAGATTTTCTCTAATGAGTATTATTGTGCCATATATAAAGCTGGTCAAATGATGAAAACACACATTCACAGGTAATTTCATCATCAATTGCTTAAAACAACTTGGACTGATTTCCTGTTCATAAATTCTCTCTCCATTAGTTGTGCTGTTCCTTTTATTCTCTGAGCCATGGATCTTATACCAAGAAACAAGCAAAAGAAAGCAAAACCACTCCCAAACTCTAAGGCTAACACTGTGGGAAAAGTCAGCAGGTATTTGGGGAATCTGAAGTAAGCAACTGACACAAAATCTCTGGAGGACACAGCCACACAATTCCTCTCCAGGCCTGGTGGAAGAAGTGTTGTTCTTTTAAACTCAGCTGCTGTGGAGTTAACATGTGCCCAAGCCTTTGAACAAAACCTTCCTAAATTCACAATCTTCACAGCTATGGCACAAGGAAATGTAAAGACTCTTGCTGCAAAGGCTTTTAAGCTCACAAAAGCTGCTGCATGGTTTCTGGCACAAGGAGATAGATAAAAGTCCTTCAGGAGAGACTGTCACACCTTGGGAGAAAGCACAAAGCACCACAGGCTTCAAAACAAGGAATGAAACAAAGACCAAACACTCCAAATGGGTTTGGTTTTTGGTTTTGCTAGCTAACAGAGACACCCAGTGTGACCCAATGCTCACAGGAAGACTTCAGCTGGCTGTTGGATCTACTACTGTTGCTACAGGGTTTTCAGTGACTTCAGGGGGAAGCTGATCCCAACCACAGAAAAACTACAGACTGCTTGGCTCCTTCAGGAGGAAGAGGAACAACTGGAGGCTTGCAGAAATTAGTTCCTTCCTGAGTAAGGGAGAAATAGCAGTAAACAAAAGCTCTGAGCACTTGGACAGGCACTAAATCCTGAAGAACAAGGGACAGGCTTACAATCCACTTTGGAGAGGTTCACACCACCCCTGGCAGCAGAGCACAGGAAGCCCCCAGTGCACACCCAGCAGCTGCTCCAGTCCTGGAGGCTGAGAAGCAGCTCACAGGAGCCTAACCTAGCTCCTAGCCACTGCAGTCTCCCCAGTGGGTTTCCCTCCAGTTCAACAAGGAGTCTGGCATTAGCTCAAGGTCTCCTTATTCCTTCCATCCATTGAATTCATTAGAAAGTTAGTTGGGAGGAGGTACATAACACCTGCTATTGGCCTTGAAAAGATTATTGGGGCTCCAAAGGCAGAGCTAGCCTTCCTAAGACAGGGATATGTGACTTACTCCTGGGACTGTTCCTTGCTTTCTCTTGATTAGTAAAGGGTTATGCAGTGTTTAAGTTCTGAAGAAGATTAAGCCAAGCCAGGCAAAGTGAATGGAAAGTGTGGTTTTGACCTTTTTCCAATTAAAAACCCCCACAAATAAATAGCCTGCATCTGTTTTCACCAATAAAAGTAGTTCAGCTTGCTTCAAGAGCAAGAAGCACATATCCCCAAAGAGAGCAAATACATTTCTAGGGCTTTCTTTTCTCTGTTTTTCCTCTCACACAAATGGTTGAGAGCTAAAGGGCAGCACTCAGCCACGTACACCTCTGGACTAGAGCTGACCTACCCCTTCTGAGAACTTAATTCAATTGACCTCTGACAAGGCAACAAAATCTTACAGACTTCTTTTTTTCTCTGCAGGTCTGCACCAAAGACCTGGAGAAGCAATCAAGCTAGACATCTGCTAGAAGAGCAGCAATGAAGACACTAGGAGATCTTCAAGATACAGGTAATCTAGCCCCTCTTCTCAAGTAAGCCCAGAGAGAACAAATACACTCCTGAAATAAATTCTTCATTCAACAGACATTTGGAAATCACAAACTGAGTGGTGGCTAGATGTATGATAGTCTCTTCAGAAAGGAGACTTTTTTTCTTCACCTTCTGTTTCTTTTTTACCAAGTGGGTACAAAAATCCATCCACTCTTTAATGTGACACATCTGTGTACTTACAGAAAGCTGAAAAAGAGCTGGTTTAAAGTCTTCACAAAGAAGAAACTGCCAACAAACTGAAGCTGAAACTCTCTAACAGTTTGAAATTCAGGTTTGATCTTTGTTTTTCTAATTGCTCAGGCACTGAGCAGAGAGAGATTTTGGGTGGGAACTTGGGCATTTGATAAATACTTCTGAATGTTTGATCATCCAGACTTGTTTCAAAGGAGTACCTGCTGCAGTCACAATAGAGAATATTTCAGTAATCTCTCCACTTATGGCCAGAAACAAAAGCAAGAACCAACTGCCACACCTTCACTCACCCTTTGTCACTCTCACTAGTCTCATGTCCTACATTAGATCTTCTGTGCTTCCTTTCTTTTGCACCCTTGATCTGCAAACCATTTTAATTTGAGGACCAAGCACAGGCACCAAGGCCTTGTCAACCTACTAGAGAGAAAACCAGAGACTTCTTTCAATAGAGTATATTTTGCTGTATTCCTGGCCTATGGACTCCCACCTGTAACTTTTCTATATACCTTGAGGAGCTTGTGAAATCCCACCCAGAAAGAATGGGACATGCAGTTCAAATTGTACAGCAATCA
The DNA here is from genome assembly GCA_013399015.1 of Galbula dea. Classification (NCBI taxonomy): domain Eukaryota; kingdom Metazoa; phylum Chordata; class Aves; order Piciformes; family Galbulidae; genus Galbula; species Galbula dea. The sequence continues at coordinate 599,658 of VWZX01007552.1, forward strand.
CCTAGTGATGCCTTCCTGTGGCTCTTTTAAACCATTTCCTTCCAGTTTGCCACTGTGGTAAAGGTTCAGCTCTTCAAATTCAAATTAGATCAAGTCAACATGATTTTTTTTGGTTTGTTTTGTTTAAATGTAGAGCTTTTCTTTCTGTGCCTTCCATTCCAAGAAGGTGTGTAGCCTCATGTGTCCCCCTTTGGACTTGCTGTTCACAAGAGAGGTGGCCACACTTCTCTGAAGCACAAAACACCACCTGCTTTTTGCTCTGCAGATCAACCAAGGGCCCACAGTCAACTTCCAGCAGATTTAGGGTTAGAAAAAAGAGCATTTCCTCCTGCAAGCAGGGGAGGTGTGGTAATGCCACTCTGTGGCTACAGAGGCACATCCAATGAAACAGTTTCTGAGGGCTGTGGGCAGCCTGGATTTGCAAGCTCCAGTGGAGCAAAGCTCCTGCCAGGCTTGATGGCCAAGCTCTGTGTAGTGGGGGCAGGCATACAGCTGTTCCTACCTGTGCCCTTTGCCATCTTATCCTTATTTACAGATGAGTTATTGACTTGGCAGCTGACTGCAAGCAAAGAAACCTCCTGGATAATCCTAGGTGAGGAGAAGAGACTGATCAAGAATAAAATAATGTTTAAAAGAGGGGTGTGAGGGAAAAGCTTTTGGATGGCAAACTTATAGAATCATAGAATTGTCAGAGTTGGAAGGGACGTTAAAGATCATCTAGTTCCAACCCCCCTGCCTGGCAGGGACACCATCCACTAGATCAGGTTGCCCAGGGCCCCATCAAGCCTTGTCTTAAAAGCTTCCAGGGATGAGGCTTCCACAACCTCTCTGGGAAACCTGTTCCAGTGTCTAACCACCCTCATAATGAAGAACTTGCTCCTAATATCCAACCTAAATCTACCCTCCTCTAGCTTACACCCCTTTCCCCTGGTTCTATCACTGTCTGACCTCCTAAAAAGTCCCTCCCCAGCTTCTCAGTAACCATTTACTGATGTAGTCCTTTGCACCCCTAAAAGAAACATTTGTGTCCCTCCAATGAGTCACAAAACTAAGCTTTAAAAGTAGTAGATTATCATGACTGGAAAAGGGTAGTAAATGGGATTAAGAGGAACTTTGCTAATTTCTTTTTTTTACTTTTGGTTAGATATCTTTAAAGAAACAACCTTGAAACCAGGAAGAAATAGGTATTCTGAATCTGTAGTAACAAGAATACTTTAAACTCTTCTGGTATGTGAATATTTCAGGTGTTACATGATATTCCCCCACAGATGGTTTTTTATTTAATACTTTTCCAAGGGTAAAAGAAAAAAAACAATGTAATTCTTAACCTCACACCAGAATAGTCAGCTTTAAGATGAAACCATTTGCTCTGCTGTCATAAGGATGCCCTTGGCCATGTTTTGCTTATCCAATATTTTCTCCACTGCTTTAGTTCCACTGCACATAATGGAATTAATTAACTCCCCAGCACATGATGAAATTATTCTGAGTTATTTTACAGGAAGTGAGAATAGGACAATGGAAACATATTAAGAAAGAAGCTGCAGTTTGAGTCTGTCCTTGAATACCTGGAGTCTTACAGAAAGGAGGTAGAATGGAAGGAATCCATGGAAAGACCCTTTCAGATGATCTAAAGCTGTCCTTTATTGTCATCAAAAATACACAATCCCCTCCTGTACTTCATCCTACCAGCCAAGGTATTGGTAACATCAGTGATCTTTTAGGCCAAAAAGTTAGGACTCAGAACCAAAACTTCTCTGTTTTGCAAAGAAAGGAAGGAGGCAGAAGGGAAAAGGAGAACACAGAGGAGGGGAGGTGGGAGGAGAAATGGAAAACCAATTTCAAGTCAGAGAGACAAGTCAGATCATGCTGAGCCCCCAAACCTCCCTCAAAACAGAACTCTTGACCTGTCATGCAGAGACTTGCAAAGAACAAAATAAATTAAACCTCTCTCCTCCTGCCTCTCCCCACTCTGGTGGGATCATCACTCATTCCACTTGCAACCTTTTGAGAACCCACAGCTGCCACTCACTAGGCAGGGATGGCAGCAGCCTACAGGTGTCTCAGAGCAGCTTCTCTCCATTGCATATGTTTAAGGCTTTTTCTGGTTTTCATTTGCTTTCCAGAAGAAAATGCAGAAGGAATATCCAATGGACAGGCTGGGGGAGAAGATTTCTGTTCCTGACACCCACAACTGCCAGGGAGAAAATGCTTAAGCAGGTCCCATCTGACAGAGCCCTCATCAGCCTGCTTTTAAACCTGATTTATAATTAACCCTAGGCAGATTTCACCAATTTGGCATGATTTTAACTCCTGCCATCCTGAGAGCAGCAGGCAACCAGAGTGAGAAGCACTTGCACCACACAGCCCTGTGGGTTCCTGCCTGGCAAGGGACCTTACTGGGGCATGGTCAGCATCACCATAGCTCCTGGTCACTGCTCCACCAGTGACAGCCCCTGCCTGCAGGGAAAGCAGAGCAGGTTTTGCCCCTCAGCATGCAGGGATCCCTCATGTAATTAACAGATGGGAGCTGAAGCAATAGCTGGAATTTATGTTAAAATACCAATGCTGACTAAAGGCATAGCTCCCACAGAGGATCCAGTACCATTGCTTGGAGTATCTAACACAAGTGTACCCAGGAACCACAGTTGCTTCAGAAGAGGATACAGAGAACATCAAACTGAGCAGATATCAACTTGTAATAATGTTTCTTAATCTGACTTCAAAACTAAGAACACAAAGAAGAGAAAGGTACCTAGGGTTGAAGGGAAGGAGTGCTGCTTCTTCATATGTCTCATGTTTTCCTGAGGGCTTACTTAAACAGTTTCTAACAAGCTGTGCAGTCTGCCTCCATTGAAAAACTATTTTAAAGTGCATGCAAGCAGTAAATAAGAAGCAAAAGTAAATGATTTCACAAGAGTCTTGATTTGTGTCACCAGAGAGGGAAGACAGTAACGGGGGGAAACCTCCAGGGGAATCTCTCACTTGATAAAACCAATCCTGCCCACGAAATGCAGAGATCCTTGACCTAAAACACAGCAGGGAGCTGACAGCAAGCCACCACTATCTTAACAGAGGTGATCCTTTAGGTACAGCAGGCAAAGCATGCTGCAAAGTCTGCAGCATAACACAGAAATGGAGTTTTCTCAGGACAAAAAGCAGTTTCCTTCTGTGTATCTTCGTGCCCCAAATTGACATACCTTCACGTCACCAAGCCAAAGGACCCCTAAGAGACTGACTGCACAGTAGCAAATATGCAAAAGAGGTTTAATCTTTAGATCTGTGGGCATTTAAAGTTACAAACAGCCTGTTAAGCAGAGGTCTGCATACTACCTTTTGTTTTTACCTGTGTGTTCATTACACTTAAGTTTAAAGTCACAGAAGAGGCATCTGCCTGAATTGTTCCTGACTCTATAATCTGTTTCAAACCAAAATTGTTGTACTTTGATTTATCAAAGCCAAAAATAAATTCATGTAATCTGGTTCCCCATCACTCCCATGCCCTAAATTCCTGTGTACTCCCTTTTTCCAGGCTTGCATTGGTGTTCACAGATATCTGTTCACAGGTGTGTGACTCAGAGCCATATATCTGAATGTAAGCAAGAAACTCCCCTTGCTTCTACATAAATTCTTTTTGCACAGGGTTTTTTTTGGCATTAAAAGGAGTGGCACCAGATGCATAATTTTGCATTTCATACATTAGATTATTTTTGTTGACACAACAGACATGGGATAAAGATGGAGCTGGAAATCACAGGCAAACAAAAATGCTCCAAGTCCTTTACCACACACAGAGAGGCTAATTATCTGTTTTTCCTCAACTAATGTATTTTAGACTGGTTTAAGGTCATACTATGAAGAATCTAGTTATTACCTCCTTGTTTGTCTAAGTGCCTACTTACTGTGAAAGTCAAGTGCAATGCAAAACATTGCATTGCAGCAGAAAATATCTAAACATGTAAATAGATTCAAAAACCCCCAAGGAGCCAATAATACTGCCCAAGGAATCAGGCTTGCATAACCTAAACCTCAAGCCAAAGCCTTTGGAACAAATACTTTTCCAGCAATCTTCAATACCTTTACACAAGATTCCTACTCAAGTCAGCAATCTGGGAGGGGAAAAGGAAATACATATATATTAGAAAGAAAAATGCCTTTTTTCAACACTCTATGTGTGGGAGATAATTACACCCACAACATTTTGTATTTCAGGCACCCATTTTTCCCTTAGGTTGTTCACATTTCCTCAGACACCAAAGGAAAAATCCAGTCAGGTCTCCTATTACCTCAACAAGCATCTTCATCACTGGTAAACAAAGTAAGAGGAAATACAAGAATTTCCTCCTTCTCTTTTCTGGGGATGGCATCTACTAATTTCCTTTGCTTTTCTTCCAAGTGCCTATAAAAGAGTGGCTGGGTTTGTGTGGAAGAATTACTGAGTGCAGACAAAAGAGGAGTTGGTCTGAAAAAAGGGGAGATTTTATATTTTATTTTGTTTTTTTACTGTTTGGTTTTGGTTTATATTTATCAGGTCAGCTGTCTGGCATTCCAAATAAAAACACCAAAAGCCAAACCACAAATTAAGTAACACTGTAGGAAGATAGATATTATTTTTCTTGTTTTATATATATAATTTCACAGGAAAATATATAACTCTTTGGGACTAAGGCACAATGCTGGGGGAATAACAGGGACATGCAGAAGGTGTACAAGGCTGGGTAACTTCAGAGAAGACATTCAACTTCTCCATGACTTAAGTTTCCCTCTAAGAGAGGCACAACAGTGTGTCCTCACCATCCAAATTGTTCCCCTGGCCAGCCTGAACACTTAGCAGTGGAGCAGTGAGTGGTGAACCAGTTCTGGCTCCTTCATCCTATCCCACTTCATAAAGTTGTATTTCTGCCATCTGTATAGCCATACTTAAGCACTCTCACTCCTTTTGGTTTACAACATGAAGTATAATGAGACATTTTACCACAAAAGGCTGTGTTTTGGCCCATTCTTTGGATGTGGGAATTCAAGCTACTGAGCAACCCTCAGAAATGGTGGAGTGCTGCCATGTGCAATGGCCTCATGACACCCAGGCATTTATCTGAGGTACAAGACAAGGGAGGTGCTGCCAAACACCACATCATAAATCCCTACTCCAGCTACCATCTCTCTATATTGTCTTCCTTCCTCTGTTTCCAGGGCTTGGGGGAATAGAGGGGAGTGTTTGGCATAAGGTTGCAAAGAAAGGAGCATGGAATGGAGCTGAAGACAGACAACAGCAGATCTCCAGCCAAAGACCAAGTGGTTTTTTTTTCCCCTGCTCCTGTAAGCTATTTACAAACCAGAACAAACAAGTTGATCCTCACCATACTTGATGAAGAAAAATTGTGCCTGTGGAGGTGTGCCAAGGCAGAGAATAAAAGAGACTCATCAGCATGATGATAGAATCATAGAATGGCTCAGGTTGAAAGGGACCTTAAAGATCATCTAGTTCCAACCCCCCTGCCATGGGCAGGGACACCACGCTCACTAGATCAGGTTGCCCAGGGCCACATCCAGACTTGTCTTCAACACTGCCAGGGATGGAGCAGCCACAACCTCTCTGGGCAACCTGTTCCAGTGCCTCACCACCCTCTGGGTAAAGAACCTCCTTCTAATCTCCACCCTAAATTTCCCCTCCTTCAGCTGGTATCCATTCCCCCGTGTTCTGAAGCAACATTTAGAGCATGTCAGGCTGAAAGCCCTTCCAAAACCTGCCCTCTGGGCTGAGTAAGATATCCAACAGAGACCTAGAGTGGAGAAAGCATGCACCAAGGCATTGAGGGTGTGAACTCTCAGCATGTAATGTTTGGATTCTTAGGAGGGGGAAATAAAAGAAGAAGGCAGTGTAGTCTTTCAGCTGGTTTTAGGTTGCCAACCCAAATAATGTTCCCACTCCCTCCACAGAAATGATGCCACAGCAGTCTCTTGCACCTCCAGCCCTTTCAGAACAAAGTAAAACATTGATGGCTAGTTACTGCAGATGTTAAGGGAGAAGGAAAACAGGAAAGAGGATCAGCTGGGTGTTTGTCATGCTCCCATCCAACTCAGTTGAAGTTCTGGGAACTGGCAACAATCAGAGGCAGGAGAAATGAGATACAATGATGGCTGTTTCAATGCTTTGAGTAAGGGGAAGGGAAACCTTAATGTTGATTAGGAGAGGCTGATAGCTTCCTACAGGTGGTAACTAAAGCACACTGCAAATGCTGGATGAAAAAAAAAAGCACTGAAATTTCCCCAGTTTGAATGGAGAAATTTGGAAGTGACATTCAAACCTCCCCTGACATCTACCTTTTCACTACCACTACCCTTAGTTGGTAGTGGTCATAAAATCATCTCCTCAACCCATCAGCCAATACAAAGGCACAATACAAATAGCCTTTCCAAGTCAACCTAAGAAGTGCTTGATAAATTCAGACAATGAACATGTAGCTAACTGGCCCTTTCACATATTTTGCACAACTAAAAGGAATACCCATGTTTCCCCACTAGACCTCTGCAAGGAAAAAAAGTGCTGTCATGCCATGCATACCAACAACATGATGAGCATGAAGAACATCTGAGAGCAAATCAGAATCTCTGAGACAGGTGTAATAAGAGTCCTGCAGTAAAAGCTATCACCATTAACATACAAGTTCTAATTTACTCTGCTTCATGCAGTTAAATATATTAACTTCAGGCCATATGCTGGCTACAGAGTGTGGCTCTGCATTCCTGACTCACTTGACAATGGACAGTTAAGTTCCAATAAATTGGAAAGGTGAATTAGGGTGAGCTTAACTAATGGGAGAAAATGATGCAAGTGCAAATCCAATACACCAGAGCAGAGCAGCAGCAGCACAAAAATATTCCACAGTATGTTCCAAGGGCTGCTGAAGCTAAAGCTTCATGCAGAAAGCTTTGATGTTGCCACTGTAATTGAGACTGCCAATACTTCCAGGGTAGAAAACTTGCTTCCATTGATTCAATACTTCATTTCCACCCTCCACATCAGAAGAATGCCTGCTTCCTCAAATTCCCTTCACATAAGCTAATGTTGTGTTGATTTAGAGCATGTAAGACAGAGGATGGAGCACTGTGTTGTGGGGATGGAACAGTGCAGCTTTAGGCTGAAGGCCAAAGTGGATGCACTGCAATTTTCTAGTTCAGAAGCCATCTGTGCTCTCTTCTCACCAGTCCAAGTGGTTTAAGAAGAGTTGCTTAAGAATCAGATGGATCTCAAATGTTTTGGCCAACTAACAACTTCTGGTTTGAGACAGAACATAACCAGTTCTACAAATTGAGTGATTTTACTTTTCAGCTAAGTAGCCCCAGTTTCTGCAGTGAATAGCATGTTTTCACAGGCAGTGTCTGCTTCTAGTAGCAATGAGACTTGATATTCAGAGTCAGTACCAAGGACTGGTATGCAGAGCAAGGGCACTGCTAAACCTTCGCTATCACATTGGGGAGTGCACAGTGAAAGGCTGCACCAGTGGAGAGAAACAGGTGACTCTAACCTGACCAATTAGGTATTCCAGAAATGTCACATTGGGTATGAAGCCTAGGGATCATGAGGGTCAAGTCATACTCTTGCTCTTTTTTCTTGAAGGGCTGGCATCCAAGTAGGACTTCATCTATTTTGCCTTGGATCCCAAACCCACATGCTCCTGAATCTGGTCCCTGTCTGCTGGGAGTGTAGTCTGGGACTTCTGCCCCAGCATCACTGGTGTCAGTGATGCAATTGCCACTGTGGGGGTTGGGTTTGATAGTAGGTTTGTATATATTTCATTTTGTTGTTATTTTCATTTAAATAGTTTGAGTTTTCCAATCAAAGTCTCTCTGCCTTCCTCCTTTTCTCTTCTCTTTGGGAAAGGAGAGGGTTAATTGTGTCTCTCACTCATCTACCAGTCAACCCAGGCCTAACCCTTGATAAAACTGAACACCACACAGCTATCAAAAATACACACCAAGGCCTTATCTGTGGTGAAACAACAGCATACCAAGTAGAAACAGCTGACTCAGGAGATCTGCAGAAAAATGAGCAAGATCCAATGAGGAAAAAGCCACACACCTGGGGACACAACTGCCTCAGCTTGCCCCTTTGACTTCCCCTAGTCCAAAGCTGCCTGCCCACAGCTCTTAGGGATAGCATACACCTTTTTCTTTTTCAGAGTAGCAAAAGAAAAGGAAAACTGAAAATGCTTGAATACCCCAAAATACACAGCTCTACCACTCCTCTCCTCCAGTATCATGCCTGCTGCTCAAAATCCAGCTGCAGAGAAGCTGCTTGCAGTATCTCAGGCACTGGAAAAATAATGGAGCACCAAAATAATGCAAAGAATCTGAGACATAAATCTACATTTGGGCATTGAAACCAAGAGCAGCCTTGTGTTTCCAGAAGTTGCTAAGCACATAGGTCCTCAATAAGAGATGGCCCAAGGTGGGTTTGGGGAGTCCTAACACATGAATCTGTCTGCAAAACTGAAAGGGTTCCCACCCCCCCACCTCCAGTACATATTAAGGCCTTAAAACAACCTTTTCCTTTCAGGGCACTGCAGAGGCCAGGAGCAGCAGGGGTTCCCCCAGGAGCAGGTCAGGGTCTGGTCCCTACCCCAGCCAGAAGCAGGGTAGCTAGGGACACCAGAGCAGCGCTAGTCCCACACACCTCCCTGGGGCTGGAGGAGGGCAGATGGGGATATGGGCTGAGCTTATCAGGACTCATGGCTTGGCAAGGTAGAAGGGAGCCCTATTCAAGTGTTGCTGAGGCAGGGGCTGATGGCCCTGAGGGGGCTGACATGCAGTTCTAGGACATAAGAGGGTCCAGTAGGCTGAAATGGCATTCCTGGGCAAGGCAGGGCAGCAGGAGCCCTTAGGAGGGCTGGGAAAGGGACAGTCAGGACTGATGAGATCCTCAGGACCCAGATATTTCACACTTTGGGTATATCTAGTAGTGATTGGCTTTGCTTTTTTAAGTTCAGAAGGGGATGTGCTTTCAAAGCAGGCCTGGTCTCCACTTTGGTCACAGCAAAATCCCTTCCAAATGAAATTGAGCTGAGAGATGCACTCAAGCATCACACCTAGCACTCTGTGTCTGCAAATGACCATTCAGTGCACTGGTCCAAGCTGAAGGCAGTCAGAGGCAAACACCCTTGAAACTACATACACCCTATATATGTTGTCCTCAGCACTGTTCTAATCTCTAGATCCTCCCCTGCTTGACAGCATTGCCACAAGTCACCTGCAGTACACCTCCATGCAGAGCACAGCCCTTTCCTTCCTTTCTCCTCCCCCCCCCCCAAATGATGGATGAGATGTCTCCTAATTTTACAGCTCCTGTAAAGATGGGAAAAGCCTGAATTAAAGTGAACTCTGTAAAGATCTATAGGCAATGCTGGTACCATCAAAGACAAAACCCCCACTCCTTGCAGATGTTATAGTTCTACTTTGCTAGGTTAAAAATAGAAGTTAGTCTGACTTCAGGGATCTGAATTTGGCAATTCAGTGCACACTCACTAACTCCTACTTCTTGTCAGATTAAAAATTGGCCTCACCTTTGCCATTGTATTTCTCTCATCAGTGCTGAGGGACAGCTATTCTGTGAGGGTTAAAGGTAAAAGCCACGTTGAGGCAGAAGCCCACTGCTGTTAGCACTCTCCTTCAGCCAGAGGCCCCTGGGGTACTACATAGAATGCAGAGAGAACAAGAGTGTCTCCCTTGAAGACCTCCCCACAAACAGATGTCCAGAAAACAGTAAGAATTGATCCAGTAGAAGGGAAAAAAAGACTGAGGAAAAAGATATGGCCATAACCTCCTGTTCTCTCAGAAGAAGAGCCCAGAACATCTCAGTAGTGCTGCTGGGCAAGAGGTTCTGCTCCATATGGCTCATGAATCACAGCATATATGCATGCCCTTCCTCTCCATACCCAAACTCTCCCTTTTCTCCCTGTCTCTCCCCCAAAATGAAAGCACATTAGATTATAGATTCTCACAATAGTGGCAAATGTTGCCACAAGAAAAATCAATGTCCTTCTGGTAAAATTACAGCTCAGTTCTCTCTTTGCAGGGCTTGGGACAGTGGCATCTCCTCCATTTCATAGGGTCTGCCATGCTGTGCTGTACTTTCTTAGGTTGCAAATCCATAGCCACCCCCAAGATGAATTTGAAACAAGACCAAGGAATATTTGACTAGAGACCTCATCATGGTTTGGTTTCTCCCATCCCATGAAAATGGATACATTAGGAGGTAAAGTTAATGACCAGGATAATCATGCTTGTTGCAAACAATCTTCTGCAAAATTAAGTTAGTCATAAAAAAGCTTGCACATCTCATTTCCCTGTCATGGCTAGCATTTGGGCAAAGGAGAAGAATATAGGTGCTAATCTAGCTAAAAACTCTTTACACATGACCAACTTGAGTGGCACAAACTGTATGAATCAATTCAACTGCACAAGGACTTGCAGCATCTAGCTTTCATTTTTTTTGATCCAAAAATATAGACAAAAATATAGACAAAATATAGACATCAAGGCATGGAAAGCAAAGAATAAGGACAGAAAGAAACCCCAAATGGCAATTTGCACATTTCCCCACCTGTTAAAAACTCTATATTATGAAGATATTGCCATTTTGCAGTCATTATTTAAACTTCCAATATGTAATAGGCTTCTTTTAAAAATTCATGCTCTCAAGTATTTTATCACACTCTGGTTTCACCCTCATGGGTCTAAAGAAAACCAGGAAGACTCTACATAAACACATAAAATCCCCCCACAAATTAATATTTCTGATATTTTTAGTTGCATTTTCACTATTTCACATGATTTTTAGTGGCAAAATATTGACTATTTGGCCAGCAATTCTGTTATATTAAAGCAATATATATTAAATAATATATATATAATTAATATATAATCTATTAAAACCATCTAGACAGGAAACTAAATATAGGTTGTTAAGAAAACTAGAGGTATTTGGATTTTGTGTCTCTGTGTGTGTGTGTACAAAGACATTCTGAAGAGAAGAACTATCAGGAACTTTTAACTTCAGCTTCAAGCTAATCAGAGTAGACTGGAGAGTTGCTGGCTAGAGAACCTGACTCCTCTACAATCCTTTATGCTTAAGCTCTTCAGAAATAGAAGGATTGATACAAGAGCTGCAGGGTAAGCCATGTGCTTTGGTTTACATGCAGGTGTCAGCCCTGCTCCCAGTAAGGCTCCCCTCTGCATTGAACCCTTTGGAAGCAGTAACAACAGATGAAGACACAGCTTCACAGAGGACACTACTAAACACTGTTTTTTCCCCTTTCACTGTTGTACCAACTGATTACCAAACCAAATTGCCTTAGCATAAAACTTGATTTGAAGAGCTCTTTCAGCAGTGTAATGCACAGCACCCAAGAGAATTCCCCTGAAAATGGCAGATTTTCCTCAGCTAAGTCCTAAACAAATTTGGAGGCAGTGAGATGCAACACACCAGTTTGCTCTCAATGTGGTTTTTCCTTTATTGGTTCAATGTTCAAGAATGTTCAGTCAATAGTTTTTCCTTTCATGCCCCTCTATATAATTAGGAAGAACAAAAGAAGGGAGAAGGAAAATTTGGAGCAGAAGGCTAGGGAATAACACACAGCTCTACTTAACTACCCACTGCTACTGCCACCAGTTCCCCCTGCAGAGAAATGTTAAGACTGCTAGACATGGAGAATGCCTGGAAAAGAAGAGGGGCATGAGAGCAGGACTGAATGAAAGGCAAGTGCTTGGAGGTCTCAGATTAGCTAACTGTGTGGTGCTCAACTCTGTGTGGCTTCTCCAGACACCCAAGTTGCAGTAGGAAGGACAGGCTATGAATCCTAATGACCCACACAGCTAGCACAAGAAGGAGAGACTTTCTGGCTCCTGCAGGCTTGTCAACTACAAGCACCTAATGATACCAAAAGTTGCTCCCAAAACCTTCACATGACCACCAGCCTGGAGAAGGTGTTGAGGATCCAGTAACTGGCATCCCTTGTTTTCTGTATCATTGGACATAATCCTGCAGAGACCACTGGGACACATGCATCCTGAGGCCAGGCAGCTCAACAGGTTCCCTGTTCTCACCCTCCTCTACCTGCAACACTTACAAGCAGCTGGATACAGAAAGACAAACAACTGAAATCGATTTTGTTCCAAAATCTTTTTCCCTTCCTCCTATAAAGTCTCCAAGATTTGCTCCATTGCTGACAGGAGTGAAACTTTTTCTTAGTTTCAAGGTGCAAACCATGTTTTGGAGACCCTGAGCTTGGCTTGAACCTAGAGTCAGTAACAAAAAATCTACAAGAAAGGGCTCAGAAGTGGCACAAGAAAGAATATATTGGGACCTGGGAGTGCAGACCTGACCCAAAAAAGCATCCCATTCTCTTCCAAACTCCCAAGCAGACTTAGGAAACTAAAGCATTAAAAGGAACTCTAGCAGGCTTCCTAGGGACCCCAGCCTAAGATGCCCTAAGTCTCTTCACAATTAGGTTTCCAAGAGGAGAATGCACTCTTGGAACTTCAGGCTGTTCATAAACTCTGCCATGAGATAAGACTTGCCCATTCTGAAAGAGAACAGAAGACTCTATTAACAGGACAGGAGAAGAATCTGACTCTCAACATGGGCTTCTAACTCTCACTCTTTTAATGTTCCTATTCACCCTGCTTCTGAGAGCTAATATTTCACTTACTAGCTCCTGGGTTTTGAGGCATCTGCTTTATTTTATGGGCATTTTATTTATTTTATTGTAAGCTTGCCTTAAAACACTTATCAGCAGTGTTTTCTCTTTGTGAAGGGACACAGAAATGAAACTTTGCTCTGAATTTTTCCTGGTTTCAGAGCATCAACATGAAGACTTGATCAGAGCTAGATTTACCATCATTTCCACTCTACAATGTCTGACACTTCTGCATTATAGGAGGTTTAAATAAAGTCTCAAAATTCATTATGAAGTTAAATGAGGGGGGGATACCAAGTACAAATGTGTCTTGTTACACTAAAATATTGGTTTGTACTCATTTCTATATGCTCATTATAAACACCTCACAACTTCAGTTTCTTACACTTCCTCCAGAAAAAAAGGAAAATAAGACCTAAAAATCATTTGCATCTTTACAAAACATGGGTAGAAGTCTTTGCTCTACTACAGACTTCAGTCCTGGCAAGTCATTTCACATATGGCTTTGTAACATGACTGAGAATCTGTCAGGGGTGAAGTTCCATGACCCAGTCTGTGCTGAAATAGGAGACATTCTGCCCTTCTTCAGCAGCTGCCACCTGTGGCACTTCTCTGTTTACTCCCTTGCTCCAGCACAGGTGCTTGGCTGACCACTGCAAGCTAGGGAGGGAGAAATCTCTGCTGAGAGCTTCTCAGTCTTTTGTTGTAGAGTTAGTTTTTGTCATTTCTAGGGCCCTTGGACAAGTTGTGCAGTGCCAACAAGCAGTGCTGGCACAAGGGAAATGGTGATGCCACGTAGCTAGGACAGAAGAACTGAATCCTCCTTTCCACAGGCAGCCTACAACCTTCTTGACACAGTAGCACTACCAGAGTACATACTTCAGGGCTGGCATCCTATTCCTCCTCCTGTGACCTCCACCCTGCCTGAGACCCTCTTCTCTGGCCACTGTCACCTCACAACTTTCACCTCAGCTACTCACATGATGGCAGAAGCACTGATGGCAGTCAAAAGGAGTAGGATTATTTTAGCAAATTAAATAGTGAATATTTGCTTCCTGCTTTCATTTTGGCCCACAATGCATTAAGGAATTCCTCACAGAGCTTGGCTCTCAAGCAGGAGCAGTAACCTTTCATGGTGACTCAGTGGTGGAGATCAAGGTGATGTATACCACAGGATTTTACCTCTTCAAGCCAAGATATCTCCAGTCTTGAAGAAACAGAACCACAGACAAGAGACCCATAAAAAGATGAGATATAAAATTATAAATCATATATATATTATATATAAAAAGAAATAGTACCCTGCCTTTGAGGATAAAAACATTAATTAATCCAAAATGGTCAGACACTATGATAACAGAGGAGATAAAGTTAGCTAGGAGAGACAAACTGCTATGAAATGCAGAGAGACTTCAAAAAGAACCAACATCCAGCTATGGAGAGAGTAGTTCCCACTTAGGTGGCATCTGTGAACAAGGAAAATCATTAAATCAGCTCTGTTCATGCTTGAGGTAGGCAAATAATGTAAAAGAGCTACACTTCTAAACCCTTGTCCAAACTTAGATTCTCCTTGATTGCTTTCCTATCCTGTTGACCTACCTTACACAAAGGCTATAGCACAAGTACATTCTTGTCTGCCAGAACAGGCAAATACATGGAGGGAACTTGTTTCCCAAATATTTGATAGCTCCTCTGTGGATTTGGGGGTCAGATGCAGAGGGGGGGGGAAAGCAATGCCACCTGACAGAGGGCATCAGTCACAAAGAGCAAATAGCAAGTTAGGTAAAGGAAATAACTGAAGTCATACTTATTATGTTAGCCACATCCAGCCAGCCAGTCCACCAGCCAAAATACAGTCTAAACTAGGCTCATGATAACTCTTTTACTACCAAAGGCTTCTCTTTCTGCAAGTTTCTACACAGATAATTCATTATCAAAATAAAAGGACCATATTCACTGAGCTGCTTTCTTCCAAGATTTTTTTTTTCCAGCTCCAGTTCAGAAACAATATTACCTACAATACAGTCAGACCATAAAGGCAGAGTAAAATGCTATAAAGCAAGCTTTGATTTGCTTGTGATGTTGCTGTGTTGTTCATATAGCTTAAGCAGCTCAGTGACAAGGTGTCTTGTGGGAAATAGAAACAGTTAAAAGTGAAAGGAGATACAAATCCTATTTATTGAGTAGTTTTTACAGGGGGTGTTCAATCAGGAAGCATCCCTGCTCCTTGGGAGGGAATTCTTAAGAAGCTGCTCTCTCCCAAGCATAATAGAGGTGGAATGACAAAAATGAGACATTATGATCACTTAATAGGAAAGAGGAAAAAACAATACCATTTATTTTTCAGTAATGAGCTAAGAATGTTGAGATCCCAGGAAACTTTTCTTTCTGCTTGTCATTTTTACCTTCTCAGATAAACACACAAGTGTACAAGTCCCTGAGGCTTCATTTGTGCCCTCTGGATATCACAGCCACCATCAGCAATTGAGAACATTATCAGCCCTGTGGGAAAGCAAAATGTTTTGACAGGAACACAAAGGGTCTCAGCCTGATGAAGATCCTTGTGAGATGCTTGATATCAAGTGCCATTCTCTCCCTAAATGACCAGACCAACATCCTTCAAGAAAATTAGTTGGGTTTTTGTTTTGTTTGGGTGGTTGTTGGTGTGTTTTTTTCTCCCCAGAGTTATGAAGAAGGTCATTCGATACCAACACTGATTGCTCAGGTGGATGAGCTAACAGGTTTTAAACACACTCTCCTCTACCCCTCCACATCTTCATCAGGCTGGGAAGTGCTGCTTTGTAATTTCCATTCTGTCAGCACTACAATATCACTTGCAGGATCTGCCACACAGAGACAAAAAATGAGTAGGAAGGAGCTGTCAGATAAAAAAAGGATCTTAAAGACTGTAAATCACCATGGTATGGAGTATGTGATGAGGGTAATCATTAAAAACATATCAATCAGTGGAAGCAGTTTTGTTAAGGAGACAGTGGGAGAAAGAAAAGAACCAAAAGAAATGCTACCTTGAAGGTCTTGAGCACTAGGAAAGGCCAATTCCTCTGGAAACAGACCTAGCACCACTGTGTGAGGTGGCCCAGGGGCCTGGACCAGCAGGAATTTCTTCAATCATTGCTCATAATCAGGCTTTTTTTTTTCTTTTCACTGTAAAAAGATCTTGATTTCATGATTCTGTTCAGAATCCTGGCTCCCACAGCACAGAAGAGAAGCTTCTATTCCATTAAGCACTTGCTGAACCAGACCATCTTCAGGACAGTTGTGTGCTTGCTAGACTGTGGGCACGTCCCTCAGCTCTTTGAATAGGAAAACTTTAGGATACCCTAAAGATACCAGGAAAGTAAAGAAGCAATCAAGAGGACATGAGAGGGTAGAAAAAGATCACAAGGACCCAGAAGGAGCCAGTTTCAAGTTATTTTCTTCATCAACAAATCCCCACATTCTGGAGGACAAGCCTTGCACCACTCAGCTTTGATATTGTACCTGAGGATGCCTCTTACTCCTGTCTTACACATCCAGAAGAATGATGTTGAAGAAC
This sequence comes from Galbula dea, assembly GCA_013399015.1. Classification (NCBI taxonomy): domain Eukaryota; kingdom Metazoa; phylum Chordata; class Aves; order Piciformes; family Galbulidae; genus Galbula; species Galbula dea. The sequence continues at coordinate 615,909 of VWZX01007552.1, forward strand.
TACTTTAGCAGTACAACTCTGCAGCACCAGGGCAAACAGAAATGACATGATTTAAGATTAGGAATTTAGGAAGTCCTAGGCAAGATTACAACTATAGTCACTGGCTAACAAACCAATATATCCCTGTGGCTCTTGGCTTCATAGATTTTCTGTTAGACACATGAACACAGCCTGTGTAGTTCTCCACAAATACAGATAGTCTTCAACAGCAAAAGTTTTCCCAGTATTTTTGGAAGACATCCCTTCCAAAGTTGTCAGTCTTCCTGTAATAACCCTAGGTTCTCTCCTTATCCCAGAACATGCTTATGTCTTATTTCTCACAACTCTTCTGCAATCTGGCTGTCAGTGCTGCTCAGCAGGAGAACTCTTCAGCTCATCTCAGTAGAGATGTAGAAAGTTCAACCTGGAAAAACATGAAGCCTATGGTTGAGGCAGAAAATAACAGCTGTAACATTTTTTACAAGGGCCTGTCCTTCCAACAACTGCACAAACTACAGTTCAGAAGTAATCTGGTAGTCTGAAATGCAGTTGGGAGGGAGGGAGATGTTTGAGATTTGTTTGAATTTGTCCCATTTGTAAAGCAAGCAATTAAACTTTCACTGTAGTTCTGGAAAACTGGAAGCTCCCAGTGTATGGCTGTTCCTCAGGGAAAAAAAAAATACCCCAAAGTGAAAACCAGCAAACTATTTTCCCTGTAGTGGTTTCAAGGAAATCCACATTTTGATTCAAACCCAAAAACATCTCTTTCTTCAGAACTGGAGACCAGCAGCTTATACAGATGACTCCTGTTGAGTCTGCCCCTTAGTTTCCTGGGCATCTCTTCACATATTTCCTTCATTACTGGGGAAATTCATTAAACCCCAGAGGTTTTGGAGTCAGCATCACTGTAGAACTTGCCAAGTCTGATACAGGAAAGTGCACCACAAGCAACCAGAGCTGGTCACTTAAAGATAGTGTAATGTGCATAAATATGCACCAAGCCTTGTCTTTCTATTTGGCCAGCTTGGTTTGCTGCACTATGACACACAGAATGAGCAGACCCCCAAAGAATGAGCAGATCCCCAAAGAATGAGCAGACCCCCAAAGAATGAGCAGACCCATGAGATCCTGCATCTCTTCTCCCTGGTACACCATGCCAATCTTTATAAAGATAGCTAATATCTGAAACTGGTAGCAATATTTCCAGCCCCTGAAGCTGAGCAATGGATATTTCCTCTTGATGGATATATGGGCTATTAAATAGCACAGGTAAAAGCCCTCTTGAAAACAGTTCCTCCTTGTCCTTCCATGTTATACTGTCTATGTATACAGAAACAGTAAGGGAAAAAAAAAGCAGTATAAAGTAGAAGGGTTGTCAGCAGGGAGAAGTCTTTTGTGCCTTGCAGATCTCTATAATTATTCAAAGAAGGAAAATGCAAGGCACAAGGGTTGGTTACTGTGGTTTTGGGAGAGTCTGCTCAAAGATAGGAAGGGAAAAATGAATAGGCACTGAAGTCCTAGAGCAGCAGACTACAATATGTATTAGCCTGTTCAGAGTTACCTGACAGTGATAAAGGAAGTAAAATAATCAAATGCATTAAAGCTAGTCACAGGGGAACAGAAATGGATTTTATAAATATATTTAGTCTGTTAAATAAACAGAGTCAAACAACCAGCAGTGATTACAAAGAGCTTATTTAAGCAGTCTTTAATAAGCCCAATGGCTAGGAGAAGTCTTTGGAAAAGTGGTAAAATCAGCCTCTCCATTGGGTGACTAGTTAAGAACTAGTAAAAGCCTGAGGGTCAGTTTAGTCCCACAGTAGAAATAGGGTTTCTCAAGGACTTCAGTTTTATTTTCTTTGGCCCTCTATCAGCTAAAATTCACCTGCCTGTGTAGCAACAGTCATAGATCTCAATGGAGAGGTTTTCTTTTGATCTTCCAGTTTTGAGCCTGAGGAGGTCATGGTCCACTTCTGCTAGAATTTGTGAGCTCATGAGCTTTAGCCTCTAGGTGAAGACCTGTTGCAACACACAAACTGCTAGAGACCAAGTATTATAAACAGAGAAGCACAACAGTGATCTTGCCATTCTCATAGTCCTGAGAGTAGCTCTACAGTACAGATGAAGATTAGGAAGCCACTGGGCAATTGTCCCAACACATATGGGTACCCATGGACTTTGTTCCACCTCTAATAATCACACACAATGCAGCTGAAGTTGGAACTGGTAAGAACACTCTGCAGGTCTCAAAATGCAAGGGACACTACCTGTTGATGAACAGGTCAAGTCCTGAACAGTTTTATGACATTGAATATTTGCAACTTTTACAATGACCACCTTAAAAATAAGTACTGTGTCCACACAGCTAAACTCAGATCAATCTGGTCTTCAGGAAACAGTGAATGAAGGCATGGATCAGTAAATAACTCAGTAAGTCACAGAGAACTTGCAGAGAAGGGAAAGATGGGCCATAGTGTTCTTCTAGGCAGTGTGTATAGTGCTGACTAGTAACTGAATATAAAAGATATAAAAGAATATCTTTCACATAATAGGATAAGAGGTGGCACTGGTAGAAAAAAAAACCCTAGACACTAATTTTTGAAATGAAAAATGAAAAGGCATTGTAGATAATCAAAGCAGATGTCCTTGCCCAAGATGGTATTTCCCTGCTTGCCTCATTAGTCTGAAAAACCCAAGTGAGAAACTTTCAATATGCTATTCTTGAGGCTGGCTCCACAAGAAGATTCATTGGCACAACTGTTGATGTATAAACTGCCAAGCAGTGATCAGAGGTGTTTCACATATCCTGCATGCTGCAAGAAAGGAGTTGTGCTCTCCCTCACTGCTTACACTTAGACATGTTTCCTCTGGTCCCACATACCTACCTGGCAGGCTCTGTCTCCCACCTTAGACAAGGTTAGATCAGGCTGGGCTCTCACAGATAAGCATCAGGAGTACAAGAAGGCTCAGATCACAAGCAGGGAAAAGAGTGCCTCTAAAACTACCAAGCATCATGAAGCAAATTACTTGGCACCCCATCAACTAAGCCAGACCTGCCTCCATCATCTCAGTCCAAACACAGCCTGTTTCCTGCTGATTGCTCCTGTTGCACCAAGCGCCTCCCAGCCCCCAAAGCACTTGGGGAAATGCATTGCAGTTCAATCTGGATAATGCAGGAGGGAAAAGGATTTGGGGGGGGGAGGGAAAAAGAGGGAAAAAACCCCCAACCAACCAAAAAAACCCCACCCCAGAAGCAAATAATAAGTTCAGAGTGTTGTGGCATGCAGCTATTGCTTCAACCCCTGCAGTGGAAATCAGCTGTCAGAGCTGGAGACAGGGAATCTGCTTCCATTTAGGCTGCCTCCCAGGATTATTAGTGCTTTCCCTTCTGAATACCTTGTACAGCTTTCTCCAAGCATAATTCCAACTCTGGCAAGTCTAGCCAACAGCAAACTTATTTCTTACAGCACCTAGGGGGAGTATTCACAAGCCTTTACAGAATGGGGCTAACAACCTGGAAAGAACAGGGAAGAAAACAGAAGTGCTCCATGACTGCTCTTTGGCCTCCAGGGTTGGGGACATAACAATGTCAGGGCTACTCTGAAGTGCTTTTCCTTTCAACCTTCCACAATATTCCTGTCACAACACTGTCACATGAAATTATCCAAAACAGTTAAAAATAAAAGGATTTTGTAGCTCTGCACACAACTTCAGCAGACTAATCCACTCCTTTCCTACAAGTGATATCCCACCATCAGACACATGAAAAAGAACCCTTTTGCTAATAAATCAGATTATGTTAGAATGAATTAAGATAGGATAAAAGCTGATGGGTATTCTACCTGACCAAATGATAATAACCAATCCTGAACAAAGCAAGATCCCATGGCAAAAGGCCACCCAGACAAGCTGGCTGTAATAGTGCTAGATAACAGGCAGAAATGCCAACAGCTGGCAAGAAGAAACAGAAATCCAGCCCTGAGGACAGAACAGCTTAAGGGGGAAAGTTTTTATTAGTCCAAACCAGGACCATCATTCTTAATAGTTTGAATGCCCTCTGTACCTTCAAATGCACCCCTGTCACCCCACCTGGATGCTCAAATACTTGGAACAGGAGAAGCAGAGCTCCTGAAAAACAAGCAACACAATTTCCACAGCTTGCCTCATTAATTCTACCTTTTCACCTTGTCTTCTCAAACCCTGTTAAAGAGTTAGTCCTCAGGGGTCACTCCACCCACTGCCACAAAACCCATCACAGGATGGGCTTACTCCTTCCACTCTGGCTCCAATGGCAAAGTCTACAGGTAGACACGCAGCAGAAGGACTGAAAGCATAAATGAAACCATCAGTTCAGGTAGAATCATGTCAGAGAGAAAGCAGGGGGAGAAATAAAACAACAACACTGAAGAGAGGAGCAGTGACAGAACTCAGAGAAGACTTCTATTAAATGTAGTAGTAGTTGGATTCAGAAATCTCAGACAAAAACTGGACCAAAAGGGTCACACTTTAGCTGATTTAAGTACTGTAAAAAGGTCCTATGTCTTTGTTGCTACTGAGGAACAGGTTCAGTGAGCACTCCAGAAGTGCTTCATAACACCCTTCAGTTCTTTGCTCCTTATTACCTCCGTTTTCATCAGCTGGAGAACCAGACATCCTCCCTCTGTGCAATGATGGGTTGAGTGCATCCCCTGCTGAGCTCACTCTGCCCACCACAGTCTAGCGATTCTGGGTCCCCCTCCTGCTCCCCCACATGCTATGGGCTGTCATCCTTCAGCAGACAACACAGCTGTGCACTAACATTTTGGCTCAGTTCCGTCAGTATGGGCTCCCCCCTCTCTCCCATGACTTCCAGCAGAATACACAGTGCTTTACTCCTAACTGCCTCCTATTCAGATGACCTGAAAGGATCAGAGTCATTCAGTTTAAAAGGCTCCGTGGTGAACCATTTCCAATAAGAGAGGAGAAAAGGAGTGGTGCAATATATTACCATGGGAGAAGCCTGGAAGGTGCAGAAGTTGGAGGAGGACTCTGACAAGAAGGGGTAATTAGAGATATCACATTGAGCAAAGGTACAGATCCAGAAAGAATTAACCTGTGATACAAATACAACCAACATCATTTACATTTAATCTGCAGATCAATCTCAGCAGCCACTAGTGTAATTACAATGTGACTTCTGCATTCTTTAAGGTGGGACCTTGCAACTAGAAAGAACAGAAGGAAATGAAACAAGTGAGTAAATGGCACAGGAAGAAAAGAGAAGGAGATAACACAGCAGGTTCTGCTCCATGTTTCAGCTCCAAAAACCATCCTGGCACTTTTTTTTCTTTCTTTTTTTTTTTTTTTTTATTTTAAATTGGTTGTCANTTTTAATTTAAATTGGATGTCACAAATATCTGGATGTGTTTAGGAAAATAGCAGTTTTTTTTTCCATATTGTGGTTGTGCAACTCTTAGTCTTCTTTTACTAATACCATAGAATCAGAGAATTGCCAGAGTTGGAAGGGAGCTTCAAGATCATCCAGTTCCAACCCCCCTGCCTGGCAGGGACACCTCCCACTAGATCAGGTTGCCCACAGCCCCATCCAGCCTGGACTTAAAAGCTTCCAGGGATGAGGCTTCCACAACCCCTCTGGGCAACCTGTTCCAGCATCTCACCACCCT
>VWZX01007552.1:623176-656491 GCA_013399015.1 Galbula dea
CCCCTAGTCCTATCACTGCCTGATCTCCTAAAAAGTCCCTTTCTTAGAGGCTCCCTTCAGATCCTGGAAGTCCACAAGAAGGTCTCCTCTGAGCCTTCTCTTCTCCAGCCTGAACAACCCCATCTCTCTCAGCCTGTCCTCATAGGAGATGTTGTTTTTAGGTGCCTGCTAGGCCATCAGATCCCTGAAACTATCAAAGTCTGCATGTCCAAAGTCCAGGGTCATGAGCTTAGAAACATATCCTCCTAGGTGCCCTGAGGATCTTGAATTCCAGTGCTTCATGGTCACTGCAGCCAAGGTTGTCCCTGAGCCTTATGTTGGTCACCATCACCCTGTTGGTAAGAACAAGGTCCAGCATAGCACCTTTCTTAGCTGGTTCCTCTAGCATTTGGAGGAGGAAGTTGTCATCAATGCACTCAAGGAACATCCTGGATTGCTGGTGCCTTGCTGTGTTGTCCCTCCAGCAGATGTCAAGATGGTTGAAATCCCCTATGAGGACCAGGTCCTGTGAGTATGAAGCCACTTCTATCTGCCTATGGAGGGCCTCATCTACTTGGCTCTGNCCTTTCTTAGAGGCTCCCTTCAGATCCTGGAAGTCCACAAGAAGGTCTCCTCTGAGCCTTCTCTTCTCCAGCCTGAACAACCCCATCTCTCTCAGCCTGTCCTCATAGGAGATGTTTTTAGGTGCCTGCTAGGCCATCAGATCCCTGAAACTATCAAAGTCTGCATGTCCAAAGTCCAGGGTCATGAGCTTAGAAACATATCCTCCTAGGTGCCCTGAGGATCTTGAATTCCAGTGCTTCATGGTCACTGCAGCCAAGGTTGTCCCTGAGCCTTATGTTGGTCACCATCACCCTGTTGGTAAGAACAAGGTCCAGCATAGCACCTTTCCTAGTTGGTTCCTCTAGCATTTGGAGGAGGAAGTTGTCATCAATGCACTCAAGGAACATCCTGGATTGCTGGTGCCTTGCTGTGTTGTCCCTCCAGCAGATGTCAAGATGGTTGAAATCCCCTATGAGGACCAGGGCCTGTGAGTATGAAGCCACTTCTATCTGCCTATGGAGGGCCTCATCTACTTGGCTCTGCTGGCCAGGTGGCCTGTAGCAGACCCCAACTGTAACATCACCTTCCCCTGTCTTCCCTTTAATCCTAACCCATAAATTCTCAACCAGTTCATCTTCCTTCTCCAGCAGGATTAGATAAAGACTCTTAAGAGAGGGGGGAAAAAACCACTTCTGAGTCATACCAGCAGAAAATCCATTTACTTCAAGGGATGTTTCTATGGGTTTATACTACTATAGACACAAGACAAATCTGTATCCTGCAGCAAGGCAGAAAGAGGATGACAGAGGAAGGGAAGAGAAGGTGCTTCCCTATCCACTCTTTGGAACCTTTTCAAACACTGTTATATCCCTGTTCCATGCTAAAGAGGCTTCTCTGACTCCTCATCTCACTGGAAAAAGCAGACACTTCAAACCCACCTGGTTTCTGATAGCTACACATGCAGTGCTTTTCTGGAAGTACATAGTTATCATAATGTTGACCACAACATTGCTGCATCACCATGGTGAATGAATTCCTTAATATCCCCTCCTGAGCTTCTGGCAATGTCTTGACAACCTCTGGGGGGTGACAGGAGATGTGTTACCCATTAATCATCTGCATAGCTATTTACATACCCCCTAGGACTTAGTAAATACAGATTATAGGAGAGACTCCACACAGAACAGAGGGAAGAGTGTGAGGAGTAGAGAACATGTGATGAACTGATCACAGCCTCCACAACCCCTGTGCCCCTTTGGGGAGGGAGGAGGTAGAGAGCTCAGACATTAAGCCTAGGAAGAAGGGATGGGATAGGAGGAGGGTGATTTCAAGATTTAGCTTTTATTTCTCATTTGCCTACTCTGATTTGATTGGTAATAAATTAAACTAATTTCCCTGAGTTGAGCTGGTTTGCCTGTGATGGTAACTGGTGAGAGATCTCCCCATGTCCTTATCTTTGCCAACAAGCCTTTCATTATATTTGTCTCTCCCCTGTCCAGCTGAGGAGAGGAGTGATAGAGCAGCTTTGATGGGCACCTGGTGTCCTGCCAGGGTCAACCCACCACAGCTTATTAGAAGAATACATAAATAGCTCTTTTTTACTTATTCTTCATACATTTGTTCAACATTCAGTAAAGCTTTCCCAAAGCATTTAGCAAAACTTCTGTACCCAAGGTGCCCACACAAAAGGCAGACTTGCCACAAGGCACAGTCCTGAGATGAAAGGTGAAGAAAATTTTGCAATCCATTAATAGCAAGAAAGAGAACAGATCCTCATGTTGCAATTATTGCAGAGTTCTTGCTGAGGAATGGCATGAGGCATGCCCTGTCAAATGAGAATGTTGTGTTAACTAGATAAGAATCCTCAAGAGCCTCTCTACCTTAAACTTGACTTCTGGAAACCCAGAAAAGAAGAGTCTGTTTTGCCATTGATAGGATTGTTGCCTTCATAAAAGCACAACTATACTACTCCCCACAGTCAGAGATAATCAAGGCTATTCTAAGCATTTGGATTAGGCAGAGAAAAGCACAAGGTTCAACAGCAGCAAATCACACAGAGCAAGAGGCCTCTGAACAATGCTCAGATGACACTGGAGGAAACATTCACTTCTCCTCCAGGGCTGACTTTTTAATGATTATTTTATTTCTAAATCAAGCTGAAAGCTAGATGGAGATGGAGAAAGTAATTTTAAGAACACACCTGCCAATTTTCCACAGCTAAAATACCTATGGCTCTTGGAGAAAAACTGGCTGAGCTCCCTCACAATTCACTGTTAGGGTGGTGAGACACTGGAACAGGTTGCCTAGAGAGGCTGTGGAAGCCTCATCCCTGGAAGCTTTTAAGACAAGGCTAGATGGGGCCCTGGGCAACCTGATCTAGTGGATGGTGCCCCTGCCAGGCAGGAGGGTTGGAACTAGATGATCTTTGAGGTCCCTTTCAATTCTGACAATCCTATGATCCTATGATTAATCAGAATGTGGAATCTAAGATCAGGAAGAAAGAAAAGGCTGCAACATCTATTGATGTAAAGTATCCTTTTATACTATATAATGCACTCTTATTGCAATATTATATCAATTATTTACCAAAAGAAGCTTTAATAAGTTTAACTGTGTTGCTCCCACTTATCAGCCACTTTAGAATAATTTAAAGCTCATTTCCTGATGCACTGAAATTATTCTAAACTGTGCATGGTGGCAAACAAACACCTTTTTACTCCCCATTTGCAACATGACATCTGCTCTATTTCCATCTTTGCTTTCAGATGCAAGATTACTTTAGGGTTTTATTTCTTAACCTGTCAAATAGCATCATCAAAAACCAGGGAGTAACACTTCCTCCTCAAACCCCCACAGATTCAAAATGACAAAAGCTACACATAACATTTTACCAAGCTTGCATATCAGACAGAACATAAATCATAGAAACTTTCTTCCTTTCCTTTATGAGGAGGTCTCATCTGCTACAAAGTCTGCAAATATTGGTAAGACTGTGAAAGGAGAAAGTCTGACAGATCTTTTTGTTACAGAGTGCCTTCTGCATAGCTACAGTGGAAGGGAGTTGGCCATGAGGAGCTGAATTTTCCCCACAGAATCCATCTTTCTGTTAGAGTAAGCTCAGCCCTGTTCCTGTCTCAGGCACACAAATACAAAGAAACAATAAAAGCCATCAGCCCTGCTGCAGCCTCTAGCATTTCAAGGTTTAACAGTCTGAGACATTAGCAGGCAAAAGATGATGGAGAAAAAGGTGTTTTCTTTACTTCCTTTATCATCATTCTACACAGCAGAATCAAACACAAGCAAAAGACCCTAGAGAACCTTTCAAATGAAGCATGTGAATACAGACCCACCCCCATTTACTTCATCAGCTCCCCTGATCTTCCTCCTCCCACAGCTTCACACTTTGCTCTTTGCCTTCCAATACTCTGATCTTGGAAAGGCTTAGTCACCTGGATACAAAGGAATATACCACACAGACCAAATTAAATATGTATGGAGCAGAAGCCAAGGTGGGTATATTTGTTGTTGGGGTTTTTAAATGTAAGCAAGTTCAATCAAACACATTAGTAAAATGAAGTGCAGCCTTTTTCTAGACAAGCAACTCTACCTGGAGAGTAATAGTTTTATTTAAATGATCTATTTATCACCATTTCCTCATTATTTAGCTGGTCAGGATTTGGCTAGGTTATTCTCTTTACTGTTGTTGTTTCAGAGCTGAAGGTACAAAGAGCAACCTGGCTGTGGCAGCACAGGCAGCACTGACTGGGTGAAAGGGAAGGCAGCTGCAGGTCCCAAGTCAAAGTGCTAGGAACAAGAAAGGAGACTGAAGCTAAGTTTGGGATATAGCAAAGAAATAAAGAGGCTTAGCATCTCAGGAGTATGGTGGGAAGGTTAGCAGAGAGGGTTGTGCGTGGAGGTGAAGGAGGTATGGTGGGGGAACCAGATGGAGATACATTTGACAAGCAGAGGACAGAACTCAGACCTGTAAGCAAGAAAAGAAGCTGGGAGAAAGGAGTTTTCTCAGGGTACCACAGCCTGAGGAAAAAGCTTGGCTGGAGATGACAGTAGAGGATTAAGCCAAGCAGTCAGAAGGAAAAAGATGACAGAGAGTGCCTAGGTATAGCAACCAAAAACACTGCAGAAAGAACAAAGGGCTCAGCATTGGTACACTACTGACCAAAGGGCCTCAGAAGTAGGAAGCAGGGAAAGAGGAAGGTGGTGAGAAACAGCTTTTGATGTGGAAGGGATGAGTGACAGAGACAGACAGCAGAGAGAGCCAAGGCAAGAAAGAGTTTCCTCAGAAAGACTGGTTTGATCCATGAGTGTAAAGCCCAGATTGCTTAGCATTGCATGGTTACCACACAACACCACTGCTCAGCAGAAGCATTCATGTACCCTGTAAGAGCATTGCTGCCCTTAGAAATATTTGAATTTCCTTAACTCCTCTTCTGGATGTCCTGGTACTTCTAAATTCCAGTGGAAAACCATTATGCCACATCTTTAACACTGATTTCTACCACTACCACTTCTGTTGGTGATGCTTTCCATCAGATGAACTCAGGGCTCATTTACAAACCAGGTCAGCATCATTATCCCCATTTTACAGCTGAAAAATGAAGGCACTGTAGATCAGCCTGCATTATTAATGTGAACTCTCAACCCTAAATTCATTTTACTGTCATTTGCCTTGAAATATTCATTTATACTTCTGTACTAAGGGTATTTTTGTCATGTATTTCTACTAACATGTCAAAAGTACCTGAAGCATAGTAGGGGCCATTTTTAGCATTCTCAGAGCTCTAAATAAATAAAACAGTGTCAGATTCCCATGCTATCCAAAAGAAATCCATTCCCCTCCCCAAACATGATCCACTTTAATTCCAGCACCTCTAGGGAAAGATCCTTTGTTTCCCCATGGCTAAATCTGTTCCCACATGCCCAAGTTTCCTCCTTCTCCAGACAACTGTGGCAGGACACACTATGAAAATACAAGAATATCATGCTCCAAACTCCTTTCCATTTCTCATCCTGCCCTTGAAACCTTCATTTTTCAAGAACCACTGATTATGGCCTTTTGGGGATGTCTAGGTGCTGGAACCTTTTCCCAAAAAGAAGCTTGGATATCTCACCTGCTTCCTGAGCTGCATTCCCACAGGCTTTTAAATCTTCTGAGAAGTCACTAAAGGAAGGCAGATGATCAGGAGCTGCCTTAAACTCAAGGAGGAGTTATAGCACAATGCCAAACTCCCTTCCCTTTCTCCCTCTGTTTATTTTGTGTTTCTTTTTCCTCCCCTGATGCTAAGCCTTAAAATAAGCCTTCTCTCTTCTGAAGAGAGGTTGGGCTCCATGGCCTAAACAAGGAGCAGCAGCTGCACCCTGTTGGAGATCAGGTGAATTTTCTCTTCTGAAGAGCTCTCTTTCTCTCTCATGCTTTTGTAACAAGCAATGGTAACAGTAAAAACCTCCCTAAACCCTTGAGATTTCTTCCCACTTCCCTTGTTGCCTGTAACCCAGCAGATTTGTAAGAATTCAAGTGCTGCTGATGCTAGGAAAACCATGAGGCTTGGGCTCTAGACACATCTGTAACCTCACCTACAGGTCCTTACAATACAAGGGTGCTCACTGGGGTGGACCTGGTTCTTCTGAGTCCAGGAGACCTGCTCACCTTTGGGTACCAATACTCTGGCTCCTACACAAACTGACATGAAACAAAGTAGTGCTAGTGTTACTGCTCTTGGTAACTGTGTTGCAGACCATGATGTTCTGTTGCTGGAGAGCCAAGCCCCAAGGAAACAGTGAAAGGTAGAGGTTATCCAAAAAACCACAGTCATAGACAAGGTGTAAAAATCTTATCCAACAATTCCAACAAGACCTGAAAAAGCTGCAAGGGTTTTCCACAGTGCTTAGCTGCACTTCAGTGGTTTCACAGAGGCTGGAATCTAACAGAAGGGCTCAGCTTCTTTCAAGTCCCTTCTTCAAGGCCTGAACATATTAGAGCCACTGATAGAGAATGAAGCTAACAAAATGCCTTTCCCTGCTTCCCCTAGCATCATTGGCAGAAGCATTAATTTGGCTGAGGTTTTCAGTGGTACAGAAAACTAGACTTTAAGCTGAGCTTCAAGGCCCCTTGCAGTCATTGTTTTATCTAATGGGAATGAGATAATCACACAGCACCAAGAAACTGTTCTTTAGGGTGTGCAGGTATGTGACTGTTGAGGAGAAAAGCAGAGGCTAATTGTATTTTCTCTTTTCCTCATATTCACCATTTACTGTCTCTTGTCTAAGCACACTCTAGGTCTTGACAACTAAATGAACAGATGCTAGCCTGTCAGTAAGCTTGTTTCTGAGAATGTTCATTCCAGGAGAAGAGTTTTCTGAAAACATATGGTGAGCTAAAAGATATTGAAGATTTTTCTAAGCTGGCTTCACTTGGAAGGAATATACCCCTCAGGTGAGATGCTCAGAGCATCCAGCATTGTTAACAGGGTAGAAATCCCCTGGTGAAAAGTGCCACATACCCCAGAAAGTGAGAAAGGAGAAAGAAATTTCTCTTTCCTGGTTAGTCCAAGAAATCTGATGGTGATTCAGCCCTCATGGATTTTGATAGTGATATAGTGTTGTTCTCACTGCAGATCATTGTAATATCAGCCATGTTGATTTAAATCCTACAAAACCTAACACAAAAAGACAAGCTGCAAAACACCCTATTGCCTAGGAATCACAGCATTTCATAGCTGATCAGGAGTCAGGCTGAGTACTGCAAGCCATCTGTGACATCAAAAAAAAGACACTGCTGGAATTCAAAGGCTTTGACCACAATTCCTTTGAGCAAGAAAAGCCTAACCTACCCAAATAACAACCTTAGCATAACAGCCTTCACCATGCCAGAGCCTTTCTCCTCCTCCTTCAAGGAACATCCCCTCATGAGAGAAGGAAAACTCTGATCCTTAACAGCTGAATGAATATTTCATCACTTTCAGAGCAGCAAGCTAAGCAAAAGCAAAGGATGTTAGCCATGCATAAGTAGGTAGGAGAAAATACTCAGGATTGTGTTAAGTTCTCCACCTTCACCAAAGGGTTTTTAGCAGATGACTGAGCACACTAAGTGGCATGGTCAATGGGATTCAACTAAACAAGTACAGTTGTGTCAGCAAGTGTAACAAGTTGTTAGCTGGGTGTGAAGCACAATATTAGAAGTGACAGAGGAAAAAGGGAAACCTGAACTCTTTTTGCTGCATCAGCAAAGGGCAGATATATTTATTTGCTAGGGTTTTTTATTTCATTTCATCCTTTCAATAGAAGGCAACTAACACTGCAATCTGAAGCAACAGGTGGACAGCAGGCCATGTATCCTACCTCACCCTGAACCTGGAGGCAGAATGACTCAATTCTGCTTGCAGCAGCCTGGTTTACACACTGAAACACCACAGTAATTTGAATGCAGCTGAGCACAGATGCAGGAAAAGCTTTAGGGACCAACTCAAGCAAACTCACTTTGGAGAGTGTCAGGTACAGCTAACCCAAATTGCACTCTGCCTTGGGTCTTTTTCCACAGCTTCCACAACTCCAGAGGAGCCACTCTACATTTCCTTTTCCTAAAAAAGATGGCAAAAAGCTAGTTAAAACACTAAAAAAATACACATAGCCACTGAGTGGCAGGTACCAAGAGCAAGGCAGAATATGACAAGACTCTCATGGTCCTCCAAGACCTGAGCTTTTGCAGTAATTGATGGCTCCACCTGCCAGTGCAACTGGTGGGTTGACTTGCTAATAAGATGCTGCTGCTGCTGCACAGAGTTGCAAGAAAAGAGCACCTGGGGATATATTTCCAGAGAGCAGAACCCCATCCTCAAAGAAAGCCTACTAACCAGCCAAGCCTCCAGCAGAAGCCTGCAGCTCTTGCCTCTTCAGATACCACCACATGCATCAAGACATGAAGCCATTGGAAAGGTCTGTCCCTGCCCTCAGATCTTGTGTATCTTTCCTGGGTGAAATAGCAGTGCCTAAGGTTAAGGTAAGTTCCACCAGTCCAAGGAGAAATTGTGACTGAAGCAGAAGTGGGTTTGCAGAATCATTATAAGCCTGTCCTGTGTGGGAGGTCAGACTAAATTTAAAGGTAAAAAAAATCATCCTCTTAGGGCTTCTGCAAAATAGTCTCATTTTTAAATGCCTCCAGTCTTGATGCCTTCAGTAGTGACACTGCATGTATTTCATATATCCAAACCAATATCCCATTTTTGCCTTCCTTTTCCAAAGATGGCATTAAATTTCATTTTATTAGAGCAAAATAGGTCCTTAGAGACAAGGAGAGGGGGAAGGGAGCCATGTATCTTAGTGATAGTCACCAACCAGCGACCCAGTTTCTCTTCTGACAAGCTCAATATTTCTTCTTTGTCAGGACTATCCTAACTCTGCACCTAGCTAAAAGTCTCAAAAACCACTGGAAAGGAAGACAAGGAATCACCTAGCAATTTTGTTGTTCTGCTAGTAATTTGAAAGACTCAGGGAAAGAAGGAAAAAATCAGAAGGGTTAAGAACTTTGAATTTTTCTTTTCTTCTTCAAATTTCATGTCAATCTATTATTCCACTTCTTTATTAGGTTAAAGAGAGAGGAAATGGCTCAGAGAGGATTTTACTCAATTAGGTTTTGATTGCTACCCCTTATAAAACTGATGATCCCCAGAGCCATGGAGTAGGTCACATAGGTTGTGTTAGGTAGAACTAGGATATAATCTAAACTCACTTACCCAAGATCAATACCTTATCTCCTGCAAAACACTGCCTTGGTACTCAAAGAGATCATCTTTTTCTTTCCTGAGATATTTGCAGTTCTGCAGCCCCCACCCCTTAAGACCCATATTCACCTTACAGCTGACTGGGATTTCCACTTCAAACTTCAAGTTTTAGGTGTAGAACTGTTCAGTTTACAGACACTTTGCTAGAAAATTCATAATGATGCCCACATTTTCCCAGCCTGAGTTTAATCATTTCATGTTCAACTCCAAAGATTACCAGCCAAGCAACCACAGTCAGTTTCTTTGGGCTCAATTCAAAAACAATTGAAGCACAACTAAAATGATCCATGTAAAGAATGTGCTTTAACACAGTTACTAAAGAACACAATAATGGATCACTAAACCTTTGAAGGGAAGTTCAATTGAAGCTAGGCTGTAATATCTCCATTATTAATGAAGATTCATGTCTGCAGCCTTGTAGATCTCAAACAGTTTTAAGAGCAATAGCATGCAGCTGAACAGAAAGAGAAGCTTCACCTGGCCACAGCTATGGATGAGATTGTATGCAGGTGGGAAGGAAAGCTTCTGTACTGGCACATGAAGCTCTCCAGGTGCAGACAAGGTCACCTACCTGTTCAAGCAAGGGAGACCAGTTGATGTAATCTTTTTAGCTTTTAGTAAAGCCTCCAGCTCTATCCTTGCTAGAGACTTTTTATTCTGGTCTCAGGGACTGGGAGTTCCTGAAAGGTAAACCTTACTATTAAAGATCAAGATGAAGGTGTGGAAGGAAGCACCTTCAGGAGTGCCTTCAGTCATTTTGGTGTCTTTAGTCAGCAGAGCACTTACTCCATTCAGCACTAAGTTCATGTTTTAACTTGGCTATCCTTTACATCACCCCTCCCAACCCTCACCAGACTCCACTTCCAGTGGACTTTGCCTTTCTTAACCCCATTCCTGCAAACTTGGACAGCTATGTGACCTACTGGCTGGGCCACCTAACCCTACTTCCACTTCTTATATCCTTTCTTTTCCTGCTAGACTTTTGTCAGGAGCTCCTTGCCACCCATACAGACCTCCTGCCACCTTTGCTTGATCTCATGATCATTGGGATGGACAGCTTTTGAACTTCAGAACTCTTGAGCTTGTGAAGCCCCTTTTCTTTGCCTGGCTGGAGGTAAAAAAAAAAAAGACTGAAGAGTTTGAAATGTCATCCTGAGAAGAAGATGGACTGGGAGCAGGCCAAAGGCAGAGTAGCAGCAGAGAACACACAAACTCTAAGGACCTTGCACTTTGGTCCTTCTGTGGTTGGCACAGATTCTAAAGCAGAGTGCAATTTCAGGATGCTCTTGAAGCTGATCTAATAATATACCTAAGAGCTGTCACTTGTCCCAGAATACAAAGGTGGATTGCAGCTCTCCCTCTTTCTTGTTACCTTACCTTCTGGTTCAAAGAGCTCAACTGAGAATTGGGGTCTCAGGAGCCAAATGTCACACTCCTTTTCCTGACCCCAGGCAACAGGAGCCATACTTTTAAGCCATTCAATAGCTCTCTTCCTAAATTACTGAGTGAGACTTTACTGCCTGATCCTTGAGAGAGAAACCCTTGCTATTTCTCACTTTGGTATCTCTGACATTCAGTACCTTCCTCCCTCACTGAAGCTTATTTCATTCAAGATAGAAATGGCCAACTTTGCTTCACTAGCTCTTCAAGCTTGACTTGTACACTTGTAAAAAGAAAACCCAAAAGATCTTATCAAAAGGTAAAACAAAGATCAATGTTAATAAAGTTATGTCAACTTACTGCTGTGTCACAGGTTAAGCAACTTCATTATAGGCTGTTTAGCACTAGAAAGGTTGTGACTGGCAAAAGTTTAAACAGGAGCTTGCTTTGTTTGCCTGGAAAAAAAGCACTTATTGAACTCACCAAGCCTCATGCTCCAGGACACCTCCTGCTCTCTTATCAGCTGTCTGCAGCTGTACTCTAGCTCACACTTGCTGCAGAAGAGAGGACTGATGCTGGCCACAGCAAAAGCAATACCACCAATGGGTGTCCTGACACCAAGCAGGCCACTGATGGAGCAGAGGACCCATGGCACACTGCCCACTGCACTTCTGGGGAGACCTATCCTGCTCTGGGCTCATTGTATCCACCAAAAAGACTGTAAGCCTCCCTCTATCAATTGACCAAAATCATGGCTTTTCACATATCAATAAGAAGTCTGATATCTGTGCCTTTTGGAGCAAGCACTTGGCTAATATTCAGAGCTCTCCATCCATTAGAACATAGTTCAGTCACTGAAAACAAATGAACATCTGCAAATCAGACAATTAACTCTGAACATGCTCAAAACCTCTACCAATCTCTCAAATACACCAGAGGCAAAGACTTGGCAGTTTCCTAATTCAGAAACCTCAAGCATCTCTCACATCAGCTCTGTTTGGAAGACAGACTGCAACTCCTGTCAAAGACTGCATCTCCTGTCAAAGCAAAATCCTCTTGCTTGTTCTTTCAATAGGCACAACCTGCAAGCCAAAAAACCCATCCCTTGTTATTGCAACCAAGGATACCCCTCAGTGCCTGTAGCTTGGATGTACCTTCTAGAGATACTTTACCACCTTAGGCTGTCTTTATCCTCAGGTGTTTTCATAACTGCTAAAACCAGCTTCTTTACTGCTCAAGTCATTCTTTTTCAGGCTTTTTAGAGAAACCTACCACCTCTAGCTGCCAGCTGTTAGCATCTTCCAGCTCAACAATAGGTTGTTTGCAGTGCTTCTGTAATGAGGTGAATTCAGCACGTGTACATATATCAATATATGTGTTTATATTTGTATTTGTCAACAAAGCATCAAAGGCCTTGCACATTAGGCTGTTAGATGCAGCTAGGAGAATTTGTTTCCACTCTGTAAATGCTTTGAAAAAATTCAGGAAGCAGCTTTGAATGTAACCCCCTCAGAAAAGCCTGCAATAACTGAAGCTCATAGAAGAGGACTCTGTCCAAACTGAGTAAAAGTTCAGTCTCCTAAGAGCTGAAAGGCAACACAAGGCTTGAGTTTTGCAAGAACAAGATTGACCAAGTGTTTGAATTACAACTAATAATAATTAAAATCACTACACTGCTGAGCAACCACATAGTTTTCTAGCCCCTGAGTTGGTCTTGATGATCTTTCCAGGTCCCTTCCAACCCCTAACATTCTATGATTCATTCTGGATCTTCATCCCAGTCAGCTTACCTAGAGTTTATTACTGATGCAGGTAACTGCATACCCTTGCAGATTCAACAGACCAGGAGTGGAGGAGGAGAGGAGTCACTGTCACAAAAATCCTGCTATGTGGAGCTAAGTCCTAGAGGATCTCTGACATCTAGGGAGTCAAAGCTCTGACCATGCACTCACTTTCTTCCACAGTGAAAAAACATACCAAGGGCTCATCTCTCTCACATCCCTCAACAACTGGATGTATGAGTTAGAAGACACTGGAGTAAATCCTACAACATCACACTGTCAGCTCTCTCCCTGCACCCATGTCCTGTTTTCACAGCACAGACAGCAAGTGTCTCCCTGCTCCTCAAGGTGAAAGCAGCTTGCCCTTCTTGCCTGCCCCTCCTCACCCACTCAACTCAAGGGCAAAAGTTGGGTGTGGTGTTGTTTAGGGACTGATCAGAGGGTGGAGTTCAGCTCCTAAGTGTAGTGCAAACCATCCAGGAAGAAAAAAATCCCAACAAAGCCAAAGAAACCACACCAGAAACCCCTGAATATGTTTGCCAAACAAACAGATTAATCAAATGGAACAATGGAAGGGGAGGATAGAGGTAATGGGAAAGACCAAAGTGCCAAGCCTCTCCTCCAAAAAGCAGTCCATCCTTTAGCTATTCACTAGCAGGCACCTAAAACATCATCTCCTATGAGGACAGGCTGAGAGAGTTGGGGTTGTTCAGTCTGCAGAAGAGAAGGCTCAGAGGAGACCTTCTTGTGGCCTTCCAGGGTCTGAAGGGGGCTACAAGACAGCTGGGGAGGGACTTTTTAGGAGGTCAGACAGTTGTTAGAACCAGGGGGAATGGATGCAAACTAGAAGAGTGTAGGTTTAGATTGGATATTAGAAGGAAGTTCTTCACTGTTAGGGTGGTGAGACAGCAGAACAGGTTGCCCAGAGAGGTGATGGAAGCCTCATCCCTGGAAGCTTTTAAGTCCAGGCTGGATGGAGCTGTGGGCAACCTGATCTAGTGGGAGGTGTCTCTGGCAGGCAGGGGGGGTTGGAACTAGATGATCTTGAAGGTCCCTTCCAATTCTGACAATTCTATGATTCTATCTTATCAAAATGATAAGATCCTAACAAGTGTTTCTAAAAGAAGGCAGAGAAATCCAGATCCAAAATAAGTGGCCTCTCTCAGAAAGGTAAGTTAACAAACATCTTACTGACAGCCAAAAGAGAACTCCAGCTATTCACAGAATCACAGAATGTTAGGAGTTGGAAGGGACCTATTTTTAAAGCTACAATTTTACCTTCAACCACTACTTGACAGCTGTTCCTAGGTTTTGTTAAATGGCATTCTCCATCATGCTGGAACCATGGATAACACTAACACTGACTATGCCTCAGGCCTTGCACAACATTTCTGTCACCCAACACCAACTTTACACCACAGGATCACCAAATATACACCAGGAAACTTACAAGAGCTGGAAGGGTACAAGCCTCTTAGATCTGTATAAAGTGACACCAAATGTGGTGGCCCTTTTACCTCCAAGAGGCAAAACCTGTTAGAGATGTACTGCCACTTCAGAATCAGAAGACAAGCCAGAGAGCCCAAAGAGAAAGTAAATACCACAGCCTTAGAGTATGTGAAGCATCTGCTGGCTTATTTTAAAACACTCCATAAAGGAAAGGACAGAGAAAGTTCAGATCAAATGCCCATTTGGTGGCAAGAACTTCTTTCCTTAGGAAGACCTCAAATTATGTTTATCAAATCACAATTTTAAGTGTTATCCCTCTCTGTAGCAGCCACTGCTTCAGCTGGCAATGGAGAGGTAAATCCTTAACCCTAAGCCCAGCTCTTTCACTAAGGAAAGGGACAAGGATGTTTATATTGGCAGTGATTTTTTTTCCCCTCAATGGCAGGTGCATCAGTTGTAATACAACATGTAAACAGTCATACCTGCAGCTTTGTTGTTAAAATGCTGTTTGGAAAGAGAAGAGCAAACTAAGTGGAAAGGGGCCAGGAAGAGCAAACTGAAGCTGGCTGCCTAAAAGTCAGAGAGCATTGGAAGGAAATGAAAGATGCTGTGCAGGGTGATACCCTCCCCTACAATTCCTATGCAGAAGCAAGTTTGTTTCATAGCCAGTGAACTCTTCAGCAATGACAACATACATTTAGCATATACAAAGCAGCAAACATGAGGAATGATGTGAACTCAGGAGCAAACAAGTATCTGAACTTCATCCTCTGCTCAAGAGGAAAAGAAACCTCCAGAACCAAGCAGCAGGCTGCAGTAACCCTGGCAGAGGAAGTACAGTGTGAGCTGTGTACAGACTCCCAAGGCAGGGAAACGTTTGACAGCAGAATACAAGTTGGCAGCACTGCTTAATCTGCATTTCAAGGGCAGAACTGAAATTGCAGTTGCACAGGGTGCAAACACAGCTCATTGAAGAGTATTCTTGTATATCTCCTGCTGAAGGAGGCCAGCCAATTATCTTCCCTTTCCAAGTGCAGGTCTCTACATCTCCCCATGTTCCCTGGGAAACATGAAAGAGTAGAAAGTGGTTAAGTAAACAGCTCTGCACCTTTTATTGTCTTAACAGAATACCAATAAGGGCAATCTGGAGAAAGTAGCTTTTTCTTTGGAGTCCTTTTTTTCATCCAATCAGCTTAGTAGAGAAATAGAGCCTTAGCCTGCCTCTGTCTCACAGGAGCATATTTACACAATTATCTGCACTGATCTGTCCAAAGGAAGATAGCCTTCCTTCTTGCAAAGTCATGCTTTGGTTCTTAATGTCTTATTACTATACCCTAAAGTTTCCTAATGCTCAGTTCAGCCATTAGGAAGTAGCAGCAACTATTGCTCAGGCAAAAATCAAAGCATCTTGATTCCCTGCAGTTCAGGAAAACCCTTCACCAAGCCACAAAGAAACACCTCTAGAAGAGGTGTTTCACAAAAATGGAAGGGTAGGGAAATATTACCAAAAAGTGAAGTTCAGAGGCTCCAGTAACCAAGCATTAATGGCCTGGTTTTCACAGCTGTTAAACCCTCTCTTCAGAGAACATGCTAAATGCTAGCTTCCTCCAAGGGAGAAAACAAATTGGATCCAAAACAAGTGAAAACTCCAGTCAGTCCTGCATGGATCAGCCTTGGTGGCTGCAGAGCAGTAGCTACATGTCCTGCATGGTTCAGCCTTGGTGCCTGCAGAGCAGTAGCTACATGTCCTGCATGGTTCAGCCTTGGTGCCTGCAGAGCAGTGGCTTCATGTCCTGCATGGTTCAGCCTTGGTGCCTGCAGAGCAGTGGCTTCATGTCCTGCATGGTTCAGCCTTGGTGCCTGCAGAGCAGTAGCTACATGTCTTGTTGCTGCAGCATGGAAGATTGGCACCACTCAAGCACTTAGAACAGGGGTAACACCTGCTTGTGGTATTTAACTAACAGGATGAGTTGAGTTATGACTCCCATTTGGGAATGATCAAATGGGAATGATTAAGACCTCAGAGGTCAGCAAGTGAGGGCAGAGTTGGGAAAGAGGAACAAATATGCAGCTGTGGATACTAAGTATAAAGCCAAAAGAATTACCAGCTTCCAAATGAAGAACTCTGGGGCAGGTAGGGGCACAGAATCAAGAGGAACAGAGAGAGAGGAGTTTCAAACCCATGGTGTTTCCATAGGTTCAAAAGAAACTGGACACAGTTATGGAAGAAAAGTCTGCTGAGGGCTGTAAAATCACCACTTTTGGTTCAGGATGCCTACGTGTCACCAATTGCTCCATCTGGAGCATTCTGGGCAACTACTGCTAAAATATTGCTCCCATACCTTCTGCTAGACATTACTGCCCATTGGGAGAGATAAGATAGAAAGCTAAATAGACTTTGTCTGACCTGGCAAGATCATTCCTGTGAGAATGCAGACTGTTAGGAGCTATGGGTCAGACTATCTGCAGAATATGGTTACAGCACATTGAAACAGGCTCACAGTTGTGACCCCTAGCTCTGCCTGACAGAGCAGCCAGCATGGATGAATATTTGTTTCTAAAAGAACAAATAAGGTTATCAAAGACATTCATATTCAGCTAGAAACATGGGGAAGATGAATTACCAATTTTAAAAGAACATCTCATCCATTTTGATTTTTAGCACTCCTTTTAGCAGGCTGAAAAACCAGGGATGAAGAAAGTCAGTAGAAAGGACAACTAGGGAGGGAATGCCTGGCCTGTTAACCTCTTCATATCCCCAGATTAACCAGTGAATGGGAAAAGCAGCATAACCTGGTTATAGAAGGAAATGTCACAGAGGAGTGTGAAAGGTTAGGTCAAAAAAAATGCTGACATCAGCAGAAAAGAAGCAATGAGAAAAATCCTATAGCCCTCAGATCATTTCTCAAAACTGAAAAAAAAACCCCACCAACTCTGGAATATCTTTAAGGAATTCTGCTTGCATCTCAAAGCATCCAATTCATTTTGAAAACACACCACCTACTGTAGATTGGACAAATATCTAATCATTCCACAAGTGACAAGTCCCAAATGATAAAGAACATTGTTGCTGTTGTTATGATGATCTATTCTTGTTACTTCTCACATTTTTGTCTTTCATCATAGAGTGATGACACAGATGAGGCAGGCTGCTCTTGTAAATCACACTACTACAAAACACATTCTCTTCTTCTCTTGGGGCTTTTAAACTTTCCCATTCAAGGTCTAATGCAAACCAAACAATTCATTTGTGAAGTTCCTATTGTTTACTCTTTATACAGGGAGCTTGAAAACAAACAGGATACAGTTTTATAATATGAATATGCACTTGAACACATCTACATACATGAATAAGCATGTGTGGTATATATACACATATACTACCTGAACATGAGTTGCAGTATGTGATCCAAACACTGGGCAGGTGAAGTCCCTCTTCTTGATTCAACTGTCCTCAGAAAACAGCCTCTGGACAACAGAGTGCCCAGAGAGCTTGGGGAGTCTCTCTCTCTCTCTGGAGATCATCTGGATGCAGTTCTGTGTGAGCTGGTCTAGGGAATCCTGCTGTGGCAAGGGGGGGGTTGGACTAGATGATTTGTCCATGTCCCTTCCAACTCCTAACACTCTGTGATTCTGTGAAGTCTGAACGGTCTATCTCAATATTTGCTGCCAACTCATTACCACACCTCTCCAGGTTTCACTGTCTATTGTTTGGGGTTCTTCCCTAGTGAACTGGTATTTTATTCTTTACTAACAATGAGGATCTTGATCACTTGCAACAAATTTTCCCTCTCTCCAAATGCAGGCAACTAGCAGGCAATAAATGCAGCTCAGCTACTCAAAAAAGCATAAATCTGTCTTGCTGGACAGTGTGAAGCCAAAGAAAATGTGGGTTTGATGCATTTATGATATGATAAATTGATACTGTTGCCTGCAATAGAAGAATGGACTTAATTACCCAGGTATTATCCAGTCCTATGTTCCTATGCCCCAAAGTTAACATGTGGCCAAACAATTCACTGTGAAACCCCAGAAAGTTTCTCCTAGACCATCTGTCAGGTTAATTCTTGCACTAGCTGCAGCTTTATTCATCCCTGCTTCCTTTGAAAACATTATTAATCTGCTTTCAGAGGGTGGCTACACACTTGCCTTTGCCTTGCCTTTGCAAATGTATGGGTTGCTCAGGAACAGCCTGAATGGTGCAGACTCTGCTACTCCCAGAGTTTTAGAATAACTCAAGAAAAAATAAATAAGGATTGAGTTGTCAAAGTTTCAACTTGCCACCCTTCAGCATAGGCAAGGAAAGCAGGCTTTCACAAGCTGATGTACCTGATGGTGCTACCATTATAAAAATAGTGGTTAAAACACCATCAGATTTTGAAGCTGATGTAAATATACCTAGGTACAGAAATATTTATGCACATATAGGACAGCCAAAGCATTTACAAAAATAATAAAACAGGCTTTTTTTCCTTAAACCAGATTATCACCACATAAAGAGGGTAATAAGCAATCTATCATAGAAAAATAAAAAGAATAACACAGATCTATTACTTAAGTCACTGGAAACAACTAATAATCAATTAGCAGGATATGGGACAGACTTTGACCACAGAAGGCAGTTGTCTCTGCTGCTTCCTCTCATCCAAAGCAAAACACAGCCCTAATGCCCCACCTCCTGTATCTGCTCTCAGTCTGGTACAGGGTTTTGTGTGAAGAGCATAGGGACCAGAGGCCCATCCAGCCCAGTGTCTCCTGCCCACCTGGAGAAACAGCAGCCCTGGGAAGCAAACTAGCAAGTAGGGAGGTTTCTGGAGTACTACCCTTCCCGTCTGCTCAGCAACCTTCAGCTCAAGGTCTTTTCTTGCATTTAAAAATCCCTGAACAGGCTTCTCTTTTTAAACTGATCCAACCAGTTTTGTGCCCATGTGAACTGTGGGAACTCCTGGAGCACTCTTAAGTGTGTGCTGGGTGAGGATGTGCCTCATATTCGGGTTGTTCTGTCACCAGTGATTTGCAATGTTGCCCTGGTTGAGAAGCACTGAGCAATCACTCCTCATATACCATTTCTGTGCCTCTTTTACTACAACTTCCATTATACTCTCCCAAGTCACCTCAGGGCTCTGGTTTACCTGGAACCCCCCAAAACCAACCACATTTCCCCTTTAGGCCAGCAATGGCCCAAGTGCTTGTGCTTGCCAGGAGCACTTGCTTGAGCAACAGGTGCAAAAGCTATGCTGGTGACAGCAGGAAGGAGAGGTCCATGGAAGGATCCTAGTTTTGAACTAGCACATGCACACACAAAATTCACACATAGTATTGTACCCTCATTGGCATTCATGGGCTAAGATCAAGGACTTTCAACCTAGCCAGTCCTGCAGTGACCTTGGTAACAGAGAAATTAAGTAAAGTTTGGTTTATATGGTACTTGTTGAACCAGTAATCTTTGAGCTTAATCCTTCTAAAGGGATATTACAACTGTTTTGAGGGGTCTGCAATGCCTCTGTATAGGGAATGAACAAAATAGGCAAACTAAAGCCTCTCTAACTTCTCTTTTTGCTTGTAGTGAAACTTCATGCATCTGTTGGTGAAATGCAGGGTCACTGTAAGAGGTGTCAGTCATTTTCAGAGAAGAGCCAATGCCCAGGACATAGGTGCTCTTCAACCCTCCTCACTCCTCCTGGACAAAGAACAGAAAAGAAGGAGGTAAAAAAGCTCTAATAGGTATTGCTCAGAAGCAAACAATTTATTTCTGTGCTTTCAGAGATGAGACTTCAATACTGTGGACATCCATCAACATCTTTCCTAGAGATAAATCAGTCTTGCCTTGGCTGCTTCTAGCAGAAACTGAAGAGAGGTTGGTTTTCTTACCTCCTTATGCTTCTGTCCCCTTTGCCCACATGGAAAACCAGTGGAAGTCTCTACAGCTGTGTGTCAGCCTCACAGATCATTTTCAGCTTACAGAAAAGGGCTAGGGGACAAAGGCAAATAAAAACCTACCCTGCTACCCATTATTAGCAGAAGGTATCCTTCAGAGTCATTTGATGCAGCTTGAAGAGATGATGAATACTTAAGATGTGATAATAGGGGGTTTTTTTTCCCCCCTTTGCTCTGCCTTTTCCCCCCATCATTAGCTTAGTTTCCTCCCTTTACCATCTCAGACCACTGGAGTCACTTTGGATTTACCTTAAAAAGCCTTGTGTCTGTAAGGGAAAAGGACAGGCTCAATCATCTTTGATCATCCAACTGTGGCAGCTAAGGAAAACTAGCTGGGGCTAGAACTAACCAGAGATGTTATGTTCTATGCCAGATTCGAGTTCTCTGCTGACCTGTTGCTACTGAATCATGAGTTCCTTTCTGAAGTCATTCATCACTCCTTTCCCCTTACTTACTTAACAGAAGGTGTGTCAGCTGGAATGCTGCTAATCTGTGCCTGCCAAACAAAAAGACAAAAAAAAAAAGAGGAGAAACTGACTTTTTTTGGTTGTGCAAGTGCTTCTGCCAGCATATCAAATGCAAGTTTGCAGAGGGTTATGATGCTGTCTGGGTTTTTGATAATCAATTGTAGAACCTCAGAAGCCAGGCTTTTAGGTGTGGGTGGTGTGTGCTGAATTGCAATGCAGAGTTGCATTGACATTTAGAGTGGAAAAGCAGAATTCCTCTGAATTTGTTTCCCCCTTCCCTCCCCTCCTAAACAGGGATCTTCTGAGTTTCCATTAATATTCTGTTTCTTGAAAAATTGCATATGTAAGGAAGATGAACATTATCTAGTCACCTTTCTGTAACAGTTAATCTCTTGCTTTGAGGGGGAAAAACATTTCCAGTCTGGAAGAACTTTCTCTCATGCTTTAATTTTGTCTTAGAATATATAGGCAACATTATCATTTGAACTACACCTCTACAATGTATGAAGAATTTCTAAGACCTCCCAGATGTAAAAGTTTCCCCCCCCCCTTTTTTTAGATGTTATAAATAGAAAGTCATTCTCTCTTCTGCTATTTCCAGCATAAAGGCTTTCAGAAGTGATGTCAGATGGAAAGAACTGCAAACCAGCCATGGCCAAAACTGCAGCTAGCAACTGCCCTGGGAGACTGATAATACAAGGCTTTCCACTTCAGAGTCCCTCAGGTTTAAACCTGCCCTAGCCATGGGAATACACTTCAATGGAACAGAACATTTGCAATACATTGCAACAAGGCAGGGGGGGGAAAAAATGTAGGAAAGAAACTGTTATCTACACAGAAGTAACAGTTACAAAGCCTCCAGAGCTGGACAGAATCAGAGTTAACTGTTTAATACAAAGACTTCAAGGATATTTTGGCATTCAAGTAAGTATTCATGTTTGCAAAGCAAAGGATCTTCCACAGAAAAGAACTACAGGTTTCCCTCAAGTGTACACCTATCCTTGAGGAGTGAACTGGTAGAGCCAGGCAAGAGGAGGGCAAAGTACTCAGCTAAGAATTCACATAGACAGATGAAATCCTAGAAGCCCAGGCTGATTTAGAGTCAGAAGCAAAAAAAAGGAAAAGGGAAGAGATCACAGTACAAACTATAATTGCCTTTTTGAATTGACAACCAATCAAAGGTGGTCCTTGAACAGGTACTGGTCTCTTAACATGCAACTTAGTATATCATAGGGGTAGTACATGTGCTGGAAGAAGCAACAGACACAGTGTAGCAACTGGAAATAGAGAGGACAACCTTGGGCTGGAGGTTCCTGTGTATCATAGATACTCTAAACCCAGGTACTGAGAGGTGAAACAAGGGGAATATCAACTGCTACTGCTCACCCACATAGTCCAAGGTCTAATTGGGAATGAGAGGCTTCTCTAATTCACAAGTACTATTAAAGTCATGGTAAAGTTTTCATAATGCAAGGAGTACCTGTGCAACACCACAGCTTCCTGGCAAGCTGGAAGCAAACCATTTTGACCTTTGTAATTCCAAGAGGCTGTGTCTGCTTGCACTAGGAGCCCAGAAGAAGTGTGCCATTATTATTAGAGAATTAAGCCTTCTAATAATTAAAATTGACTAGCTAGAGATAAGACAGTTTTAATTTCATGTTACTATGTGCAGTAATTCTCAAGGAAAGCAGGAGTAACTCTCTCCCAGCATAGCAGATGTGCTGAGCTTTTTGTTCAGTGTGAAATGTTAAATCTACTTTTCAGTAGTCTTATAGCTCCTGGCCAGCAGTTCCTACCTAAGGCACTACATGAAGTTTACCACCACTGACCTAGATCTCAATGTCACAAAAGGATTTACAAACTAGAACTCTAATCCAGCAGACTTAACTAATAGGCTGGAGAGATCAGTGTTGATCAGAGCATGATTTCAGCTGTCAGATCTGTACACCTAGCTATACTCAGGTAGGGTTCAGCAGTTCAAGGCATATGTCAGTTAGTGAGTGACAGTCCACAGGCTGGAAAAGGGGCTAAAGACATTAAAGCAACTGTAAAGAGAGAGCCCAAGTCTCATTTGGGGATGATGTGATTCAGACTGAAAAAGAACATCAGTGCAAGCTACAGGAGATCAAATATTTCATAACCTTAAAAGGATAAAATAACTGTTTAAACTACAAGGCCTGTGAGAATTCAGATGAGGCTAAGCAATGGCAAAATGTGCAGATAATTCAAGTGCAGTTGTAGACTATTCTAAAGTGATTAGACTGGAAGTCAATATTTCTGGAAGGAATTAAAGTAGTTCTAGAGGTGATGAAAATCATCTTGCTGCACAGTAAGTCTGCTTCCATCTGCACCTAGAAGTGACCCAAAAATCTTGTCATATTTAAACATCTAACAATTTTGTAAACATCACTAGATTAAAAAGGTCAGAGATTCCAACTAATGTTTGAGTACTGGAGAACAGAACTGACCAGGAATTGCTCAGACAAAAACAGTCTGGAAAAATACATATTCATCCCTAGTGTAAATAGAATCTCCATCTCCTATTTGGGAAATACACCCAAGCATCTCAGCAGTTTAGGAATTTGAGCAGAGTGATTTGTTTTCACTAGGTATTTCAGTTTATCTGTTAAAATAACCCAAATCAAATCAGATTGGTCTGACTTAAATTTGGGCTTTATGTGGAAGTTCCTTTAAGCTCAATAACTTGCTCTGACTCAGGACAGGAAAAACCCCAAATATCCAATGTTAAATGAGGAAATCACAACAATTCTCCACTGTCCAAAGGAGGAGTGTGTTTCCATGGGCTGAAATGTGCTTATTCTGATTTTCCAGTGTAAAGATTTTCCTTGCTGACATTTTTGGCTTTAAGGGGAATTTAAAGCATGAAGCCTTGTACAAGACTCTCTCCAGAAGAGTCAGAAGCAAACTCAGCTAGGTAGAGAGACTGGCATCTCCCTTGGAGAAACTTCATGACATTAGAAGACTCTGGATGTCTGCACAATCTTAGACTTTTACACCTTCCCTCTTCCCCTGAGCTTTCCTGGAGCTTGGCTAGGTTTACACCTTTATGATCTACTGGTAGTTTTATGGCTTCTTTGGTACAGCTCAATTGCAGGAGACAATTATACAGCAGCATCAAGGAGAATGAAATGGCCCTGAGGCTTCTGGCTAATCTCCCTGTCCAGGCAGAACTGCTCTGAACAATACCTTTAAGGCTCCACCATTGCCATCACTCCTAATCAGTAGCTAGGGGGAAATAAAGTATTTTTCCATCATGCTTTCCACTTAGATGAATCTTGGGATAGAGTCAGAGTTTTCTATGCAGGGAGTTGAAGAACCATAAGAATAACTGATTCTATTCTGGGCTCCTGCCACCCTCTATTGACCTTCCCTCCCTTACTAACCATTACAATCATGACATTTCCCTCACATTTCTTCCCAGCTGGCAGGCAATGGCCCAAATCTACAACCAGTATTGCCTTTGATTATGGAGGAAATAAAAGCACAACTAGAGTCAGAAGAAAACACCAGCCTAGAAGAAGAGATGCAAACTCTCATTCTACAAAGCTCCTCCTTGTACTTTTGTAAGTCTCCCTGAATTTGTGACCACACTGGAGTCCCATTTGCTTCTTGCAGAGCCATCACCTCTGTCAAAGAGCAGAAAGGATTCTGTCCAGCATCTAGCATTAACAAGACTCCCAGATATGACAAGAAGTAACTGAACAGTGATTTGTCATTTACATCAAGTCATTTACACTTGATTTTTTAGGGCCAGATCACATTAGCAGGAAGGCAGGAGTGGGGGAAAAAGCATCATACGAGCTAGGAACATAATCCAAGAGCTGAAAAGAATGAGCTGGTAGGTTTCTTTAGTTACTCATCTCTGCAAAGTCACTCTTTCCTCATTAAAAAAATTACATCTCAAACCAGTTAGCTTGCCTTCAGCAGCTTGTTCCCAGAATGGCAATCTAGACCAGACCAGCTACTGTCTTTTCTGCTGTTCATCTACCACAAGGTATGCAGCTGAGTCCAATAGGTGGTTGTTCTCCAGCTAGGATACAGTAAAGTAGCCACCTCTTTTTGTAGGGAGATAGATTTTTGTGGCACTTCTCTATGGTTTTTCCAGAGTGATTCCTAATTAGAATAAGCATTTTCCCATTTTGTACAGATGGGGAAAGAGAGATGAGGAATGGAAGGCTTAGGCATGGAGACAAAAACCAGACTTGAGAACCTGTATATTCATTTATCTTTGAACTTTTAGTCAGGTGCTGAGCCCAGACTGCCTTGGTTTGGCTGCAGAGAAACACATTGTGGCAAATTGCAGAATTATCTTTGGGTTGCTTTTCTTCAATGTGTGCCTTTAAGGGTGAGACTGGAAAAGTCATGCAGAAGTGGGATGCAGGAAGATTATTTTTCCTTAAAACCCAGTATTACTAATTCAAAGGCAAAGTGTTCCCCATGAAAAAGCTCTTCCTGCTGAAAGTTAGGATGACATTAACAAGCTAGTGAAATTTTCTTGGGCATGTGATAATAATGTGTGTCTTTCCTCTGTGCATCACATAAATTGTTCCTTGAACCTCCTCTTTTCTTCAGCTCTCTCATTTTACCTGTCCCATTCCCTGGCCTTTCAGGGGAATTCTTCACAAAGACAACACAGATAAATGCAAACCCCACTCCAGCTGAAAAGAAAGTGGCTTTCAAACACACCTGGGAAGACATTGCACTGACACCTGTCTTTATGACTTTGAACTGACCAGATATTTCAATCCTCTCTGCTGAGGAAAGCCACAGAACCTAAAAAGTCCTTTTTCTGCCTAGCTTTGGTCCCCCTGGTGAAAGCATTTGCTGTGCTTTGCAGCCTGAACCACGTTACAGGAACTAGTTGAAGGCCACTTTGGGGAGCATTGTTTCCAGGGTACAACTTCAGATGCTTATTTCTTCAAACTACTTCACCTTGCTACTTCTCCCCCACACTGACAGCATGAGTTGCAACCCTCTAGCTCAGTGCCAGACTTGCTTCCAGTGAAGCCTGCCATGGTTTGTCAAGCCTGCAGAGTGGCATATAGGAGCTGTGCTGTCCTGTTTTGTCTGCTTCCTCTGTGCTTTCAAGATTGCTTTAACAGCACACACAAGGAGGGATTATGAGTTGCTGGTTACCACCAGGGAGTTGACTTCAGGACCACAGGATTTTATTTTCAACTTTGTCTTCCTCTCTCTGGTTTAGATTTAAGCCTGGAAGAAGAAAGACTTTCTTCCCCAAAGACATTAGGAAGCTGAATCAGAGAGAGCTTGATTTGATCCCAAAAAGTGTGATGGATATTAGCCAGCTGTAACTCAGATAAGCCTCAAAGTTTAACAACTATATTGTCTGTTCAGAAACGGGAGAAGCCATGAGAAACCTTGGTCCTACCAAATATTAAGGACCTGTCATTTGCTCTCTCCCCTTTGGGGCAGCACAACATGTTTTCCACACAGTCTGAGGATGTCAAACTCCAAACTAGCCCCTATTGCCCTTCACTGTTCCTCACATTATTGGTTAATAACTAAAAATGACACAGCATAATATATTCATATTATTTACCTTTAAAAGTCAGAAAAGTCACAGCCAGACTTCAACATACTTCCCTTTCAGCTCTGAAAAAACACTGCCAAAGGTTATCCTATCTCTGGCTTACTTTCCCTCTGCAACAGTGACTAGACCCTGATTAAACACAACACCTGCTGTACCACACCACAAAGAAAGAAGCCTTAAACAGAACTACTGTATAGTTCTATCTACTCCTGCTCATCTAGGAAGAGAAGTTGATTTATTCTTTGGAAAGCAAGCACAAATACACAGCAGGCACCAGGTATTTTCACACTTCTCTTCTACTTGGTTCTATACTGTATATATTTAGAGGAGAATTTGGTGACTTCCCCCCAGCCCTGTTGTACTAGGGGTATTGCCAGTGAATTCTTCCACACTGAAAAAAAGGACTGTTCAGCTATTTAAAGTTAGTAACTCTACAGGTTGGCATTAGTTCAAAACCGTGGGAGAAATTGCCAGAGACTGTCTTTACAAAGTTACTTAATCCTTTGTATACAGCATCTCAAGAGGAAAAAAAATAAGAATGGATTCCAGTTCAAGTCCAGCCCATCACACTTTCTTGGGCTTTAAGGCATGACTCAGATTTGTTTATGCTTCATTTTAGTGATTGCTTTCTAAGAACATATGAATTTGAAGAAAACCTTTCTCCAGTACATATAGTTACCCTGTTCTGTTGTGAACTGCAAGACAAAAAATTCAGGGTCCTTATTTCAATTGCAAATAAACACTGGAAGCCAGCATGCCTCTCCTGCAGTCCTCTTTCCTGAATAACCTCTGTTTCTGAGACATTACAGGACCCAGAACAGGGAGCTGGTTGTTGGGCTTTTGCTTACAGCTCCCAACTCCTTTGAGGCAGATTCTGGCCTCAGTGGTGCTGGGCTGCTCATGCCCATTCAGCCACATTTTTGGCTGGCAGCTCCTTCCTGGCTCTGTTTCTATGGTATTTCCTCATCCCTCTCCCACCTGCATCTCTGCTCACAACATTAAATGAAGATCTTTGTTTGGCATTATGACAGTCTTGGGCTTTTTGATGGATGGAACTGCCATTTTCTCTAGTGTCTGGGAGGTAAACACTGTACTCAGTGCTTTCTAACAAAAGGTTGAGCTCCACCTGTGGTAATAACACTTAGTTACACACAAGTTAATCTAAAAGAAAAAGCCCTTCCATCCCATCCTGCCTTTTAATAATGATGTTTCTGGACTCTCTCTGTGCACTACTCTGTTGATATAGCAGATGAATCCCTGCCACTCATATATTCCCCATAATTAAGACCCCTAACAGAAAACTGAATAAAGCACTGTAGTAACAAGACACTTGCTTGTTCCAGTAATAAACATAATATAGGGAATCATAAAATTAACCTGTGATGTGGCCAGAAAAGAAAATGCTTCAGAGCATGACTGAGTAAATGAACACACATCTACCAAATTGAACACAGCATGAACCCACTTTCTGGCTATCTTCAGCTATCTGAGCTCTCCTAGTAGTATTTCATGCATGAGAGAAAAATGCAGTCAACTCAGTGAACAGCTAATTCTCATAGTTGGTCTGTGTAACTCTAAAATGAAGTAGGTAATGTCTGAAACAGTAACAGAAGGAAGAGGTTTGGCTAGATTGATTAGAAGGTTCCTCCTCAGCTACAGTGGTCCACATTCTCACAGGCAGTAAGAAAGGTTCATCCTCTCCATCATTGTCTGCTGTGGGCACAGGACCTCAGCTTCACACACACTAAGCACACAGCAACCAAACCCTATTCCAGTCTTGATCTTATGCAGTCCAATAACAGGTTAAATGAATCAACAGTAACCCCAGAAGAAGTCTCAGCATCTGCCACTGCAGATCATTCAGAAGGGAAACTCCTCTGCTGTCCTTGTGAGAGCATTACTCCACTACATCCATTTGTTTCATCTCTTCTTTTATTTGCCAGCTAGTTTTGAGGTTGAAGAATGAGCTTTGGAATGACTCCTAGAGGGACAATGGCTGACCCTCACAATCTGACAACCATCTGCTGAAACTAAATTTAGGGATAAGCATGCCCATACAATCCTGGTTGCCAAAAAAAACCCCACACTGGATATAAGCAATTCAAACCAAGCTGAAAAAAGGTGGCCAAAGGAGCCCTTGATCATCTTGGTTTCTAGCAGGGACTTTGCTATACAACAACATAGCTGCAATAAAACTCTGATTCCTAACATGAGAAACAAAATTATTCCCAGATATATATATTTTTTTTTTCCTGAAACAAAACACTGCTGTTTCTCTTTTCATTTCATTTGAGACAGATGTTATTATGCAGTCAAGGCCTGACCACTATAACTGGACCCAAAGGAATTGAGGAGGATCATTGAGTGGAGTAGGAAGACAGAAGGTCATCAAACCAGCACCACATTACTCTCCCTTGACATCTGATGGAGTCATGGCAGCAGTTTGGATGCTAAATAACATGAATATTCATCTGTATAATTTAAAAATTAAACTGTGACTTTGGAATGACACTTCTCCTGTGCCCTTGTTCTATCTTGGTGACAATGTGGGGAAGATGCAATGTCAAAACTCTGACTTTGACAGGAGTGTCACCTGCTTTCTATTCTTTTTATTATTATTACCACACATTTTTAATCAAACTACGGATGGAAGAAGCCTTAAGCAACAGGCCTGGAGAGGGAAGGAACATATTAGCACATTTGTGAAAGAAATCAATAGAATGCTGTTAAGAGGTTTTCCAAAAGAAGCTGTGCCCTGTCTGTATGCAGCTCCCATCCAGTAATGAAATTATTGGTTTCTACAAGGAAAACATTTGCACCAAGAAGTTTCTCTCCAGAGAAATCTTATTTCAATTCAGAGAGAGATAAGACAAAAATAGTATCTGTCCTGAGCTTCTAAGAGGAGTTTCTTAGAGACAAAACACCCTTACATAGGCTGGAGGCAGTAGGAATCTCTCAGCCATTCCTGCAGACATACTACTCTATCAGAATATCTCAATTTGGCCTGGATTTTTTTTGTTGAATAAATGTTCTATAAAAATTAAGACTCAGATTGCAGGGTGCCTGTCTATCAAGTCTGGATATTTCCTATATGGAGATGGGAACAGTCTCTGAAACAAAGACAAAAAAAATCAGAGATCTGCTTGTCCTCCTGCTCAGAAAAAAAAGACAACCAACCAAAAACTCACAACCAAAATAACCAGCAAAACCAAAACCACCTACTCACTTCAGCATCACTGCTTGCAGCCTTGAACAATAGAGAGTTAGAGTTCTACTAACATAATGAGCTAAAGACCTGTTATCAGATGTTAGTTACCTGCACTTACACAGGCAAGGACCATCTGAAATCCTGTAAGCTTCCTACTGGCCCAGTGCTGGTGAACAGAATCACAGAATGTTAGGAGCTGGAAGGGACAAGGAAAGATCTTCTAGTCCAACCCCCCTGCCACAGCAGGATTCCCTAGACCAGGTCACACAGAAGCAAGTCCAGATGGGCTTTGGATCTTTCCAGTGAGGGAGACTCCCCAGGCTCTCTGGGCAGTCTGGGCCAGGGCTCTGCCATCTGAACTAGGAAA
Source organism: Galbula dea (assembly GCA_013399015.1). NCBI lineage: Eukaryota > Metazoa > Chordata > Aves > Piciformes > Galbulidae > Galbula > Galbula dea. The sequence goes on from VWZX01007552.1 coordinate 652,676, forward strand.
CATTTATTTTGTCTTGTATTCACATGGAACCTCCTGTGCTTCAGCTTACAGCCATTGCCCCTTGTCCTGTCACTGGACTCCACTGAGAAGAGCCTGACCCCATCCTCCTGACACCCACCCTTCACATATTTAAAAGCATAGGTGAGGTCAGCCCTTAGCCTCCTCTTCTCCAAGCTCAAGAGACCCAGCTCCCTCAGCCTTTCCTCATCAGGAAGATGTTCCAGCCCCTTCATCCTCTTGGTGGCTCTGGGCTGGACTCTTTCCAGCAGTTCCCTATTCTTCTTCAACTGAGGGGCCCACAACTGGACACCATATTCCAGATGTGGCCTCATCAATTTGCTGCTGACACTAAACTGGGTGGAGTGGCTGACAAACTGGAGGGATGTGCTGCCATCCAGCCAGGCTTAGACAGGCTGGAGAGTTGGGCAGGGAGACATGGAATGGAATTCAACAAGGGCAAGTGTCAAGTTTAGCACCTGGGAAAGACAAACCCCAGGGGTCAGTAGAGGTTGGGGACTGAGCTGCTGGAGAGCAGTGAAGGGGAAAGGGANTTCTTCAACTGAGGGGCCCAGAACTGGACACGATATTCCAGATGTGGCCTCACCAATTTGCTGCTGACACTAAATTGGGTGGAGTGGCTGACAAACTGGAGGAATGTGCTGCCATTCAGCCAGGCTTAGACAGGCTGGAGAGTTGGGCAGGGAGACATGGAATGGAATTCAACAAGGGCAAGTGTCAAGTTTAGCACCTGGGAAAGACAAACCCCAGGGGTCAGTAGAGGTTGGGGACTGAGCTGCTGGAGAGCAGTGAAGGGGAAAGGGACCTGCGGGTCCTGGTGGATGGAAGGATAAGCATGAGCCAGCAGTGTGCTCTTGTGGCCAGGAAGGCCAGTGGGATTCTGGTGTGGATTAGGAGGGCTGTGGTTAGTAGGTAAAGAGAGGTTCTTCTTCCCCTTTCCTCTACCGTGGTGAGGCCACATGCACAAGATAAGAAGATGCTCTGAAGCAACTGATAATGGATATTTGACAATGTCACATGGAAAGATTTCAAATTTTGCTGAGTGCACTTTCCACCTACAATACTATTTTCTCTTTTTGTTTGCATGTTCAGTTACTTCACTTTACTCCTTCCAGCCCCCACTGTCCTTTCCCTGCTAATGCTTTCCCTTGTTCTCGTTCCTTTGGTGCTCCAGTTTCTTTCGCTCCCTCGCAGCTGCTTGCTCTGCTTAGCTCGGCTCTACATCCCTGGACACCCACCTCCGCCTCCATTCTTCCTGTCCTGCTGCCGAAGCTGAAAAAGCATCCCGCGGGGCTCCCGGAAAAAGCTCTGCCCTCCCCTCCCGACGACTCCGGTACGCGACCGTGCTTCGCTCGTGCCGTAGGGTCCTCGCCCCCGGGCCACCAACCCGGCTCGCTGTGGTCCAGTCCCCAGCTATCCCCGGGGGGTAGATCAGGATTAGGACGCATAAAAGCTCTGGCCCGTACGGGGATCGAACCCGCGACCTTGGCGTTATTAGCACCACGCTCTAACCAACTGAGCTAACCGGCCGTCCGCCACAACCCCTTCCGGGCACTAACTCATCATCTTCCTCAAGTCGCACGGCTCCACTCCCACTGACATTTGTACTAGTTCTGCTTCTTTACAGGGGTCTACAGGGCTCTGTGCGACACGGGATGCTCTTGCAGCCCGGGACGAACAAAGCCTCCAGCCTGAGGCTGAGACACAAGCACAAAAACTTTTTCCCCAGTCAGGACAGGGAGGAAACAGAGCAAGAGTGAAGCAGTGCAGGTTCCATCCTGTGAGGTTTTCCAGACACTAGGGCTAAGCCCTGAGCAGCCTCCAGGCCTGCCCTCACAGCAGATGCTGCTCTGAGCAGGAGCTTTTGTGGGTAAGACACCTCCCAGGGTCCTTTCCTGCCCGAGTTATCCCACTGCACAACCTGCAGCAGAGCCAGGGACCAGTATCTACCAAGATCCACCTAGCAACATTGTTGAACAGAAGTGAGCCCAGAAGCACTTACCTTCTCTGGAAGCATACAGTGACCCATGGAACAGTTATTCCCAATCCCTTTTTACCCTTATTTTTTCTTACACAGGTAAAGATTTCTGGTTTCAAATGTTAATTTTCCTGGCTTAGACTGTAATAAAAAAACCACACAAGCTGTTCAAATACTTGGTCTTCTTGACAGACCTTATTACAGAGGAAAAGACCAAGGAACATCTATCTCTCAGCTTAGGATGAGAGACTGAGCTCAGGATCACTAGATGACAGCACCCTAGGTTTTTTTCTAGTCCATACTCATCCTTGTGGGCAGTGCCCCCACATATGCTTCCTTTTACACTATCAATTCCATTTTATTGCTGTTAGCCCACCTGCTACCTCAAAGATCCACCAAATTCCTTAGACTTCATTTTGCCAGGCTTTGCCAAAATCCTTCACCCCTAGGAGCCAACAAATCATTTACTTCTCATTCCTTTCCAGCTATCCCAACCCTCACACCTCTGCCTCTCAAGCTGCAGCATAAGCCTGTGTCTGGAGTCTGGGTAGTGTCTAGACCGACAAGGCACAAGTGACAGGTATGGGAACAGTAAACCTTCATTTGTGTGTCTGGCACATAGATTCTCAGTCAGGTTTGTGGTAAGAAACAGCTAATTATTTTTTTTCAGTCAGCTGCTCCACAGAGAGCAAGGGAGCAGGGATGAGAATTAATCATCTTCCTGGCCTTCCTGTCCAGAATATCACTACAAGTAGCTCAAAGAAGTCATATATTGTCTCTTAACTCACAGCTGTCCACCACTGGGTTGTAGCCAAATCTGGTTTAATTATGCAATGCTTTAATGGAAAAACTCTATGCCCTTTGGCTATTTCTTTCCATTGCCTCCTAGTTGGGTATGGTGGGTTGACCCTGGCAGGACACCAGGTGCCCACCAAAGCTGCTCTATCACTCCTCTCCTCAGCTGGACATTGGAGAAAAAAATATAATGAAAGGCTTGTGGGTAGATATAAGGACATGAAGAGATCACCCAGTAATTACTGTCAAAAGCAAGACAGACTTGGGGAAATTAGCTTAATTTGTTACCAGTCAAAACAGATTAGTATAATGAAAAATGAAACTAAAGTCTTAAGAAAAAAATCCCTCTCCAACCCCCTCTTCTTCCCAGGCTTAGCTTTGTCCTCGAGCACTCTCTTCCTCCCCAGTGGCACAGGGAATGGGGGAAGTGGTCAGTTCATCACCTTGTCTCTGCTATTCCTTCCTCCTCAGAGAGAGGACTTTCTCATGCCCTTCTGTTCCAGCACAGGGACCCTCCTGTGGAAAACAGTTCTCCATGAACTCCTCCAATGTGAGTCCTTCCACTGGCTACAATCCTTCACTAACTGCTCCAGCATGCATCCTTTCCACAGGTTGCAGTCCTTCAGGAACAGACTGCTCCAATGTGGGTCCCCCACAGGGTCACAAAGTCCTCCCAGCAGGCTTGTTCCAGCATGGGCTACTCTCTCCATGGGTCCACAGGTCCTTCCAGGAGCCTGCTCAACTGTAAATTTCCCACACAATCACAGCCTCCTCTGGGCATCCACCTGCCCTGGTTGGGGGTTCTCCACTTGCCACAGGTGGATATCTGCTCCACTGGTAACCACTGTGGGCTGCAGGGTGACTGCCTGCTTCACCCTGGTCTTCAGCAGTGACTGCAGGGGGATCTCTGCCCAGCACCTGGAGCACCTCCTCTCCTCCTTCACTGACATTGGTGTCTGCAGAGTTTTCTCTCATTCTCACTCCTCTCTTGAGCTAAACTTTGTTGCACAGAGATTTTTTTTTTT
>VWZX01007553.1:0-38846 GCA_013399015.1 Galbula dea
AAAGTCCCCCGGAGAAACCCAGCATTCCCCCGGCTTTACCCCCCCCCGGGGGGGGGGGTTGCAGTGTCCTTGATTCAGGACTCTCAGGTTCCTTAAAGGGACAGTCCAGGCAAGGTGTGTGTGTGGGGAAAACTAATAACGGTATTATGTACGTGGTGGTGGAATAGCTTTTTTAGAAAATACAGTTACTGAACAGAATTAATTCTGTTCTAATCCAAACCATAACAGACTTACAGGCCATTGTGCCTCAGGGTCCAGCTCTATTTCATCCCCAAGCATGCATCAGACAGGATTCTTGAGTCCCTGTAAACTAGAGTAGATATACATAAGCTATTTCAGGTGTCCTGCTTACCTCAGTTAGATGCAGAAAAAACATGATTTTCCTTTTTTCCTTTCCCAGTAACAGCAGAAGTTTGCTTAAGAACAAAGAATTAATGAATCCCATCTGCTAAGGACTGTGACCTCCCTCACCCAACCCTTATTCCCACTATCCATTGCTGTTCTTCAGAGGGGCAGGTCAATGCCTGTGTACTCCTGTGCCTCTGCTCAGAAGGGTAAAGAAGGGTATTTGCAGTCACTGGTGCTTGAGGATAATAACTCCAGATTAACAGCTAGGAGATTAATGTGGAATAAAGCCAGAACTCATTCAAACTTAATTCCCTTTGCTTCTGAAGCTTTCTCAGAAAGCACACTTTAATCAGAACAACTTCTTCCTTCACTCCTACTCTCTGTCTTTTCTAAACAACATACCATAGCAGATGCCAGGGTCTCTGCCAAAGAGTGGAAATTTTGTTGTGATGGGTCTTTTGCTATCAAACATGAAGACTCAGGATGCAGTGAGGACAGTATGCTGACTCACTGACTGAGAAAGGGAAACTTTTTTTACCCCAGACTATGGGGCAGCTCCGTTTGGATCCCAGACCCTTTTCTTATGTTGAGAGTCTCCACCTGCCTTCCCCACATGAAAGGAGACATGGAGCCCAGGCTCAGCACAAGGACTCATGTTTAATGCAGAAAGGCCTCCATCCTTGGAGAAGTGGTGTCATGGAAGAGGGGTTCAAACAGATGGGGGGACAGAGTGTATGAGGGAAAGAAGCCCTATCATCACATCATCTCCTGGCTGTGATGTCACCAACTGTGGTGAGAGGAGCTGTTCTTTTTGTTCCTCCATCAATTCATCTTGGGGGATCAGTTTAGACTGGGTGAGGCTGCAGTGCCTGTGGAATGAGGACCCTGGAGGGATGTGTTTGCACAGACACTTGTGCACTGCACTGTACAGACAGACTACATTTCTCAGTTCATAGGTAACTCCTGTATTACATCACACATACGGGACTCCAGAACTGGCATTCAAAAACCCAAAACTTTTCTGATGAATGCACAGGCTGCAGTAGCTATCAAGCAATGCCCTTCGCTGCTGCTGATTACCAGCACTGGTGCAATCTTTGCATACAGACCCTTTATTTGGGAGAGCTCTTGCAAATGGAGCAGGACTGAAATGACAGTATGCAGTTAGGCTTTACATTCCCATCTTCCCAAGAGGAATGGGGTCACAGCTCTCCAGCAACCACTGTATTAGCAACCACTGTATTATTCTCCACATGGCTGGAGAATACAAATGAGTAAATGCCAACTTTGGAAGCCTTTACAGTCTCTTCCATGGTTAATAAACAGAGCGGATTTGGGGCCTAAATATATTTCTCTGCTATTGCTACTGGTTCTTGAGGTCTTCAGGATTCCTACAGACTGCCCTCCCCTCTTCTTGCCTTTCAGTTTCTTATATGCTTGGTTTTTCACATTAAGGTTTTGTTCTGTCTTATTGTTCATTTTTTTTCCACAATAACATAAGAATGGTCTTCCAGGGTAGGTGCAATTAGCCTGATTTCTGCCAGCCAGGCTACCAGCTCAACTCACCCGCTGAAGTTATTGGGATTTTATTATATATACCAGATTTAATTCTTTACAGGCCTCCCACTGTTCCTTTATTACATCTTGTTCTCCACGTATCCTTACTCCTTTACTGGCTCCAAATTAAAGTCAGTTTAAAAAAACTGTTTAATTACATTCCTTTGTCACTTGTGGTTGTCTAACATATATATAAAACAAAAGACACCTTGTAATAGCCTTGTATATTTGAAGCTTGGAACTGGAAATTATCTGCAAAGATAGTAACAGTCAACACTGCTGTATTCCTGGTCTTAATTGAATAGAATAATGGCAATGCAAGCCTGGTAAGGACCTCGTGGGATCACACAGTCCTTTTTTCTCTCTGAAGAATAGGGCTATTATACCTAGACCAGGCCTAGCTTGATCTTAAAACCCTTCCATAAACACTGTGTAGCATATTTAGGCACTGCACCAGCTAATATCAAACCCCAAAATATCCCTAATGCAAATTCCTTGAGTTCATCACAGTCTATTTTGCAAGAGTCTTTGAGAACAAATTGCAACTTTTCCCTTTAACAAGTGTTTGAATACTTGATGATTATTAGATCTTACCCCTTCTCTTTCCTATACCAAATAAAACCATTTCCTTCAATCTTTTCTTAAAAGTCTCTTGTTTTCTGGCCATGTTTTCTTTACCTCCTACCTTTTTGATTTCCCTCCTCTGGATTCCTCCCAGTTTGGCAACACTTCAGGAAGTGTGGTGCCCAAAACTGTTTGGTGCCAATGTCAGTGTCCCAGGGCCAAACAGGAAAGGATATTTACTGTGCATATGTCACCTACAACACTTTTGTCAGCACTGCACAGCATGAGATCTGCTTAGTTTTGTTACAGAATCATATTACAACAATTGCATTTGCCATTCCTCTGTTAGAGTAATCACATCTCTTCATTTCTTATTTTATAATTTATTTATTAATTTCCCTTTCCTAAGGATAAATGTTTGTGTTTGAGTACTGAACTCTGCCTTGCTGCTTTCAGGCCTTTTGTTCTGTTTCTCAATACGGTTCTGAATTTTTGATCCTGTGTCTCAAAGAGCTTGTAATCCTTCCTAGTCTCATGTTGTTTAAAAACTTGTATGTTTCATGATTAAAGCTGTTAATGAAAATCCTGAGTAGAAATTTTATTTCTGCAGAGCCTTGCTTTTAATGCCTTCCCAGTTTAAACTCAAACCATGTGATTGTGTGCTTCCTGTATCATGACTCTGGGTAAGTACATATTTCTCTTTTTTTCCTTAAGAGCATGTTAGGCAGGACCATATCAAGAGCCTTAGTAGAAACAAGATGTATCTACTGATTCTCCTTTATCCATGAGAACAGCTATTTTGTCAAAGAAGGAAACAAAGTTAACTTGACATGATTTATTCTCAACAAATCTACCCCAGCTGTTTTTATTGCCTTATTATTCTCTAGGTACTTACATACTGATTCTTCAATAACTTAGTCTATGTATCTTTCAGGACAACACAGTCAAATTTGTTATGTCTCTGAACCTTTCTTTTCCTCTTTTGAAGGAGGAGTTCTGTGGGTTTTCTTGTAGTTCCCAGCAAACTTTCTCCTAGTCTGTTACCAATTAGGGTTAATGGTTCAGATACTGCTTCCGTTTCTTAGATATTCCAGGGTAAACTCCACTAAGCCACTTAAATACATGTAACACACCAAATATTTTCCAACTTTTTCTTTCCCTACTTAGACTCATGCGACTGTGTTCCTTAAGCAACCTAATTGCTTTAGGCATTTGCTCACAATTTTTGTCATGCCTGAAGCAAAAGACATCTTTGAATATCTTTGCTGTCTCATTGTGGTCCATTATTTGCAATTGTCCCCTATTAAAGAGTGGGCTTGAACTTTACTTTTTTTCTGCTCTTGTAGTGGTCATGTAATCTTTTCCAATTTATTTTTATCATTCTCAATAGTAGTAAGTCATTGTGTGCTTTATCTTGCAAGGCTTGTACATCTTTGGTCTACTTTTTTTCTACTCAGCTTAACAAAATGTCCTTAATCCTAATATGTAAATCAATCCTTTTTTAATATTTAAGACTTTAAAGAGCTTCTCCTGAAGCTATTTCTTCTTCTTACACTAATTCCTGTCTCCTTCATAGCACAATAATTTGCTGTTGTGTCTTAAATGTAGCTTCTTTCAGTAATTGTTCTCTCCCCGATATTCTTTATCCTTAAATTACCTTCCCAAAAGAATCTACTTACAAATTCCCTGAGTTTATCAACATCTGCTTTACCAAAGCCCATTATCTCTATCTTGCTTCTCTCATGCTGTCTTTTTCTTAAAAGACTGAACTATGATCAATAGCTTTTCAATCATCTCCTCCCCCTTAGTCTTTGGAATGCATCATTTTTACAGAAGTTGGGCCAGTGTGTTAAGAAACTCCTGTGTCTGAAAGCTTGTGTAGTTTCTGGACAAACAAAAGATATGACAAAGCATGTCCTACCTGAGCTTTGATATGACAATACTTGTACTACTTGATAAGGATCAACATGACTCCAGAAATGTGCAAAGATGATCTGCTTAATTCCGATGTGTGTAGCAACTAAGTTGCAACACACGTGGAGAAAAAATATCAATCCATTTTGTTACTCCAGGAAATCTAAACCAGCCACTACAGTTACCCCAGCAACGTTTAGGTTTTCTAAGCTGTTAAACAATCACCACTTACATTATGCAAGCATGCAAACTTCTGTACTGTATGACTTATCATCTTCATCACTGTAGAGGGATATTCTTACTGGTATCCTTCAGCCTTATAGTGAACTCCATCCACTCCAACAGTGATGGAGGGACTACACAACAACTAAGTCATTCCTCTATTCTATGACCCAAAATGCTCTTCAAACAAAGAATATCTGAGAAAAAGAGGGAGCAAACCCTGCATAAATTCCTTACCTGTTCAGGTTAGGAAAAATTGAAATTTGATACCGTTCCTCACAACATCCTTATCTCCAAACGGGAGAGATATGAATTTGATGGGTGGACTATTGGAAGGGTGAGGAATTGGCTGGATGAACCCAGCCAGAGAGTTGTGATCAATGGCACTTTGTCTAGGTGGAGACCAGTAATGTGTGGTGTCCCTCAGGGCTCTGTGTTGGGACCAGTACTCTTCAACGTCTTTATTAATGACCTGGACAGGAGTATCGAGTGCACCCTCAGCAGGTTTGCAGATGACACAAAGCTGAGTGGTGTGGTTGATACACCAGAAGGAAGGGATGCTATCCAGAGGGTGATGTAGTTCTTTTTTATTGTGCAAAAGTTAAAAAGCTACTTTGCTTGAAGGTGCTTGTGTTTTGTGTGTTTAGTCCTCCCAAAAAAATCATTATCCCACTTTGTCCTGATGCGGTGAAATTCCATGAAGATAGAACCCAAACCTGTGGACTTGTGAGCATATTTTGAAGAACACAGACCTCCTTAATTAAACCCTGAACAAACAGTACTGAGATCATTTGGTGCATCACAGCACCATACCCATTACTTGGCTAAATCCTGGCCTGGGTTTTTCACTTAGCCTTGCTACAAGATAGTGACTAGGGCTGCTTTTTAAGCTACCAACATTGTGTCATTCAAAGGATATCAAAAGAAATAAGAAAATAAGATCCAGCACAGTTAAAGTCAAATTTGAATATCCAGCTTGCAGCAGGTTCCTTAGGCAAAGAGAATCATCTTGTCCAACACTTTTTTTGTTGATCTTTTCTACAGACACTGGACAGCCACAGGTATCCTAAAAGTACCCATCTTTTCCCTCTGTTCTTCCTGCTCCTTGCCATTGGGAGGATTACTGAACTTCTCTTCCTCTGGGCTTACAAACCTTGTCAGGGCTGAAAATATTTCATTTGAAATTCCAACACTAGGCCAATGTTTATTAAGGGTGCATTTTAGTAACAGTGAGCTTGTTCCATTTTCGTCATAGACAGTAAAGACATATAAGAACATTTACTGGCATTTTTGCATGATTTAATTAATAATTGTATTCCTCAGGAAATGCAAATCAAAACCCACTGAGATTAAGGGGATAAGGAACAGAAATGTTTGACTATAACAAAATTTATTCTTTAAAACCAGGCTGAAGTGCAACAACTGCTGCTCAGGCTTATAATTTATTAGCATGCACTTATCCAAACAGAAGTGCAACAGATGACACTGCCTTTTGTGCTACAAGACTGAAGATAAGAACAGAAAATAAGAACGATATTAAATGGAGCTATTATTAAAGCATTTATTTGTTGGTTAAGTAGCAAAGTGTCTTCTTAGGTGCACAGAAATCTCTGAGATCTTAAATGGTGACATCACGCTATAAAGATCAGGTATTTACAGCAGCCAGAGAAATGTGTTGTTACTGAAAAGCAATGTCATAATAACATATCACACAAACCCATTTGTTCTTGTGTTGTGTTATACTCCAGCTGAAGCTGAAGTGGACACAAGGTTGAATTTGGTCCAAAGCCTATAAGATTCTTGCAATTAAAATGCAACACCTGATCCTGCAGATTTTATCTCATAATATCATGTTTATTACAGCTTGCTCTTGCTTCTCTCAGTTAATTTCAGCTGCATCTTATACATCCATATTTAGAAATAAAATGAGATTAATGCTGGTTGCTACATGAGATTCCCAGAATTTACAAGGCTTTTTAACATGGGTGCTGGTCACATACTCATCATCCTGTCTCCATGGAACAAAACATGGACAGGGTTGTTGCTTGCATGTATCTGGAGCCATTACAGAAGAAAATAAATGAGCACTATTATAGTGTACAAAGAATGAACACAGCTTCTGAAGGAACTATTAAGCATGTCACAGCTAGAGCTTTGGAGATTCCTGACGTTTACTCACATGCATTCTGTAAGCCACATCACGTTGCAATATTATGTAGCTCTCAGGGGCAATAGTGTGAAAGGCAGCTGTATGCTCACCCTGAAAGGGTTGGCTCTGTGACATACAATGGTCTTTCCCTTCTCATTAGTTAGGATAATTCACTATGCATAGTGGGAATCAGACAGCAAAATACCTAGGAAAGCAAAGTACCATTAATGGTTGTGCATGGATTATGATTATTTAGTCCTGGTCAAAAAAGTAATATATATTTTATTTTACTATATAGAAAATTGGTGCTAATCCCATTGGGAGCACAGTGTCAGACATTGAAGGATGGAGGACTGGAAGTAAGGAAAGACCAGAGAACTAAAAGAGAGGGGATTATTAACTCTCCCTTGTAAAGAACCTGCTAAGTAAAAATGTTCATGATTTGCATGAAGAAATTGATGTCAAAGTAGGAATCAGGCCTTGGTGAAACATTCAATGTTAGGATACTGGAGGAGTTTTCCTTAGTTGAAGAGGACTGGGTTAGGAAGTAGCTAAGCCATCTGGACATTCATAAATCCATGGGACCTGATGGGGTGCACCCGCAGGTGTTGAGGGACCTGGCAGAAGTCATTGCCAGGCCACTCTCCATCATCTTTGGTAAGTCCTGGGGGACAGGAGAGGCGCCTGGGGATTGGAGGAAGACAAATGTCACTCCAGTCTTCAAAAAGGGCAAGAAGGAGGAGCCAGGTAACTATAGGCCGGTCAGCCTCACCTCCATCCCTGGAAAGGTGAGGGAAAACTGCATCCTCCACTCTGTTTCTAGGCATATCAAGGAGAAGGGGGTCATTAGGACCAGTCAGCATGGCTTTACCAAGGGGAAGTCATGTTTGACCAACCTGATAGCCTTTGATGAGGACATAACAAGGTGGATAGATGATGGTAGAGCAGTGGATGTGGTTTATCTTGATTTCAGTAAAGCGTTTGACACTGTCTCCCACAGCATCCTTGCAGCTAAACTGAGCAAGTGTGGCCTGGCTGATTGGGTAGTGAGGTGGATTGTGAACTGGTTGAAGGACAGAAGTCAGAGAGTTGTGGTCAATAGGATGGAGTCTAGTTGGAGGCCTGTGTCTAGTGGAGTCCCTCAGGGGTCAGTACTGGCACCAGTACTTTTCAATCTATTCATTAACAACCTGGCTGAGGGAGCAGAGTGTGCTCTCAGCAAGTTTGCTGCTGACACTGAACTGGGTGGAGTGGCTGACACACTGGGGGGTTATGCTGCCATTCAGCATGACTTAGAGAGGCTGGAGAGTTGGGCAGGGAGAAATTGAATGAAATTCAACAAGGCCAAGTTCACAGACAACACCAAGCTGAGTCGTGTGGTTGACAGCCAGAGGGGCAAGATGCCATCCAGAGGGACCTGGACGGGCTTGAAAAGTGGGCCTGTGACAATCAAATGAAATTCTACAAGTCCAAGTATAAGGTCCTGCATCTGGGTAGGAGCAACCGAAGATATGAGTATAGGCTGGGAGAAGAACTCGTTGAGAACAGCCGTACAGAGAAGGACTTGGGGGTCATGATAGACGAAAAGCTGCACATGAGCTGGCAATGTGCACCCGCAGCTCAGAAGGCTAACCGTGTCCTGGGATGCATCAGGAGAGGCATGACCAGCAGGTCTAAGGAGGTGATTCTGCCTCTCTATTCTGCCCTCGTAAGGCCCCACCTGGAGTACTGTGTACAGTTCTGGGCTACTCAGCATAAAAAAGACGTGGAGCTCTTGGAGCGGGTCCAGAGGAGGGCCACAAAGATGGTCAAAGGACTGGAGCACCTCCCCTACAAGGACAGGCTGAAGGAATTGGAGTTGTTCAGCCTGGAGAGGAGAAGGCTTAGAGGCAACCTTATAGTGACCTTTCAGTACCTGAAAGGGGATTATAAGGCAGAAGGAGAGAGACTTTTCTTGTGGTCTGATTGCAACAGGACACAGGGGAATGGCTACAAGCTGAAGGAGGGGAAATTTAGACTGGAGATTAGAAGGGGGTTCTTTACCCAGAGGGTGGTGAGGCACTGGAACAGGTTGCCCAGAGAGGTTGTGGAGGCCCCATCCCTGGCAGTGTTTCAGGCCAGGCTGGATGTGGCCCTGGATGACCTGGTCTAGTGCATGTGGCATCCCTGCCCATGGCAGGGGCGTTGGAATTAGATGATCTTTAAGGTCCCTTCCAACCTCAGCCATTCTATGATTTGCCAATGCTGCAGAAGGCAAGTTACAGGAGTGCATAGCTGGAGTGAGAAAATGGATGATGTCTCACTGCTTTTGATGGCATTTAGACATATTCTGGGTGAAAGCACCCTTGAGATCATGAATCCAGTAGGCCAGGCCTCCTGCTCTGTACTGCTACAGATGATGGATGTGAAGTGAACCTTGCTTAAAACTTATGTTAAAGGTTGTAACCTCACACAGCCCAACATTTTTCTTCCTCCTTTATCCATGATTCCTATTCAGGCTAGAAGCTCTGTGCGTATCAAAGGTAAAGAGCAAAAGGAAAGACTCAAGACTTTTGAACTACATCCCAGCTACTAAGAACAATAGAAGGCCTTGTGTGCTTAAGACTACACCACATTGCAACAGATGTGAAGAACAGTGAACATGGAGGGAACTGCCTCAGAACTCTGAGGTTCATGGGCACAACAGGGTGTTAAACAAAGCAGTGTGCAGATGACCAAACGGCACAGTGAGGCAATGGGCAAGAGGCACAAACCCACCACTCCCCAACCCACCACTCCAGAGGAAGAGAAGAACATGCACTTGCAAGGTGGCAGGAGTGACTTCACTTTTCATCTGTAGGCCTTGAGCACACACCAGTTAGTATGATCTTGTTTTTATATTCCCACCATTTTGTCTGAAGAAAGTAGAAGGTGTAAGAAAAGAAGCCACATAAATTTGTATTAAAGGCTTACTTCTGATCTTTGTTATGGGGATGTAGTTGTACTGATGCAGCTGGTCTTTGCTGAGAGAAGAAAACCATTTGAGATAAAAACATGCTTTTTGTACAGCAAAATTTCTACACAGAGACAAATTATTTTTTAAAGTGGTTCTGCATCTACCCTGTCAGGCTTCACAACATAGCACAAAAATATTTCCCTGTTAAAGAGGAAATCATGCAGAAAGCGATTGTTACAAATTATTACAGAACAGGATATTTCATAGGTGATTATGGAATTTTTAAGTGGATGGTTATTTTCACTTCTGGAGCAAATACAAGGTACCTCTTTTCAGACAAGCTATCTGGAATTTCTGCTTTGTCATGAGCTCAATATCTAAAAAAAAAATAAAATGAAGAAAATAGTGCCTAAAATGTATCGTCTGCCACAAGATAATGGATATGCCCCATTTATTCACATATGTATTGCAACAAACAACTGTAAACTGAAGCCAATGCTAGGGGAGGAATCAACTATATTTAATCTTACACACTGAGTATGTATTTTGATAGCAACAAAATTACTCAGTGTATAAAGCTGAAGACCAGTAACTGCATAGTGTCCAGATCTTGAATTAATATTTATGGTCTGGATGACTTAAAAATTACTAGGAAAAAAAGTGATGCCACAATTGGGAGTAAATATTTCATGGGATAATGAAGTTGTGAGATATTGGAATAGGCTGCCCAGGGAGGTGGTGGAGTCACCATCCCTGGAGGTTTTTAAGAGGATGAATGTGTTTCTTCAGGGGATGATTTAGGGATAAGAGTAGTGTAGGGCTATCGGTTGGACTAGATGATCTTGAGGGTCCTTTCCAACCATATTGATTCTGTGATTCTCCTGTGCCTGTATTTTTACACAGTACTGTGTGCTGTGTTTGGCTGGATGGCAAGCTTTTTGCAGCCAGTTTCTACACAAGGGTGTTTCATTATGCAGTATGAATTCCTGAAGGCTACAACAATATCGAGAGCTTCTACCATTCATTTGTGACTAGAAAAGATTTATCCTTCGTTATTGTATGGTGCCCCTTCATCTGGAGCTCTTCTGTTACCTTTAGATAGAAGCATCCACAAAACGGCAGGCTAAATTTATGTTGACACGGTGCCCTGGCACTCAGCCCTCTCTCCCTCTTTCCTCAGGACTGGATCCACACGGGATCGAGGCACTGCTCCTCGCGAGGCGGGATGCCATCTCCCTTCAATCCCAGCCGCCACCGCCAATCTCTTGTGTTCCTTTCGCTCTCACGCGTGGAGAGGGGACTCAGGCAGGGAGCGACGAGCTGCCGCCAGCAGTCCTCACCAGTGCTGGGGGGGCTTTGGTGGTTTTCGATTTTTTAACATGTTCGGGATTTTGGGAGGGCATTCACCATAGGCAAAGCCGTGGGTACAGCCCTACAAGCAGCCACGACGACATGACAACCCGAGGGCGGAACAAGGGAGGGAGGCAGCCCCGTCTCCTTGTCCCCGAGAGCTGCCTCTCCTCGCCGGTGAGGGGCGGCCGTTACCGCCTTCTCCCTCCCACCCCGGCGGCAGCCGAAGCTCTCCTCCATCCCTTGAGGGCGGGAGTTCGGGCCGCGGACACCGCCTCCCTGCAGCCGGGGCTGCTCGAGAGTCGGTCCGCTGGGCCTGGGGGCTGCAGGCGGATGAACGCGGTACGACGGCGGCTGCGGATGACTCGGGCGAAGGTGGCATACTGCCTGTTCCTAGGGCTGTCCTTCCCCCTTCTGCTGCTGCTGCTCTGAGATGCGTCGGGCGACGTTTCATCCCCGCCGCGGGGGGACGGGCGGGAGGAGCCGTCGAGAGCCCCGCTCCGCTGTCCGAAGTGCGGCCGGCGGCGGCAGCAGCAGCAGCAGCAGCAGCCCGAGGGACTGACGACGCCCTGGCGGGGACGATGAGAAGCCTGGGCGGGCTTTGCAGCGGTGCCACCCAGTCTGCGCGGACGGGGAGGCTGCCTCTTCTCGCAGGGGACCCCGGCCGCGCTTTGCTCCCGCGGGTGTGATGCCGCCGCCGCACTCGCCGCTCCCCCTTCCCGGCTGACGGGGACGCCTGGCAGAGCCGAAGTGTCGCACGTCTCTGTTCGCCTTCCCAAGTTAGGCTTCGGCGGCTCAGGGACGGGGCCGGTGGCGCCTCTGCCCTCAGGCGGCCCACGTGGGCCAGCGGCCGCGGGCACTGCCGCCGCAGCCCCCTCAGCGCAGGGCCATCTGGCCTCACCTCGCCGCCCTCCCTGACTCAATCCCAGCGCCGCGGGGCCCCTGCGAGTCCCTGTTTTCTGCGCCCGCCGGACGGCCACTGTAGCTGGGGCAGCTGCCGACCGCGGTGCTCGCGTTGCTGCAAACTCGCCGTTCTGCGGGGCGGAGTGTGTCCCCGCCGGCTTGCCGTGCGGGGAGGCGGGTCGGGGGCGGCTGAGATGGGAGAGAGCATGTCCAAGAGGCTGAAGCTACAGCTGGGAGGTGAGGCGGAGATGGAGGAGCGGGCTTTTGCCAATCCCTACCCCGACTACCAGCCCCATGAAACCGGAGCCGCGGCCGCCTCTACTGCGGCGGACGCTCAGCGGCACAAGGCGCTGCTCCTGCCGGAGGAGGAGTCACTGCCCTTCGGCGCCGATGGGAAGGTGAGTCCCGGGCGGCGGGCGGGCGCGCAAGCAGACTCGGGAGTAGTGGCCACTTGGGGCCTGCCTCACCCGCGGAGCTCTCCCTCCCCTCAGGAGCGGCCCCGCTGCCCCGTGGCGAAATTCAGCGGGTCCCTAGGCTCGGCCGCGGCCTTTGGCAGGGCGGCCCGCGGCCTGTCTGCGCCGCAGCGGAGTGCCGTGCGGCCACCGTGCTGCCCGGTGGCCGGGCTCGGGGAGGGCCGCCGACCCGTTACGGCGCTGGTGGCATGGCGGAGGCAGCGGTCTCCTGGGCAGCTGAGGGGAAAGGCGGGCGGGGTGAGTCGAGGAAAGAGCGGGAGCTCAGCCCGGACACACGACTTGGGGTCGGTGGAAGTGTTTGCCGTAGCCTGTTTATTTTCCACCTAAATACTAGCGAACACGGTGCAGGGCCTGGAGGTATTGCTGCCTGTGCTGCAGTCACAGCGGTGGTTCTGTCACACCACTTACAGATTCCTCGAGCTTCACCAAAGAAAGCACACCAGGAAGGGAAAAGATGAGCTTCTCCTCAGATGATAGTGACGCTGCCTTTAGGTGATGCTGGACCATTCTCTCCGAGGCATGTGTTTAGTGACATACACATTTATAGATTCAGGTACACTATGACAGGCATGTGGCAGGCCATTCAGCCCAGCAGAAGGCCTGCCTAGTGGCACTGGTTGCACGGAGTTTGCAGTCTTCCTATCTTGCTTACCTCCTTGATACAGTGTGCTGCTCTTTGGGGAGCTGTGTGTGTTTTAGGCTAGGCTTTAAGCACAGAAACTACTCTAGCCTGTTAGCATGCAGGCTGGCTTAAGCTGCAGGAGTACTAGAATATGGACGTTTTGTTATTTTTGCCCCGAGCAGCCTCATCTTTCAACACTGTGCTGCTTTGTCATCTTTTGGTTGAAAATCACTGCGTGGTGACATATCTAGAAGCACAAATGTGCTGGGTGGGGAACTAACTTTCCTAACTTCCTTGGCTTACTAGAGTGAATAGAGGAGAGTCTTTAATCTCAGCTCTGTATTTTGGTGCTTGTGGTGATAAAGAATTACCTTGTTTTACTGATGGTGTGGGCTGAGGGTGGTGATGCCCAGCAGTGACAGCATTGTAAGAATGAGCAGGACAGCATCAACTCACCATCAATCTGAGGCAGTGAAAGGTTTCACTGTGCTTGCAGCTGAGGTTTATGACATTGTGTGTGGCTAAGCAAAAAAGAGAATACTCGAAGGACTAGTGTCTTACTGCTGCAGGTAATTGCAGCTATTGAAACCAGAAGTTGGCACTTGAAAAGCATTAAAAAGCAAGGGTAGGTTTGGAAATGAAATGTGCTTTGTTTTTACAAAAATCCCTGGTAGTATACTTGTTGGTGGTAAAACTAAGGAGTGTTTTTGTTTTGTTTTGGGTTGGCTTAGGTTTTTTTGTGAGAGAGAACTGTGGGTCATTTGTTGTTTTCTATAAAGCTCAGTATATAAAAAACATCCAAGTATGAAGGCAGAGAGGAGACAGCAGAACAGCTGTGACTATATATTGTTAAATTGGTAAAAAGCGTACCAAGAACTTTCTTCTAAGGCTTTCTGTAGGCCAATTATCCTTCTTATGTACCTGCTTTAGATCCCACATTTTGTGTCTTTTTTTTTAGAAGACAAAATAAGCCTTCATTTACTGCTGATCTAGGTTGGCTACAGCTTTCCAAAATGAGTACTGGTATCAGAGGAAGGTGAACTTCCTGTTTTGTTTTTTTTTTTCCAGAGAATACTAGCTGTACTGCAGAATAGTTCAACTCTGATTTATTTCGTATTCAATTCCTGAATGAATCTGAATTCAGAGTTCCGTGGCAGAGCTGAAATGAGTTAGTCAAAAATTTCTAGCTCATGTTAGGAATGTCTATTCTAGTTACCTGTAGATGAGTATGCTGCTCTACAGTGAGTGCAAATGTTTTCTTCCCAATACCAATAGTGGATGACATTCCTTGTTATAGTGTGCCTCTTGGCAGCTATTTGTGCAGCTTTGTTCAGAAAATAATCTTTGAGCACCTGAGTAGCTGTGTATTTGATAAAAGGTGGCATCTGGGCTTTGTTAACATTTAAAAGTTGGAAACTCCTCTGGAAAAAAATCATCTGTACCACGTTAAAGTGATGTTAACTACAGCAACTTTCAGTGGTCTTTGAGCTTTTTCAGCTCTGTGTTTTTCATAGGAGAAGGCAGATGGAAATGTACGTTTTCTTTTGTTTCTGCATCTGCAAAATCTGAGGAATTGTCCTACATATTTCTGGGCAAGAAAATAGCTATGAGCATATTTATGTGCATTTATATATTTTTGCAACATTTTCATATTGTCAGTGCTAGTACTGTCCTGTCTTCTATAAGGTTTCATGATGAGTGTTACAGGGTGCTGTGTCCTGGTTTGGGTAAAAATGTCCTGGTTTGGGTTAGAACAGAATTAATTCTGTTCAGTTATTTTATTTTCTAAAAAGTATTCCATCCCATATACATCATATTTAGTATTAGTTCCCCCCCCACCTTGCCAGAGCTACCTGAACTTCCCCTTTAAAACCTGAAATTCCTAAATCCCAAGCTCACGCATCTCGGGAAAGGACCCTGCCCCCAGGGGGAAACGGAAATAGGAGGTTTTTGGGACCCTGGGTGGGAGGCTGGGATTTAGTCTGTGCTGGGACTTAGTCGGTACTGCGTACTGGGGAGCGGGACACGTGAAGCTGATACTGGGACTGAGAGCTGGGAGCTGGCACTAGGATGTTCCAGCACGGGACGTTTGCAACTTCTGTGGTGACGTAGTTATTATAAAAAAGGGGAGTTGGGTTCGGTGTTTGGGTCCTGTGTATATTTATGTATATGTTTCATTTAACATTGCTATTATTATTAAAGTAGTTCTAGTTTTACTTTCCAATCCAGAAGCCTTTCTGCCCTTATTGTTCCCTGTCTTTTCCAGTTGGGGGGGAGGGGAAGGGGGTAATAAGGAACGTCTGCCGTGGGTCAGTAATCGTGCCCAGCTTCCACCCACGACATGCTGTTATTGAATGTGCATTTTGGTTTGGAGTTTGGTGGGGTTTTTTGTTGTTGGGTTATTTTTTTTTTGATGTGTGCTTATATTGTCATTTTTCGGGGTTTTTTGCATTTAAATGCTTAAAGCCCCAGGGAAGAAAGAAGGACACGTACATTAGAAAGTCTGTTCTTGTAAAGCACAAGCTTCATAAAAATAAGATCAGCTTTTAGATGCCCTCAGTGCACTGCTCCTCTCTTCTGCCGCTGTGTGGAGCAGCGAGCACTGAGTGATTCACGTAATGACAGCTAGAGGTGTGTGGGGCTCAGCCGTTGTCATGGAAGGCAATGCATTATTAATCGCTCCATTTGATTTCATAAGCTGCCACGGTTGCCATATAAAATTCATCCAGCTGATGAAAGGACAAGAAGCTCTTCAAGTTGTTGTCTGAAATGCCAAACGATTGGGACAAAGTGCTGAATATGGAAGCATGTGTTTGTGTGCAGAAGGTACAGTTCAGGAAGCTAGAAGGTATGGGAGCAGGAGAAGAGAAAAGAAGATTTAGGGATGCTGATTTGCCTTCTTAAAAATAGTCACAGTAGATACTGCAGTTAGCTAGGTGGGCTCTGCTCATGAGGTTGAAATTCACCTTTTATTTACTAGATTTCTTCACCGTGAAGTACTGGGGACTTGAATTGCTTCTGTAACTTGTCTGATAAAGCTAAAGGTTGTAATTCATCAGACTGCATTAATTCTAGATTAAAAGGAAGCATAACTTTAAATGTAAGTCTTTGTTTAAAAGATGATGACTCAATTAAATATATATCCTGTAGCCCTTTTCCTTTTGATGTGGATCCCATAGTGATATCTTAGCTTGATGTGGTGGGTTTGTACTGGGCATGCTTGCATCAGAAGGTTCAGGAAAAAGTTTCCCAGCTTTGGGTGGAATGTGGTGGGTTTGTGCTAAACATGCTCAGGTGAGGAGGTTCAGGAAGGTTCCCCCAGCTCTGGTGTAGGTCCTGCTTCTGGGTGGGGCAAAGCCAGTCAGCACCTTTGCAAATAGCATATTTAAGGGGGAGAAACAACTTGAGGGAGGGGGTTTTTTTTGTCCAGTTGTTTGTGTCGCAAGCAGGGTGGGTTGCGAGAGTGAGAATGGTGCACCCTCACCCCCTGTGCCCTCTCCCAGAAGAAAGAAGGAGTTCAGGGGAAGATCCTGGACTGGCCATTTCCCTCAGCACATGGCCAGGTTGCCAGCTGCCTTGGGAGCCCTGCAGAGGGATTACTGGCAGGGAGCCCATCATGTCACCCATGGAGCAGGAGGAGCCCGTGCTGGAGCTTCGGGGGATTCCCCTGAAGAGTTGCTGGGTCTCTGGGGAAGACCCATGGAGATTATTCCCTATGTGAGGGACACCAGGTTGCCAAAGGGGAGGACGGTCAGGGGTTTTTCCCCTAAAGAGGATGGACTTTTACCATTCTGGACTGAACTGGACTGGGGTCCTACTCCACCCATTTCCTGCAGGAGGGGAAGCTTCTACCTCAGGAATAGGGTTTGGGACAGGGGAGGAGTGTAATGTAAGAGTTGTATGTCAGTATTGCATAGTGTGTATGTGCTATCACCCTACCCAGATTCGATTGTGATTTTGTTTAGATTAAATTTTCAATTTTCCCCTGTATCTGGTCTGTCTTTTTTCTGAGAGAGAAGTGGTGAATGGGTCTTCCCTGTCCTTGGAACTTTGAGCCTTTGTTGCCTTTTCTCCTTTCCATCCCACCAGTGGGAGGGAGAAATGAGTGGGTAGCTGTGTGGTTTTGACCAGCTGGGGAGGCCTAAACCGTGACACTTGGAAAAGTACTTATAGAAATTATCTCAAAAGTATTCCAACAGTTTTCAAAATGAAGATGTAAAGGGTCAGGGAGGCAGAGAAATTAATAGATAGCTATAGACTCAGAACATATTCCCTATTTCATGGCAAAATAAATTTTTCTATTAAGTTTCATTTAAATTTTAATTCACTGTAATTATTTATTGGGGAAGGTATTAATATTTGAAAAGCACATGTACTTCTCATATTTTCCACTGTGTTGTTGGCAACTCTGGTTATAAACTCATCTTTCTTAAATGTGGCAATATCAGGGTATGGGCCTGTGTAGGTTAGGGACCAAAGATTAGCTTATCTAAGCAGTATTGTGCTTTGCTTTTCCTTTTGAACTGGAACAGAGGCAGCTTATAGCTACAATTAATGTCAAGACTTATTGGCATTGTGTTTCTCATTAGCTGAGGGGTGGGGGACTGAGAACTGGGAGGTCTGCACAGGCTTGCATAAAGCTGAGGCAGCTGATTGTCCTGGTGCAGAAACTGTTTAAGACCTTTGAGTGGTAGAGAGCTGTGAACCTGTAATAATTTTCCTGGAAAGGTGAAGGGTGGCGATGGCTTCTTCAAGAACCTGGCTCTGTGGATTCCAGTATTGACCTCAGATTGCCTGCCATTCTCAGAGCCACCACAGCTCTGTGGCTACATCATAGCATAGTCGGGTGTGGTTTGGGAGCCACCTTCACGCTATCTGAGGACCAGTGACTTGGGAACCAAAGGCTGGCTGATGTTACCTGCTCATCCAGATGATAGTGGAAGCAATCTCATGCCTAGGCACCCTGATGTAGGTTCTGTGTGTGTGCAAGAAAGCATTCTTGGGATTAGGACACATCCCTGCCCTCAATTTAAGATTGTCTGTATTTGTTGTGCAGTCACAGGGTAGTCTTTAACAGCACTGATATTGGATTCAGACCTTCTGGATAGGTCACTAGAATGCCCAAACCATCACTTCCATTTTTAGGCTAATTCTTTCTTGATAAGTTTTTTCTGACTTGCCTCATAATGTTTTAAGAATATTAGTAAAAGGTAGTGTGTTCTGGCAAATGTATACAGTCTACTTAATTAGACTTTGCAAGGGGCTTCTTACAGGGAACCTATTTTAAAGCTAATGATGTTATTGTCAAAGCTTATCATTTAATGGAGATACAGAATATTTACTTAGATTATCTTCTGGATGATTTAGTGGTATTTAGTTTCCTGGTGCTTTCGGAATCTCCTGTTAGTTCTGGTAATTCCTTTATGTGACTATTCACTGTTACGGAAAAAGTAATATGGTTCAGATAAATCAGAAAATAATTCATTTTCAAACCCCACATATTTGTATTTTTTTTGCACTACTTTTGTTTCATGCTGGTAATGAGCCTTTCTTGTTACTGTAATCAATATGGCGCAGGGTTCTGTTGGGTATATTGGGCAATGAGCTCTCACTTTTTTGTGTTTTGCTGATGTAAAACTTGAGCAATGGTTGGGACGACAGTGGTTGTTCTTCCTGCAGTAGCAGAGGAATAATACAGCAGCTGAATTCCTGGAGAGAGCCTTTTCTAGTTAAAGGTACTATTCAGCTCCTGTTATTACCCAGTCTGTTGGGAACCAGGAGTAAATGACAGGATGGTTTGGGTTGGAAGGGATTTTAAAGTCTAGTTCCAACCCCACCTGCCATAAGCAGGGACACCTTCCACCCAGCCTGCTGATGGTCTTTGTGGCTTCCTCTGGACTCATTCAAGCAGGCCTGTGTCTTTCTTATGCCGGAGGCCCCAGCAGATGAGGTCTCACCAGAGTGGAATAGAGGGTGAGAATCACCTCCCTTGACCTGCTGGCCACGCTTTTTTTTGTTACGCAGCCCAGGGCGCGACTGGTTTCTGGGCTGCAAGCACATATTGCTGGCTCATACTCAGTTTTTGGTCCACCAATACCTCCAAGTCCTTTTCCACAGGGCTGCTATCAATCCACTCATCATCTGACATGTATTTGTACTTGGAATTGCCTCAACCCGTGCATGTGATACTGGATATCAGAGGTCAGGCTCCCTGGTTTTTGTTTATCCCTACAGAAATTACAAGCGTTACCTGCAGAAAAGGCTGAGTGCCAGCTGGAATCATCCTGTGAAATGAATACGCTTCTCAGGAAAATGAATCTGCGCTCAGTGCAAATTAGTGTGCTTTATGATCAGCTGTAATGCTGCCATAAGATTCCTTGAAGGAGATTTGTAAATCTTCTAAACCTACCTTTGAACATTCATTCCTTTATGTAATTAATGTATTCTATTGCATGTAAGGGTACGTTGTAAGCTGATAGTGGAATCTTATCAAATGAACAGTTGTAGTGAGCAGTTGTTAAAGCCTTAGAGCAACCAAAAAGAAAAAGGAAAATGAGGCAGTGGTGGAGGAATAGGTAGCTGGGGAAAACTGTTGCTGCTCATAACTTATTCACACTGGTATAAGATTGGGAGTAGCTTGGTTTGGGCTGATAAATAACTATAATAATAATTTAAAAATCCTTTCATCTGTGCTTTTCCAAAACAGATAAGTTACAGTTCCTGTTTTAGAGAAAGGTATGTGCTAACCTGTGCTAAACTATTCTTATGGGACTGAGGTTTCTAAGCAGAACTCAGGTGTCCTCATGTCCTAGTATTCCCATCTTGCCTCTAAGTAGTTTGTTGCTCTTGTTTGAGGAAAAAAACCCAGCAGGTGTATTGTCAGAACAAAATGATAATCAGCCTGCTTGTGATATGCAGTAGGTAAATAAACCAGGAGTCTGAAACCTTAGTTGACTCTTGTCAGATAAGCTGAGTGCTATGCCTGGGTGCATCTGCGTGGATATACTCACGCTGCTTCACTGTATGCCTTAGCATTGGCATAGCTGTCTTTTGAAGGAGAGAAGTCCTGCCTTTGGGAAAGGTTTTGCTTTGTGTTGAGACTTCACTGAACTGGTCAAAAGGGTGGGAGGAGTGTGTGTATGTATCAGTGTTTCCTAACAAAAAAATGCTTAATGCCATATTAAGACCAAAGAGTAATAGACATCAGATGCTTACTGTGTTTGGTTGCTATTGCTAGAGTTACTGGAGAAGCTCTAGCAGTTTCCTAGAGCGATATGTGTGTGACATGAGATATGATGGCACCATTTCCTTCTCTCATCCTATGCTGTCATCGTAAAATGGATTTGAACCGTTAACCCTGGAGACTTATGGTGTGTCTCAGAGGACTTATGTAATTCCTATTATCTTTCTGATTTCTGAATGTTTGAAGTCATTGATTTTTGTTTGAAGATCAGATCTGAACAAGAATATGAAGTGTATTTTGAGTAATTAATTGCATAGTGGCATCCAGGACCTATAATTTATCTGAACACATCCCTTTTGGTATGTGCTGTTATCAAACAAGAATTTATCTTCCTAATGAGCTAATTTCTCTTTTCTTCAGTTAAAAAAAAGATAAATGTAGACATGTGTTAACATCAAACTAAGCCTTCACTGATCTGATTTGTTCCAGCTGCTGTCTGGGAGCAGGCTGGGGAAGCAAGAGGTTGAAGGAGATAAGCACTGTACAGAAAACAGTACTTATTCTAAGTGTAAGCTGACAAGTAGCCAAATTACATAATGCCATTCTTCTGATGACCACTGTGTTGAGGCTTTGGGAGGTGGGGAAGTTCTGCTGGCTTCTGTGTTTCTAGAGAGTTTTTGTTCTGACTGTTCTGGATAATCAAGATACAGCAGGCAAGTGATGGCTGGGGCTTTTTGTAGTTGGTGGAAAACACATTCAGGAAATGTTTTTGGATGGCATGAGGTTTGTGTACGTGACTATTGTGTCAGAGTGGTGCAGTTATCTGGTAATGATAAAGCTTTTCCTATAGCCCTGGAGGGGAAGAGATTTTAGTTTCTCATTTTCTAGCTTTGTAGTATAGAAATTGTTCTATAAGTAAACCTAGACCTTAAGCTCCCTTTAAATATATGAAATAGCTTTTAATAAATGTGTTAATAGGAAAAGCTGATCAATAAGTGATAGTGTTTAATAAAAACCCTAACATTTTTGATTGTTGTTAATGATGCTCCCACTCAAATGTGGAGGGAATTTTTCACTTAGAAGTTAATAAGGCAATAAATTCTATTTAATTGACTGTTTGCACATTCCATAGGCTTAAGGGAGTAATCAGTCATGTATCTTCAATATGGTATGCTTGCAATATGTTGGCAAGGATAAGGTATCCTCTGTTACATTTAATTTATAGCAGCTATTTAAACTTTTGGTCGAAAGTAAAATCAGAGGTTAGGTTCTTTACCTTCATGCATGAGCTAGAGCTACCGAGCTACTTTCACTTGTCCTTTTTGTGTATGGCTTTTTCTGTCAGGTAGTTGTTCTTTAATATGTCACTGCATTTAACAGCCTCCTCTCATGGTAAAGCATGTCAATCCTAATATTGTTTTGGGGAGAGAAGAGAGCAAGAAGCAGGAGGAAAGACATTTAGGTGACTTGGACTTCCATGTGGTGATCACAAACTGGGACATCAAAAAAAGTCTTGGATTTAAGAAGAAAATGTGAATACATCATGGATGATGTGATTGAGCACATTATTAAAGATGATGGCTTAACTTTGACTTGATTGTCTCAAATATGAGCATTTATTTTCCTTTAGCTATTTCCTACTCCATAGTGTCACAAAGTATGTGCAGGGACCTTGTAATGAAAGCAAGCACCTATACTATGAGGCTTGTGCGTTCACTATGCTGTGTTTGTCCATAATGTGGTCTTGGTACCAGGACCCTGCATGGAGTACTGGCCTATGGTGTGGCAGCAGATGGTTGACTTCTGTTTCATGGAATCATCAAATCTCCTGAGTTGGAAGGGACCCACAAGGATCTATGATCGAATGGTTCGAGTTGGAAGGACCCTTAGCTCTGTCATCTAGTTCAACCCCTTTGCTGTGAGCAGGTACACCTATAACTAGATCAGGTTCCTCAGAGCCATGTCCAACCTGACGTTGAATTTTTCCAAGTATGGGACATCCACCACCTCTCTGGGCAACTTGTTCCAGTGCCTCACCACCCTTATTGTGAAAAACTTCCTCCTTACATCCAGTCAAAACCTATCCTCCTTTACTTTAAAGCCATTACCCATTGCCCTATTGCAACAGCCCTTGTTAAAAAGACTGTCTCCATCTCTCTTCTAGGCTCTCTTTAAGTACTGACAGGCTTCAATAAGATCTCTCCAGAGCCTTCTCTTCTCCTGGATGAACAACCCCAACCACAACTTTATCAGCCTTTTGTCAGTAGTAGAAGTGTTCCAACCCTCTGCACATGATCCCTTCTTTGGACCCGCTCCAACAGGTTCATGTCTTTCTTACACTGAGGACATCGATGCTGGATGCAGTACACCAGGTACGGTCTCACCAAAGCAGAGTAGAGGGGCAGAATCATCTCCCATTCTATGATCATCCCAGCCACAGAGGTGAGGCTGAGAGGTTGCTAGATCCCAAGGTCCTCCTTGCTATCCTTTTTAAAAATGAATGCAATATTTCCCTCCTTCCAATCATCAGATAATTCACCTGGCTGTCAGGACTTTTCAGATATCATAGAGGGTGGCTTGGCAACTATATTAGCCAATTCCCACAGGACTCTGGGATGCATCCCGCTGGGACCCACAGACTTATGTACGTTCAAGTTCCTGAGGTGGCCATAAACTTGATCTTCACTTACAGTGGGAGTGACTTTTTGGCCCCTGGTTCCCATCTTGAGGTCCACCAACTTGGGAGGTGTGAAGAGAAGAGTTGCCAGTGAAGACTGAGTCAAATAAAAAGTACATCAGTCTTCTCCTCATCTGTTGTTTACCAGCTTGCCAGGCTTGCTCATCAGAGGGGGTACACTTTTCTTTGACCTTCCTTTTCTGGTTGACATACCAATAGAAGCCTTTCTTACTGTTCTTTGCATCCCTTGCCAAGGTCAGCTCCAGCTGTGTCTTGGCCTTCGTGACCTCATCCCTACACGACTGGACAATTTCCTTATACTCTTTCCAGGATACCTATCCCTGCTTCCACTGCTTGTCCAGTTTTCTCTTGCCCTTTATTTTGATCAGCAGCTCTTGACTCACAGAATCATTATGGTTGGAAAGGACCCTCAAGATCATCTAGTCCAACTGATAGCCCTACACTACTCTTACCCCTAAATCATCCCCTGAAGAAACACATTCATCCTCTTCTTAAAAACCTCCAGGGATGGTGACTCCACCACCTCCCTGGGCAGCCTATTCCAATATCTAACCACTCTTTCAGTAAAGAAATTCTTCCTAATATCTAATCTAAACCTACCCTGGCTCAGCTTAAGCCCATTCCCTCTAGTCCTGTCACTAGTCACAAGGGAGAAGAGGCCAACACCCGCCTCCCTAGAATGGCCTTTCAAGTAGCTGAAGAGAGCGATAAGGTCTCCCCTCAGCCTCCTCTTCTCCAGGCTAAACAAGCCCAGCTCCCTAAGTCTCTCCTCATAAGGCCTGTTCTCCAGACTCCTGATTAGCTTAGTTGCCCTTCTCTGCACCCTCTCTGGTAGCTCAATGTCCTAGGATATTGGATATATATATCCTAGGATATATAGGATATACTGCGGTGCCCAAAACTGCACACAGTACTCGAGGTGTGGCCTCACCAGTGCCGAGTACAGTGGCAAGATCACCTCCCTGCTCCTACTGGTCACACTATTCCTGATGCAAGCCAGGATGCCATTGGCCTTCTTAGCCACCTGGGCACACTGCTGACTCATGTTCAGCCAGCTGTCAATCAGCACCCCCAGGTCCTTCTCTGCTGGGGAGCTCTCCAGCCACACCTTCCCTAGCCTACTGTAGCGCTGCTGGGGGTTGTTACGCCCAAAATACAGGACTGTACATTTAGCCTTATTAAAACTCATCCCATTGGCCTCTGCCCATCTATCCAGCCTATCTAGGTCCCTCTGCAGAGCCTGCCTACCCTCAAGCAGATCGACACTCCCACCCAGCTTAGTGTCATCTGCAAACTTACTAAGGGTGCACTCTTGCTGGTCTGCTCTCTTCGTTGCCTGATTTCTTACACCTGGGGATCCAGAGCTCTTGCGTTGTATGAAAATCATCCTTCAAGTTCTACCAGTTCTGTTCCACTCCCTTTTCCTTGAGGACCATTTTCCAGGGAGTGCTCTTGTCTTGAAGAGCTGGAAGTTTGCTCTCCGAAAATTCAGGTTCTTGACTGTGCTCCTTGCCTGTCCCATACCCCTCAGAACTATGAACACCACTAGTACGTGAACTACAGGCCAGGCTGCCTCTGTACATCACTGTTGACTTAACTTACATTGGTGATCAATAGGCCTAGCATTGCACCCCCTCTGGTAGGGCTAGCTATTACTTGGTTTAAGAAATTACTGTTGATGCATTCCAGGAGTCTTCTGGATTGCCTACAGCTTGCCATGCTACTTTTCCAGCAGATGTTGGAAGTCCCCTAGCAGGATGAGAGCCTGTGAGCACAATGTCTCCTGCAGCTGGAGTAAGAAGGCTTTATCAGTAGGCTCTTCTTGATCAGGCGGCCTGCAGTGGACACCAGCCACAGGATTCCCTTTGTAGCGTTGGTCTTTGATTCTCACTCATAAGCTTTTTACCTGTTTGTGGCTGTTCTTCAGTGACAGCTCTTCACACTCGATCCATCTCTTGATGTAGAGGGCAACCACCTCCAGCCCTCCTTGCTCACCTGTCCCTTCTGAACTTCTTGTACTATTGAGAGTCACACTCCAGTCGGGATTCATCCCACCAAGTTTTAGTAATGGCAATTACGCCGTAGCTTTCTAGCAGGATGGGTAGCTTCCAGCTCCTGTTTGTTATCCATGCTGTGTTAGTTTTTACTGAGGTACTTCAGCTGTGTTGTCATCTGTGTCACCTGAGTAGGAGGCCCTTTAAATCCTTTGAGGTGTTTCACCAGTGTTTCCCTGTTGGGACCTATTACCTCAGGAGCACTTGGCTCATCCCCAAAAGACTTCAACTGTGCTGCAACAGGTCGAGGATCCTTATTTGCACCATGTGCCTCTAGCCATGGCACAGCATCCCACAGCTTGTCACAGGCAAGCCAGATATTATTCCTCTTCCACTTAAGGCTAGTTTAAAGAAGAAAAATCAAGTCCAACTCCTGTCTCTGCACAGGACAACCCCAAAAATTATACCATGTGCATGAGGGTGTTGTCCAAATGCTTCTTGGTTTCTGTCAAGCTTGGCACTGTGACTACCTCCCTGGGGAGCCTGTTCCAGTGCTCAGCCACCCTCTGGTTGATTCTATTCACCTTTTACCCAGTTCAGAGAAGCTTTGCTTACAGTATTGAGAGCCTGAGATAAGAGACAGCATATAATTACATACTGTCACAGTGTCTATAGCTGCTCTTCATGTGACTTTAAAGCATCCCCAGATAATTTTTGTCAAATGTAGAAATTAGTAACTTATCTTGTGTAATCAGAAAGCATTACATGGGACATACTTAAGGTGAACCACCTTGACATTGCTGATTGCTGTATGTAGTGTTTATTCCCTAGTTATTTTTTGTTTGGTTTGTTTTGGGTTGGTATTTTGGGTTTTTTTCCCCAACAAGAAAATGCAGCAGACCATTCATATTATTGGATTCTTTCTTTCGTTTCCTGACTCACTCCCTTTTTTCCATCTGTCCTGGTTTGGGTTACAGCAGAACTAATTCTGTTCAGTGATTTTACTTTTTAGTTGAAGCTCCTCTAAGAAACTGCACTTTCTGAGACTACCAGCTTGTTTTCATAGACACTGCCAGCTTCTAGCAGTGCTAAGGCCTGATGTTTAGATTTACTACCAGGGATTGGTATGCAAAGCAAGGTCACTGCTAAATCTTGTGTCTCATGTTGGGGGGTGCAGGGTAAATGTTGCACCTTCAGGGAGGAGCAGACAGGACAGGTGACCCTGAACTGACCAACTAAAGTATTCCATCCCATATACATCATATTCGATATATAAACTGGGGGTCAGTCCCCCCTTGCTAGTGGTTGTTTTTTTCTTCTCCCTTGTGAGATTGGTCTCCCTTCTTGGTTCCTTCTTCCGTGCTTCGGTGATCCCTAAGTTCCTGCATCCAATACCAGGATCCAGCCCCTGAGCCTGACTCATCTGCTGCCGAGGCCTACTGCCACAGTATCAGTGGTGACATAGTTACCATCAAGGAGGGTTTGGGTTTGGTATTGGGCTTGGTATTGGGTTCTGTACACATTTGTATATATTTCATTTATCATTATTATTATTAAAATAGTTCTAGTTTTATTTTCCAATCCACAAGTCTCTCTCTTATTCCCTTTCCCTTCCTGTTGGTGGGGGGAAGAGGGGGTAACAGGGAGTGTCTGTCTGGGTTGGTGGTTGGCCCAGCCTCGACCCTCGACACCATCTCCTGTTTTCAGGTCAGTGCTCGGTTCTCAAAACGAATCCAAGCAAAAATCAAGGACCTTCTGCAACAAATGGAGGAAGGGCTGAAGACAGCAGATCCACATGACTGCTCTGCTTATACTGGCTGGACTGGTGAGTTAGAATTTGTATGAAGTGTGTTTGTTAAATGATCTAGTTGGGTTTACTCACAGGATGTTCTGATACTCTCACAGGAGCAGCAGAAATACTCTAATAAAGCATCTGTGTGAGCTGTCTTCTAAGTCTGAACCCTTGGTCACTACTGTCTGGAATGACTTCCACTGAGTTCAGCAAAGTTATAGAGAGAAAATTGGCTTTTGTATATGGAGATCTTTTGTCTTGCAAAAGGAGTGGATTTTCTATGGCTGCTCTTTCTTTTGGTTTACGTCTTGTTTCTTAAGTTGTCTTAAAATGGATTGTTTTCACCTTTTTCTGTTCAACAGACAGCAGTCGTCTAATGGTAGCAACATCTAATTGTTGTAGGGAGGGGCTGGAGAGAGTGGGGGCGGGGGGAGGTGTTCTTTGCCTAGGAGCTTGGAGCCTAAAAATCTGGACTATGGATAGTTTGGCTATGCTATGCTTGTACTGTCTCTACAAAAACGGTGAAGTGAGCGTGTGAGGAGGGGATGTATGGAGATGGGGTTGCAAGATTGTGAAGTTCATAGTATCATTGAGGCTGGAAAAGGCCTTTTAAGATCATCAAGTTCAACCACTGACCCAACAGCACTGTGCTCATAAATCACGTCACGAAATGCGGTGTCTACAAGTTTTTGAAACACTTCTAGGCTGGTGACTCCACCACTTCCCTGAGAGCATGTTCCAATGCTTAACAACTCTCACTGGAGAAATTTTTCCCAATATCCAACTTGAACCTCCCTGGCACAACCTGGGCCTGTTTCCTCTTGTCCTATAACTAGTTACCTGGGAGAAGAGACTGACTCCAGCCTCACCATAGCCTCCTTTCAGGGAGTTGTACCGAGCAAGAAGGTCTCCCCTGAGCCTCCTTCTCTCCAGACTAAACAATCCCAGTTCCCTCATCCGTTCCTCATAAGACTTATTCTCCAGACCTTTCACCAGCCTTGTTGCCCTTCTCTGGACATGCTCCAGCACCTCAATGTCTTTCTTGGAGTGAGTGGCCCAAAACTGAACTCAGTATTCAAGGTGTGGCCTCACCAGAAGATAAATGGGCATGTGCTGGTTATTGCTAGGCACAATTGTTCATTTGGCACTGCGCTACTGATGCTGCCCAAATGTGAATGAGCCCTTCAGATTGTTTAGGCACAGCCTGCAGTTGTCAAGCCTGATTGCGACCACTGGTCTTCAAGCTGCCAAAATGCTTTTCTGTCTAGGCCTCTTAAGTGCCACTTTGCTATTACAATGGCATATTCTATTCCTGCTCTTTCTAGCTCATGCTTCAGGCATACTTATGCTTTTAGCACAGCATGTTTGAATTGTGCCCTGTGAAGTTCTATTTTTTCTTTTATCTTTGTGAGCTGGGGTGCAGCTTGGAAAAACTCTCCAGGCTTTGCCTATGCTCAGGCTTAATTCTGGCCAGGAAAGGGTGTCTTTGCTTTTTTCTTGATGTTTTGGTACAGATGGTGCTGTGGGTGGATGGGTGGGGAAGTTTTAGACAACTCTGACTGAAATGTGTTTCAAGGTCTGAAAGTGAGTGACTGCAAAATGAGTGCAGAAGATCTCTAGTGGTGGGCTTTCTTGTGCTGACATTACAAGATAGCGTTGAGAAACTGTGTTCTTGACACTATGACTGACAACCAAAGTTATGGCTGATAAACCAGAGCATGTTGAAAAGGAGTGATAAGCTGAAAGTAATACAGTCATCATTAGCTGCAACAGTTAAGATGGAAGAACAAGAAATGCAGTCTACTGAGAGTGGAGTTTTTCCATCCTGTAGAAGGATCTCTAACTATGTCTGTTCCAAAGTGTAAATTTCTTTCAAGGCTTCTGTGGAAATGATTCTGAATAAAAATACTTGAATGATCTGGCTTTCAAAGTACTTTGTGCAAATACTTTCTCACCACATTTGCTCCTTGCAGCATTTTGCTAGTGTGCAAGTCAGAAGATAAAAGCAATGATGAAAAAACTGTTTTGTAGCAAGTCTAGACAAATCTTATTGGCAGTGCAGTTGTGAGCATTGGCTTGTCCTTTGTGAAACGTCTTTAAAGTCTTGGAGCGTATACTTTTGGCATGTAACAATCATAGGACTCATGTTAGAGTCCATCTTGCTTATCCAAGTACTCTGTGTGTGACAGACATCTTGGAGGAGCCATTTTAAGGGTGTTGCACAAGGAAGGATTGGATGAAGTAGGCCTTGTGGCTTCTTTTCTGATCATCCTTTTATAAGCCCTGGTATGGATGTGTTTTTTGTAACATAAAAAAGGGTTACAGAAATCCCAGTACATAGCACACAAATTCCTGTGCCACTGAACTGGGCTAACCAAGCTCTGCAGCTCTCCTCTTGGACTCATCTAGAAAGGCCTGTTGAAAGCCAGTGCAGAGAACATCTGAGGATGTACTAGCACTCTTGTGGTGCTGTTCTTCTTGTACTCCTCAGGTAGACTCTCTGTGGAGCTAAGTGGGGCTTGTATCTACTCAGCTTTAGGTGTGGCTCTGTTCCTATTCAGAAAACAACTTGAGATGCAGTATGGTTTGGAGGTAAATATTTTGCTTCTGCACATGATTTCCGAGTGGGGGTCTTGCCTGTTAATGTGACAGCTTGCAGTTGGCCAATAAACATCCACTTAGATGGATTTGTTTCACTTTCTTCAGCCCACATTGTTGCAATTTCTAAGGTTTGTTTTTGTTTTGTTTTAGTGGAAAACTATGTAATGAGTTTAATGGAGTGAAACTTGGTAGTATCTTTTGGCATTCTCTGAGGACTTGTTTGCTTCCTGAGTTTTACAAACCAGCTTAACTTGTAGAAGCTCACAATCCTGTTGTGAAATACATTTAAGGGTTATAAAGAACTTGGCAAATTGAATCCAAAAATTCATCAAAAGATCCTTTACTAAATCAAATGGAAAATAAGACACTTCTTGCATATAATAGATGAGCATTGTTCAGTCAATGTAGTTGGCCATACACGTGCTTGTTAGCTGAAGCTTTTGAGTCTTCAGTGACTTCTTCATCAAGTGTTGGTACCTGTGTCATGAATTTTCTTTGTTCTCTGCAAATTTTGAGTCTGCCATTGGGCTTCAGGCTGATAATTTCTTCTGGTTTTGTCACAAAGCAGGTGGACTGATGCTTTCCCACTGTGTAAGCTAGGACCCTTGACTGACAGGTTTTAATTACCCAAACACCTGTTTGCATTTGAGTTACTGAGTCAGAGACGCTAAAGAGGGAGTATGATATACTTGGAAGGAGAAGTAAATGAAACTTACATCTTTTTCATGTGGTTGTTCCAGGTATTGCCCTCTTATATCTGCAGCTATACCGTGTCACGAAAAACCAGAGCCATTTGCAACGATCTCTTGATTATGTGAAGAGAATCCTTCGCAATCTGAATGGCAGAAGAGTTACTTTCCTCTGTGGTGATGCTGGCCCACTTGCAGTGGGTGCAGTGGTTTATCACAAGCTGAAGCATGACAATGAATCTAAAGAATGTGTGGCCAAGTAAGTGGTTGATGGTGGAAAAAGCCATGCCCTTCATTTGTAGAGAGCATTGGTTTAGTAACATTAGCAAGTGGAGTTTCGGAGGACAGGGTTAAATAATGGAGACACTTTCTCCGCTGGTAATGTTTTCAGTAGAAAAATTCAAAATAGGCTTTATCTTTAGTAAATCTGTCTTACACTTGATTCATATTTAGTGGGTTACCTCAAGTCCTCTGTCAGTGTAAGGACAGGATGTCCTGGGCATATCTATAGTGCATGCACATTTTGATTTTTGTCACATAGAAGTGACATTTAACAAAAGCCACACACTTGTCTTCAGCAATATGTAGTGCTTGTGCAGGATGTGCTGCTTCCTGTAAAGAGTGGGTTTTAACTGTAGATTCAGTATGAAAGATGTATAATGCAAGGACCTGGAAACATCCAGACAGAAATATGATACATCAGATTGATACAGAGCAAATATTTAATAAAACAAGGAGAAGGTATTTTCTGAACTGTCAAAGGCAAGGGCTTTAATTAGGTTAGAACATATGAAGGGTAGCCTGAAAAAAATCCAGCCCCTTTTCAAAGTAATACAACAAATGTCTTGAGAAATCCCATTTAGATATAGAGCTTCCTTGGAGAACTGATCATCCCTTTGCTGGTGTGGAGCTGACTGCAGTCCCAGTGAGGGCCAGAAGCACTGGAGCCCTGGAAGGCTTGTATTTGGCACTAGCAATCCACCAGCTAGTGGCTCAGCAGCATCCCTTAGGCTTCTGAGAAGTTGTGGACTAGCCTTATGCCCTGGTCTCTGTTCTGCTTTATATCTGGAAATATAATTGGTCTCTATAATCTAGAATCCCAGAGTGATTAATCTCTGCTGTTTCTGAATGAATATTTCAGTTTTGAAATGGATGATAGGCTTGGGGTTTTTTTGCTGTTAGAACTGACAGTAAACTTGGGCATGTTATTTTGGATGCAGCTGGGAAAGTAGTGTTGCTCTAAGGCATGAAGCGTAAATATAGCAAAATGAGATTAGCAATATATCTTTTAGTCTTGCCTCCCTTTGGAAAGTCATTTCTAGGAGGAGGACTGATAAGGAGGTTAGTTTGATTATTTGTTTCTTTTCTTCCTTTTTTGTTTTCAAATACATTAATGACACTAGCTGAATGCTACATTATAGATGTCAAAATGTAATATGTGATTGCACTTTTAACTTGTACCTGTCCAGTTGTATGATTTGAATTATAACACTTATCAGTGAGCAGTTCAAAAGACAATTTTTAATCCTTAGTCCAAAACATAGTTCCAAGAAGGGAATGATAATATAAAACTCTTCTGTGAGAGGCTTTCCTCTGGCATTAAGCAGTGACAGCAGAAACAAACCATAGGGGTCAGTGGTTTTGCTCTGGTATAATGTCAGTGTTAACATTTCTGCTGAGTAATAGCAGTTGTGGGGGATCTGGGAATAGAATTTGGTCTTAATCCAGATTTTCTTGCCTCCTCCACCAATTTAAAATGTGATCATCTCCATGGTTTTATCTATTTGCCAATTTAATCACAAGTGATAGGAAGAGACAGGGAGGGAGTGGGCAGGAAAACAGATTTCCACTCCACCTTAGTGCTAATGCAGACTGGTGGGGTAATAGCAGTAAGTCTCTCTGGAGCAAATGAGAGTTGTGATGGCCAGCTCAGGGGTTGGGTTTTCTTTTTTCCCATTACTGAAGGCAAGCAAAACATTTGAGTGCAATAGCTGTGCCCTTTTCAAAAGTGAGCGGCTAAATTTTCAAGACATGTTGTCTAGGGAGGGGGAGTGCTGAATGGTGGTATTGGGTTTTCTTCCTTTTGTTTTTCCTCACTTCCCAGATGCTCCAGGAGGAGACTCTCCTGCCTCCTCCAGCCTCTGTCCTGCACCCATACATCTGTTTCTGTCTGCACAAAAACCTGACAGTTGCACTAATACTCACCTGGCTCTGACTCCAGCTCCCAGTCGCCTGTCTGTTGAGGGTGGCAGGCACGCAGAGCTCTAGGCCGATAGCTGAACTGGGGATGACTGAAGGGAAGTGATGGGGCTTTGCCACTCATTCTGCTGCCGATTTGATTGATGGCTTGTGCAATACATAGGCCATACAGTCTCTAGAGAAGATGCTCTCTCCCCCCAACTTCCTTGTCTGATGCAGGTTGTTGCAGCTCCAAAGGACAGTCATAAGCACTGATGCAGAACTTCCAGATGAGCTGCTTTATGGCAGAGCAGGTTATCTATATGCCTTGCTTTATCTGAATACTGAAATTGGTCCTGGCACCGTCCCACAGTCTGTTGTCAAAGAGGTAAGATACTTTTCTCTCTCCAGTGTCACAGCATCAGTGAGGCTTGAACTGGAATCACTCCTTTATGTTATTCAAGGGATTAAAAAGGGATGCTGGAGCAGATGGGGACCTAGAACTGGGAACTCGGTCTCATCTGTCTGTCCAGACTCTTCCCCCTTTTCCTTGCTGGCCAGCTGGGTCTGAGACAGGCCAGTGTGGGTAGGTCTGTGGCTGGACATGGAAATAGATCTAATATGTAACTAGTTTTGGGGCATTTGAAGTTTAGAAATAGTTACAAAAAAACTTAGAAGTGTGGAAGTGTAAAGAAGGAGAATTCAGTGTGGGGGAGATGCGTGACTGTTATGCAGATACCAGAACCAGAGAAGGCAAGCCTGGCAAAAAGTGATTAGAAATATTTATATTTTAAATTTGTACACTTAAAAGTGTGATTCCCTCATATAGGGAAAATTTCGTTTCTGCCTCAACACTCAAGTCTAAATGAATTGGATATTGTTGTCCTATCACTAGTTATTGTGGTTTATTCTTTGCTATGGCTTTAGTTACGACAAAGCAAAGCCCTCTGAATCAAAGCAAGCAAGACAGAAGGGCTGCGTTCTCTTTCTTAGGTAATAGATGCTATTATTGAATCGGGAAAAACCTTTTCGAAGGAGGAACGGAAAACAGACCGTTGTCCTCTGTTGTACCAATGGCACAGGAAGCAATACGTTGGAGCGGCCCATGGAGTGGCTGGGATCTATTACATGCTCATGCAGGTAAGAGCATCTTCTGTGGGCTGAGGTGAAACACTAATGATTTATTTTTTTGCACCAGAGGATCTTATCTTTGGCTTTCATGCCTGTGCAGTGTTATTCTGGATCAAGGTCTCACAGTTTGGAATTAGACTCTTCAGCACAGAACTGTGCAGAGGTGTTAGCTCAAGGCCTGGTAGCAGAAGAAAACCATGACTTGAGTATCCCTGCATTAGAGTGAATTAACCCTTGAGTTATGTTTCAAAGCACCAGTATTGCAGGAGCTGAAGTTTCCTCTCCTCAGCAGAGAATGCAAGATGTCTTCGCTCATCCTCATACTTCTGGTGCCTGCAGTTAGACCAGCTAAATGCTGACTTAACCACCATCCATCACTCTTCCAACTTTTGCTGTTTTTAAATGAGTGCACTGATGGTGCTTCCTGTCCTCCTTCCTGCCCTTCCTCTCTTCTCCAGTGACTTTTTCTGTCTTGAAGTTCTTGGAAAACTATCCATAATCACACATCACTCTTCACTACGCTTTTTACTCTTTAGATATGCTTCCTCTTCCTTATCCTCCCTATCACTCCCCCACAAATCTGATGTTCCTTAGTTAGTTCATGATCCCTGCTCTCCTCTCTCCTCTTTCTGTTGTCCTGTGTGACATTCCTCTCTTCTGTAGACCTTCTTTGTCCCACACTTAAATCCATTTCTCCCTGCCCTGAGATTCCCCAGGAGTATTGTATTTTTCAACACAGACCTATATGTCTTATTTCTATTGTACAATCTAGAGAAAGAGCCTTAAGATGCATTATAGAAGATGGCTGTAGAGCTGCGAAATTTGTATTGTATGTGTTTCTGCTTTTAAAGGTGCTGCCAGTCTGCATCTTTGTAAATGTTGATTTTCTAACAAGCTCATGCAAAATAAACTTGCTTCAGGCAACTGGAAGGATTGTACATCTTATCTGCCTGGAGCTGTGGACACATGTTCACTGCAGAAGAGACTGAGCTGGTTGGTATTTTGCCACTGCTCAGCTATTCTTCTTTTACAAAATATGCTGTGACTTCTCCCTGTCTGTTTCAGATTATTTCACGAGAGTTCTGCCAGTAGCTCAGACTAAAGTGGTTGACTTTGCTTGGAAGTGGCTATTGCGCTACCTGGGGGCACGTCTTAATCTCACTACAGGCCTTTTCTGCAGTGACCATCTCACTGGGGCTTCAGGCTCCTTATTTTCTTTGCTCTTGTCTCCACTTCCTGCTTTCTTCAAGGTGGTCCACCCTCTTCATATTTCCATTTTTCATTTTTCCTTCCATGGCTCTGCAAGGTTTTTTGAGGAACATGCATTCTTTTAAAGAAGCCTCCTTTAAGGCACCATTCTTCATTTACTATTCAAGGCTCATAGAAGAAATAATTGCACAGTGTTTTTTGGTTTAAGCAGAAGCTACTCTGTCTACATGTTCAAATTTTAACTATCATTCCTTTTACATGCAATTGCTGCTTTTAAGAATTACCACAAAGCCATTGTTTATGCAGCATTAGATTACTGTCTTTTCACTGTACATTAAATATTGTGAGTCATGCAGTTGAGTCATCCACTGCAGAAGATGGCATATCGGAGGCCATCCTTTCCCCATCCCTCCCACGCCACATAAGGAGAATTTTTCTATATTTTCAGCAAAGAATTCAGGAGATGGTTTGTTAAGTGGCTGGTTGATAACAAAAAAATGGTTGTCTGGCATAGCACCTGAGATGTGAACGTCACTGATCATAATTTCTGTACGCCACCTTTGTAAGGAAATACGTATTGCTGGATTTATTTACAGAAGACTACTGGAAGAATAAGAGGTCAGCAGTGTTAAATAACTCATCCAGAAGGTAGAGGGGGAATTCTAAAGTGCTAGCTAGGAAATCTCTAATCCTAGCCCCATTCACTAACCCTAAGGCAAAAATATCTGTTTGCATGATGTTGCTCTTCGCCAGAGAGTCAGGATGCATAGTGTAGGTTACTTTTTTGCTGTTGGAAGGTAGGTGCTGGGAACTTCAGTAGCTCAGGCGAAGAACTCATTTTTACTCAGATCTTCTCAGAAGCACAGGGTGAAAAGGAGGTTTGTAAAGAGCTCTGCTGTTTGTGGATATAACTCGCAAGGCTGGGCTTGCCTTGCACAGCTCAAGACTGAAGGTATTTATTGCTGGTGTCCATTTGCTTTGCATTCTACTGCATGGGTTCAGCATGAAATCAAACTTCTGAAACAAAGCTTTTTCCAGACCGTCCTTAGCCCACAAGTCAGTGTCTGAGTGAGGGCTGACCAGCCCTGGGGAGTTCTTCATGGTAAGGTGATCTGTATTTAGGTGTACTTCAGATTAGTGGTGTGAAGGTTTCTGTTCACTCAGAAAAGTGCAGAGGTGGAGTTTGCTGAAGGGCCTGGTAGGTACAAGTCTGGCGAAGCCTTCCTGGCTGAGGTGAAATTAAGGCTTTTGTTTTTTTCAGGTTACTCCAAGAGTTATTGAAGGTCTTCCTTTATTTGGCTGTAAGACTCAATTGTAGCAGTGTGCTCACTTATTGCATGCAAGTGTGCTGGAGCTGGTGGGAAACAGTGAAATTATATGACATGACTTGGCAACAAAGATTAAAGTAAGCTTAGTAATTAGGCTTCTGTAGGCCCCAGTTTCTGCAGTTGTTCCCACAGCTTGCTGGAATTCCAGAAATCATGTAGGTTGTAAGCTCTCTTATAAAAATTCTGTAAAATGGACTGGAAGAGGAAAGAATACCAACAAAGAACAACTACAGACGCAATAGACCATTCTTCTAAACCATTACTTAAAAGGAGCATCCAGATTGATGGAAGGATGTAAAGTATATAGAAGAAATGAGAAAGAAAATTCTGAATAACAGAATGGTGGGGTTTGGAAGGGACCTCTCGGGATCATGTAGTTCAGCCTATTTTAAAATTATTTTCAAATAAACCTATTTTAAGGTATAAAGAGAGACCTGGGAGTCTTGAAATCCATATTCTTTTCTCAGTTCTTCCATACTATTTCTGGGTCACCTCCAGTAAGACAGGTAGCATTGGTGCCCCAGTTTCTTTGTCTCTCCAGTAGCTGTAAAAATGCCCTTCATTGTCAGCAGTCATTAATTAAAACTGTATGAAGCAATTCAAAGTATTTGGAACAAGGGTGCATATATAGGATACTTGAAAATAAAGTGTTGATACACAGTTTGTTACTACTTCTGATTATAGTTTTGGTGTTGTGGGTTGTTTGTTTTTTTTTTACATGCTTCCTTTAGCCAATTGCAAATGTCGACCAAGAGACCCTGGCAGAGCTGGTGAAGCCAAGCATTGACTATGTGCGTCATAAAAAATTCAGATCTGGCAATTACCCATCATCACTGAGCAATGAGACAGACAGACTGGTTCACTGGTGCCACGGTGCCCCTGGAGTCATCCACATGCTCATGCAAGCTTATAAGGTGAGTCATTCTGTGTTCATATGTACCTCTTGTTTTACAGAGACACCTGGATGCAAGCCTGTTAGATTGTAAGGCTTGTGTCTTACATCTCTCTAGAGCTAGACTCTCAAACCAGAACTCGAGGCCAGGCACCTAAAAATCTCAAAACACTTACACAGATATGTTTGTAAAGAGGAAATAAGGGGGTAACATTTCTTTTCAGGGTGCTAGTAGTTACTATACTTCAGGCTTTCTTGGAAAAAGGGCCATGTATTTAAAAATGTTAAAAAAATAAAAATCAGCGTGCTGGGTGTGAGAACATTAACCTAAATCCTTCAAATCTTCATCCCAAGAGTTTTAAGAATCATGTTGGCTTTCAAAAGTGTAGGCTTATGTGTCCTGTCAAAAAATATCTTCCATAAATTATTCTATTAGTAAAATACAGCTCCTGAGAACCTAATGTCAGAGCAAAGATCCCAGGGTAATTCTAGGACGTAAGTGTAACTGCTGAGCTACCACAACCCTACTGTTTGGTCTTCTCCATCCTTGACAAGGTTTGCTCTGTCTCTTGTATTCTGCACTTCTGATTTGCAGGACATTTAAAAGTATGCCATTTAATTAAATTTATACAAATAGGTTCTTGCTTTTGACAGTCCTCCTTGGCAGATTCCCTGGCCACCTCTTGGTGGGCTGGTGAAAAACAGGCTTGGTTTATGGAAACTACTCTTCCTGCTACCTAAAATGCGAACTGTAAATCTCTCACAGCATTGCTGAATATAGTAGCAGTCACAGTTGCTTTTTCTTTGAACTGTGGTAGAGGATTGACCTAACACTGCAGATTTCAAAGTTTTCTCCTCTTCTTTGTCAAGACAGTGCTTGATATTTTGTGCATTTTTTTTCTTCGAGGTACTGATTTCAGAAACAAAAACAAGAAGTTCTTTCTTTTTCCACACAGGGAAAGGAGAAACAACTTAGTAAGAACAGAAATCTATTCATCTTAGTAAATTGTGTATGGAAAAAGCCCACACCAACAATGAAACTTCTCTCAGCTCCCACTTCCTTTTGTTTTCATTGGAACTTCAATGTATGTGTTTTTATTCTCTGCTTTTATTCCACAGACTTTTAAAGAGGATAAATACTTGAAAGATGCTATGGATTGTAGTGATGTCATCTGGCAGAGAGGTTTATTGAGAAAAGGATATGGAATCTGCCATGGTACTGCTGGCAATGGCTACTCCTTCTTGTCTCTCTATAACCTAACTCAAGACAAAAAGTACCTCTACCGAGCTTGCAAGGTGAGTTCTGCAGCATCCCAACAAATTATATGTCCCCTTTCATATCATAATTCCTGTGTAAGAGTAACTGATGATCAAACTTTGATCTTATCAAGAAAATGCTAGGGGAAATCTCATGGGACAGGGTACTAAAAGATAAAGAGGCCCAAGAGAGTTGTTTAACATTCAAGGACCGCTTCTCCCAAGCTCAAGATCAGAGCATCCCAACATGTAGAAAATCGAGGAGGGGAGCCAGGAGACCCGAATGGTTAAGTAGCGAACTAGGCAAACTGAAGTGGAAGAAGAGAGACTACAGATCATGGAAGGAGGGGCTGGCCACATGGGAAGAGTACGAGGCTGTTGTCAGAGGTTGTAGGGAGGCAACTAGGAAAGCTAAGGCCTCTCTGGAATTAAACCTTGCAAGGGAGGTCAAGGACAATAGGAAGGGCTTCTTCAAATACATTGCAGGAAAAACTAACATTAGAGGCAATGTAGGCCCCCTGCTGAATGAGGTGAGTGCCTTGGTGACAAAAGATACAAAGAAGGTGGAGTTACTGAATGCCTTCTTTGTCTCTGTCTATACTGTGCTCAGGAGCCTCAGACCCCTGAGCCTGCAGATGACGTTAGGATACTGGAGGAGTTTTCCTTAGTGGAGGAGGACTGGGTTACAGAATCACAGAATCATTACGGTTGGAAAGGACCCTCAAGATCATCTAGTCCAACCGATAGCCCTACACTACTCTTACCCCTAAATCATCCCCTGAAGAAACACATTCATCCTCTTCTTAAAAACCTCCAGGGATGGTGACTCCACCACCTCCCTGGGCAGCCTATTCCAA
>VWZX01007555.1:0-27522 GCA_013399015.1 Galbula dea
GCTTAACTTTGGAGAGCCTGAAATCAATCCCCTCCCCATTCAGACCTAGTTTAAAGCTCTCCCGATGAGCCCTGCTAACTTATGGCCAACAGCCCTTTTGCCCTGCCTAGACAGATGAAGCCCATCTGATTTAAGAAGACTAGGTAATATGGAGTTTGCCCCATGATCGAAAAAAACAAAATTTTGACAGTGGCACCAATCCTTTAGCCACCTATTGATG
Source organism: Galbula dea (assembly GCA_013399015.1). Taxonomy (NCBI): domain Eukaryota; kingdom Metazoa; phylum Chordata; class Aves; order Piciformes; family Galbulidae; genus Galbula; species Galbula dea. The sequence continues at coordinate 221 of VWZX01007555.1, forward strand.
AGGTAGGCTTTCCTAATTCTCTCCTCATTCATCTCCCCATTCATTCCAGCCATTACAGGAACCGAAGCAAATACTACCTGTGCACCTGTCCCATGGACTGATCTACCCAGTGCCTTGAAATCCTTTTTGATTACCCTGGCACTTCTTCTATTAATATCATCACTGTCAGCTTGGATTACCAGCAGTGGATAATAATCTGATGTCTGAATTAGCTCAGGAAGTCTCCTAGCAATGTCCCTCACCCTGGTCCCAGGAAGACAACAAACTTCCCTTTGGGTTGGGGCTGGCCTACATATAGGGCCCTCAGTTCCCCTCAAAAGGGAGTCACCAACTACAACTACCTTTCTTTTGTTTCTTACAGCTGATGTTTTTATCTTTCCTTTTGAGTCCTTGGGAACTGATACTTTGTTTGCTCTGCTTGGAAATGCCCCCTATGAGACAAATAAGTCTGCCACAAACCCCCTTCCCCTCTATTAGGTGCCAGCAACTATGTACCTGTCATAGAACTGTAGAATGGTTTGAGCTGGAAGGCACCTTAAAGGTCATCTAGTTCCAACCCCTCTACCATGGGCAGGGACACTTTCCTCTATACTAGGTTGCTCAAAGCCCCATCCAACCTGCTTTTGAACCCTACCAGGCATGGGGCACTCACAACTTCTCTGGGCAACCTGTTCCTGTGTCTCACCACCCTCACAGTAAAGAATTTCTTCCTTATATCTTATGTCAGATGTGCCCATCAGGAAGCTGGAGTTGCAATGGAAAAGTGGGAAGTGTGTACCTGTATTTGTTTCTCTAGATTTTGCCTAGTTCCTGGAGGAAAATGCAGTCTTGAAGCTGCATGCACAGCTCCCTTCCCTGTTCCTGTGTTAGCTCAAGCAAAACACACGGCCTCTGTATGTTATCCCTGATCTGTAGGACAAATGTTAGAATAATTCTTTGTCTTGTGTTTAGACTACAAATAAACAACCTTTATCCTGAAACCTCTCCCCAAGCATAGGCTGCTTCCTTTAAAAGATTCTGGTTTTCACATGACAGCATCCCATTAAGTTTTTAACCAACTAGATAGAAGGCTTCCTCCATGTAGCCTGAAATAGAAGCAACTCACGACATACGTTGTGGCCCATGTTAAATTAAAGAGAAATCAGGATTTATAGCTCCAAACTTAATTCCAGCTTCTCTTAAATCAGAATGGCTCCACTTTGCAATTATTAATACTTGATGGTATTTGACTCCAGCATTTCAACCCAGCTTCCTGGTGTCATCTGTTAGTTATAACACACACAATTTTTGAACAATCATGAGGGGATGTGATTTGGCAGTTTGAACCTCAGGAAGCCATATATTTTCCCATGACACAATATTATCTAATATACTGGTTATCTCAGACTGCAGTAGCTTTGAAAGCCAGCATAGAGGTTACGATTTAACACTAATAATAAAATCCATTTATTGCTTATTAGACACGAAGCAATAACATTTCTGGCATTCCACCTCCCTGCTCCTACCACGGTCTCTCCTGAAGCAGAAGGAACATGCTGTTTGAATTTAAAGGTCTTTGCTGGTATTTTTAGAAGAGTACTTTACACTGGTGGCTATGCTTGGTGTAACTGGGTTCCTGTCCACCGTGGCTTTTCACACAGACTTCTGCCCAAACGCATTTCCTATGCTCCCCTGCATTGTCTGCTGTAGTAAATGGAGGTGCTACATGCTGCTCCTCAAACTCAGCCATGCAGGAGGCAGTGGGGAGGGGGCCATGGAGCTGAGCATAGCCCAGCTAGAGATATAGCTTTGTTGGAGGGCTGCTGGGCAGGACAGATCATAGAATCATAGAATGGCTCAGGTTGGAAGGGACCTATAGCTCACTGGCTGGCAAGCCTGTAAGAAAACATCCTCTGGGACACACTCTTTGGGGCACAATGTTGTTGTTAGGGCTTGCACAGAGAGCTAGCTGGTTTGGAAGGCAACATCATTTCGGGTAGAAGCCCATTTTAGGGACAATCACAATCTGAGGTGGTGATAATCTTTCTGTCCTCAGTAACTAAATTGCAGTTGTTATTTACTGTAGAAAACCTTTAGGCATGTCTTATGACTGCTATGAGAAATTAATTCAGGGTTTAAAAATCCTGTCTTTGAAGATATTTCCTTCTCATTGCCCATTTTTCTTCCAGCATTTTTGAGGAACTCTTTCCATTTCATTTCCCTTTGTTTCGTCACCTCTTATTTAATGAATATTATGTACCTGTTATGCAAAGCCAAATTATTTCCATGAATTTGGCATTTGATTGTTCCTTATGTTGAGAAACAATCCAAGTGTAAGACAATCAACCAGCTAACATACTCTGCCGTGCGGGTGCTGCTGCAGTACTGATTCTGCTTTCATTTATACTGACATAAACTGAGTTGTTTTACAACATCTAGGCACAGTATTCTCTATTTACATCAGTTGTGAGGTCTGTTATCCTCTGACCAGCATCATAATGTCAAAGAAATAAGCTTTTGATGAAAACACTCATTTTCTTAAATTAAAAAACTATTTTGAAAATCATATTGAAATTAATAAATATTTTATATTCTTAACTGCACTTTAACTTGAGGTACTTTCTTACTCATTATTTGAAATGCCCATATGTTAGCTGCCACGCTGCCTCTTTCCTGTTACCATGATCTTCTCCCAGCTCATAAACTGTTCAGGATCTGATTTTCCTTTGAGTTTAACCTCTCAGATTTCCATTCACAGTGCCACACACAGTGTATGTTTAAAATGCTATAAAAAGTTTTAATAATGCCTGAATCTCCAAAGCAGAGCACAGAAAGTGAAAGGATAGAAAAGCAAAATATAATTTTCCCTGTTGAAATTTAAGCAGCACAATGAGATTAATTCTCCAGCTCTTGCGAAAAACGTCATGGGATCTTTAAAGACCACAGACAAACCAGGCCAAGATCTTCAATTCCCTTCAAGAGTAATGCTCTCTTCACACTATAGAAACCATATAGAAGAACCACTGAGGGAAAAAGCCTTTCAACAGTTTAAACAGCTGTGTAACATGTAACCTGATGCCTGGAGGGTTTATACCCAGCACATCCTCCTGATTAGCGCCGAACCTTGTGCAACGTGTCCCTGTCAAAGGCAGATGGATGGATGTCACCAACAGCGTGTAACTGACAGTGCTCACCGATGAGCAGGGAGAAGGCAAGGCCTCATTACAGAAGCCTCTTGAGCAGAGGTTTGTGACTGCCCAACCTGCTGCAGATGCGTCCAATGAGATTAACTCCCCAAATGAGAACTCTTCAAAAAAAGTTATTAATAATTGCCTGTATTCTCTTCTTAATGAGACAAATAATCTTCTTGGTGCTGGAATAAAGGCACACCAGCCTAGGCAGTCCCAGAGCCACTGGCAGCAGTGAACTGTTTTCCTGAAGGATTCTTTGTAGGCCAAGTGAAACACCGTGAGTCAAGCCATTGTCCTTCCTCACCCTTATGCCGGGGTTGGACCCCGCCACAGAGGTCTTTGTTCTTCCCATGATGCAGGGTCTCCTTACCTCTGCAAGACAGATGTGGGAGATAGAAGGTTTTCCAGAGCTTATGGAGGAGGCAGGGGTTTCCTTTTCCCCAGCAACATGCAGTAGTCAGCATGTCCTTTCTGCCAACCTGTCCCCTGTAACCAGGAGGAGAATCAGTAGTTGTGTGCAATGCAGACACAACTCACTAAGTGTTACTGACAATTGGCCAACCTGAGCAGAATCCAGATGGGCACAGAGAGAAAGAAGCTACTAATGTCATCATGAGTGCAAAGAAAAATGGCATTTCCAGACTTATAACAAGATCATGGCAGAACTACATGTCTGTAGCTGAAAGGAAGGAAAGTGGATGCAGAGAGAAATGAACCCAGCAGCAGGGAAAAGACAATCGTGGGGTTGTTCAGCAGCATATCTTCAGCTTGTACAGCTTGCAGCAACCCAGAGAAGGCAGTTTCTTAGATGCAAGTGATGTGTCTCAAAGAAACTAGCCCAAGAACTTGCACATCACAGGGAAAACTGTTCTTCATTCTATCTTAATTAACAGATAGGAGTTAATTCAAAGAAAATTCCAGTAGCTGAATATTAAATAATTAGAGACAACCATATAATTAGATTCACAAAGGGAAAACAAAATGCTGGAAAGTGACATGGTTCTGGTAAGCACCAAAAAAATAAGATGAACAGGTTCTTTTAAAAGGTTTTAAAATGAAAATAAAATCCCTAGAAAGTCACCTACTCAAAACAGTTTAATAGTGTAAGAAGATACACATAAGTTTGAATAAAAGAGGACCAGACAGCGCAGAGGAATGCCAAGTGGCAAGATTTAAGAGGTAATTTGAGCCAGTCCTTCAGCATTCAGAAATCTGACCCAGCTGAGAGCAATAAACAGGATTATAAATTAGGGTAGGTGACAAATTGGCAGGAAATCAGAAGGAGCAGCATAGGTTTCAAAGTAACATAACTTTAAAAAAAAGGACAAATAAAAAGATGTTTTCTTAAATCTTAAAACATCTTAAAAAGATGTTTTCTTAAGGTTTTCTTAAATCTATCAGAAGTGGTGGTAGTAGGAAAGAATTCACTGGGCTCTGAGAGCACCAGGGACTGAAGGAAGCAGCTAAAGGAAGACAAGACTATTTTTCAGAAGTAAAGTTATCTTTTGGTGTAAGCCTTTACCACTGATGATGTCGGACCTGTTCCTAAGGGTGAGATGAAGCTGGTGAGGAAATACCACAACAAGATGCTGGTGCAAACTGAAAATTTGCAAGTTGCTACATTCAAATAGCATATCCAAGACTGAGAACTTCAGGCAAGCTTTTTGTATGCCAGAGGACTTCAAGTGGCATGCTTATCCAGTATTCACACATACACAAGGTAAAAACTGGAGATGATCATTAATTGTTGCATTTGTACCTCAGAAGTGGTCAAAGTGGCTGGAGAGCTCCCCAGCAGAGAAGGACCTGGGGGTGCTGATATCATGATGGCCGGCTGAACATGAGTCAGCAGTGTGCCCAGGTGGCTAAGAAGGCCAATGGCATCCTGGCTTGCATCAGGAATAGTGTGACCAGTAGGAGCAGGGAGGTGATCTTGCCACTGTACATGGCACTGGTGAGGCCACACCTTGAGTACTGTGTGCAGTTTTGGGCACCGCAGTTTAGGAAGGACATTGAGCTACTAGAGAGGGTGCAGAGAATGGCAACTGAGCTTATCAGGGGTCTGGAGAACAGGCCTTATGAGGAGAGGCTTAGGGAGCTGGGGTTGTTTAGCCTGGAGAAGAGGAGGCTGAGGGGAGACCTTATCGCTCTCTTCAGCTACTTGAAAGGTCATTCTAGGGAAGCAGGTGTTGGCCTCTTCTCCCTTGTGTCTAGTGACAGGACTAGAGGGAATGGGCTTAAGCTGAGCCAGGGTAGGTTTAGATTAGACATTAGGAAGAATTTCTTTACTGAAAGAGTGGTGAGATATTGGAATAGGCTGCCCAGGGAGGTGGTGGAGTCGCAATCCCTGAAGGTTTTTTAAGAAGAGGATTGATGTGGTTCTTCAGGGGATGATTTAGGGATAAGAGTAGTGTAGGGCTATCGGTTGGACTAGATGATCTTGAGGGTCCTTTCCAACCGTAATGATTCTGTGTGTGTGTGTGAAAAGTATCATTCAAACTAGAGCAATAAAACATCTGGAAGCAGAACAAGTTGTCTAGGTTTTTACAGGGCTCCAGACAGGTATCACCTCAGCAGCTAAATAGTGAAAAAGTAGAGTCAGAGCGCTATCATAAGCCAACATCATGCAGAAAGCAGTGGGCAGGACTAGAGGTTTCCTTTTGTTTTGTCAAAATGGTGAAATGCAGAAGATCCTCTTCTGGTGCCTATCTTATTCAATATATTTATCAATAATGTGGAAATTAGGGTGGGTTATAAAGTAGCAAAATTAAGAGTGATTCAGAGAAGGAAGTAGAACATGACATTCTTGGCAGATGTTTGCCTGATCCTTTTTTAAAAAGCTCTAGTGATGGAAACTTCAATACCCCCCTTTGCCAGTCTGCTCCAGTACTGCACAGTCCTTACTACTGCAGAAATTCTTCTGATGAGTAACCTGTCTTCTTTGCTGTGATACTTGACATTACTCATTATCCAACACCCAGCAGACATTGAGAAGGGTTTACTCCTTTCCTATAACTTATCATTTGCATATTTAAAGAAGTATTTTTATGTTTAGTGACTTATGTGTGTCTAATGGCTCGTCATGAGATGTTTAAGGACTCATCATCTCTAACTGGAGTCTCCTCTATACTCAGCCAAACTCCTCCAAGCCTTCTCACTACCAACACCTAGAAGACAAATCCTTCTTGAACCACTGTGACCTAAAAGGGACACCTTATGAGCACCATATATAGCAAAAGTATTACATCACATTTTATGGACTGGTCATTTTTATCTATCATTACACAGCTGTTGCCTATTTTGTGTCTGAATTCTTGACTAGTTTACAGACTACTATACCCCTAAGCTGCATTACTTTGCATTAATTGATCATTATGATGTTTCTGGAGTTTGCTATTCCTATTTAATTATTAAAACTTCCAATTCATCCTTTTTCAGTTGCACCCTTTTTCTTCCAAGCTATTTCTTCAATTTGTCAAGATTGTTCTACTTTACCATCTTGTCCTCTATCATCACTGCAGCTTCTCCCAGTTTAGTCATTCATACAATTAAAAAGCATATGTCTGTTCTCTCATGTAACTGCTGAAAATCAAAAATAATGTTGGACACAGTACAGACACCACTGAACCTCAACAGATACTTTTTACAGATTTGAGAATGCGCTGTTGTTTGCTACTCTGAGTACATGGTTTTAACCAGTTGTGGTATTTCCTAACACTTATCTACTCTTTTTTCTTTTACTTTGTTTATTTATGGAAATGTAATGCAAGACATTTTAAAAACCTTAATAAACTAACTTCCTCCTTCTAAACAACAAGACCTGTTGCCCTGCCACAGATAGTAAATTATATTTGTCCGATATTACAGATCTTTGTTAGGTATCATTCATCTGGGTTTTATCTTCCAGATGTTCCAAATTCTCTCATTTCTTGTTCCAGTGTTTTTCTAAGAATTGAAGAAAAGCTGATTGTCTTGTAATTCCCTTGTGCCCTTATAATGGTGAGAACTATGTTGACCTTTTCATAGGCTCGTGATTTATCCAAGTTTGCCTTTGTCACTCAATTCCAGATATCATCCTCACTAGGATAGATCATACTTTTAACCTCACTGTAATGTTCTGGGACTTTCCACCTTCTCTCAATCCTTTCTGTCTTACATTAATTTTCTGTGTTGATCTTGCCTGCTAGATCTCTGAGTAATTTGAGGACTGCTTTCTTAAGTCCGTTCTCTTTATTTTTGTCTTCTCACTTCCTGCTTTTTCTAAGAGTTATAGCGTATCCATGCAGTCCCACTTGCACAGATCAGCTCCACTTCCATGCTCTTATATAGAAGCAAATGAAGATCATCTCTTCCACACACTTTCTCCACCTTGTACATTAAAAATGCTGCTCATGACACATCTCAAGATCTTGTGGATCATTTCTATCCTGCTATTCTTCTCTTCTAGCAAATTCCTGCATAGGAGTTAATCTCATTAATATCAAGTCTTGTGTTTTGGGTGGTTCTATTAGTTGCTAAGAAAAAGTTGCATTCACCTGATCTTCCTGATATTGCAAAATCCTTTTTTGCTCGTTCCTGTGTAAATCTCCTCCTTTTCTATTTACTCTGTGACTTGATGGCTGTGAAAGTAGGATGGAGATCTGAAATGTTTATGTTATTGTTAGAAGATGTTGGTGGTTCTTTCTGGCTTCTAATAATAGGTCACTGACATGTAATAAACAAGAAATTTGAGATGGATAAAAGGAAACATTTTCTTCCACAGACTTACCATTGCCATGGGAACTCTTTCTAGCTGAGACGTAATGTTCAAAAAGGCATGGAGCTGGGGCATAGATGTGAATAGAATATATTTCCAGATAGCACGCGTTCTGAAAATGGCACCAAAGAAATATGTTAAATCTTGCTCTCCAAAACTCATTTGAGTCTCTACCAATACAATTCGAGCGGTGACCCTTAAGGAGCTAAAGTGACTTACCCTCCCAAGGTAAGCATTTCTTTTGCAGGAGCTAAGAAAGCTTTCTGAGCCCCTCAGATCAACTCTGCCATCTGTGGCACAGTTTTGACCATTAGTTCTATTAGGGCAATTCAGTCAGACTGTTCCTCCCATACTGAACACAGCTGCCAGAATTTACCTCTGCACCCACTTACAGTTCCTATAACTTCCCCTGAAACCTTTGTTCAGAATCTACAGAGGACATGAGAAGGTTTCCAGACTAAATCAGAGCAGGAGCTGCTTTCCTGTTCTTAAACTTCAATATGTTTTTGGCAGCAGCGTCCAAAGCTTTTTACTTATAATCCCACTTCCCGTGTCACACATCTCCTTTTGTTTGCCCTTCCGGACTTGAGAGCCCTTCTGCAGAAACTGCTGCTTTATGGCATTATGTGCTTCCCACATTCCCTTCCTCTGCATCCACATCTTCCCTGCACTCCTACCTTGCCCTTCTGCTCACATCCCTCCTCTCTCCGCAGCTTTCTGTCTGCTCCTTTCCTTTGTTCTTCTTCTACACCTCTGACCTACAGATGCTGCCATTCTTCCTTCATTTCTGCTTGCCTAAGGTATCCCGTTATCCCCCTCAAACTCTGTGAAAGTCTTATTGCATTTTCAAAGTCACTTCAGGCTTCCATTATCCCAGTCTCACATCCCTCAGTGTGTACTTCCAAACAGTCCAACTTCACTTTGTCATAGCGTTATGTTACAAGTGACAAAACTTGCTCATGACAGTTCTCAGATTTCAAGAGGCGAAGAAGTTCATTTAAGAGAAGCTGGGATTTTCCTTGATTGTTTTGTTGGAGAATATTTAAGGGCATGAAGAATCAAGTAGGGGAATGGACTGTTAAACTTGGTCATATATTAGAAATTATGCTTTAGTAAAAAGGAACACGTAAAATATATACAAAAAGCAGTGAAAGTAAAGGAAGCTATTAAGTTTGAAAGTGAAGATGAGTGAAGAAAGTGAAGATGAGGATGTTAAGATAGGATTATTCTCAGTAGAGTCTTCATCTTTTTTTAACACAGAAGGGGTTTCTGTCCCACAGCAAGTGACTAGTATCTGCAGGACTGGATCTAGGTGCAGGTAGTTGCTTCCTAAGTGGGACAATGCTGACCATGGGGGCATTGCCCTTGCCACTACCTTCTCACTGGGCCCACATCTGAACAGTCTAACAATTTGGTTTCAGGGAAAGGAAGGAATGGGATTATTTAGAATATAACATAGAGAAAGAAAACTTGTAATACCCTAAAAAATCCCTTTGCTGTCTCTGTTCTTGAAGAAGAGATTTTTCCTGACTTAGAAATGCATACAATGGCAACAAATACAAATGTCCTAGAAAATTACTAGAAAAAATATGTAAGGAAGAGGCTGATTAATTTCCAAAGTAATTTTCTGGGAGATTTGTCTACATTGTCATTGAAGACATTTCTAAGAGCCTGATTAATTTCCAAAGTTAAGACTGCCCTTGTTTAGACAGAAAATCATGTTTGCCATATTTCCAGTCAGTGATTTACGTTTTCTTCTTTAAGCATAGGCCAGAAGGATTTAAAGTTTGAGAAAGAATCTTCCATCTTCCTAGGAAGTTAAATCATTGGCACTGTTTCAGCTCTTGTGTACAAAGAAGATTAATATCATATTGACATATAAGGTTGAATGAACCACAAAACAGATGTTTGATAGTCAGCTGAACACTGAACCCAATGGAAAAAATTCCGTTTTGATCAGTTTGAAGTAGGCATAGTCAGTTTGTGGCTGTGCAGGATACTAAAATCCAGACTTTATAAATGAAACACTCATTAAAAATAAATCCTAGAGAAACAAAACTGCTTCAGGCTTCTTATTTTATTTTTTTAAACTGCAGTAATCTCTGGTCTGGATGGTCTAGCCCAAGTGGAATAGAGTAACATTAGTTATTAGTTATTCTAAAGATTTTCAGATGATAGCCATCTCCCAATCACAGCTGGTCCCCATCTAAAATACTCCTGATGTTATAATGCTATCTTTTTGATGATGTTTCACAGAGGTTACTCTGGGAATGAGGGTGGAGAGCCAATGAATCCCACTGTGGAGAGGTGGCTTGTCACTGAACATTCACTTCATTCCCAAAGAGCACTGTGAGGGATTTCAGCTAAAGAGTGGATAAGGACCCATGGCCAGTCTTCACTAATCACACAGACAGCAAGGCATAATGCAGGCCTGGACTACTAACCCCCACGGCACAGTGATGCCCTCAGCTAATTACAGCCAAACAGCATAATTAGCTGCTTCTGCTGATGTGGCTGTTATTTCCCTTTCTAATGCTCACAGTACTTTTTTGGCTTTTTCAGCCAGTTATTCTAATACTACCATCTTTACAGTACTTGGCATATTTCTTTCCTTTCCGTGCTAGTCTCTTTACAAAGCAAATTTCATTGGATTTTTCTTATCCAAAGGGGATTACAGCACTGACTTTTTGTATTTCACCTATGGGGCAAAGGGGAAAGGATGGTCCCTCTACCATGTTATTGAGGCCTTTGTTGCAAGCACACTTAATATTGCTTACCTTCTCTAACATATGGAGTTCATTTGTTGAACCAAACAGACCTGCGATATGCATTGATCTTCATATGTTGTAGATGTTTGACATTTGGGCCCAGCCTTTGTGCAGAGCCTGCAAAGGGATGGTCAAGGATGCCACTACATCTGCCACTCTTTCAGGCAGATTTGGTCAGGTAAGTTGTGATAAATAGAACTAGCAAGCATCTGTTCTATTTTTCAAGAATATGCAGCACTATGAATACCAGCATATCCTGAATTACACCACAGGCAGATTGTGTTTGTTAGAGGAAGCCTGGAGGTGAATCTGACCTTTAATCGTTACTAAACTGGATAATGGAAAAAGCTTAAATTAAGACTCTTAAAAGGAACAAGAGAGATGTGGTGATTTTGGTAATTTGACCTGACAATGTGTGTAAGCAGAGGAAACACATGATACAAATTGTCATTTTCTATTAAGCCTCTGTGTGTTAGTACCAGTATTAAAAGTAATGGTGCCTTTGAAGTAACTCTATGGACTGAGATACTTATTTAGACAAGGAATGTGGATTGAAAGATGGGGAGCTGTTCAAAAGCAAGTCTGCCTCTCCTGACAGTGCTGCCTTCAAGTTCTGTTTTAATTGAGGATATTCATTTGAGGCCTTTCCTTCAGCTACAAAATTTGCAAGTATGTTGACCCTCATTGATCTCTGAGATACTCTTAGGCTTACACCAGAGATGCAGGTGGACCCAGTGTGTGCAGAATCCTCCATGAACATTATTTACTTTTCTTCTTTCCATTACTCCCTTTGGGTTCAGATTCATCTCTCCTGACTTCAGATGATCTATATTAAGCTACTGATCACCTACAGTCAACAGAAGGAGAGACACACCAACCTTAGGGTGTAATACATGTCACTTATCCTAAATATCATTCCTCAATACCCTTAGTGCAGTCCCTGTAAGTGACTTGCCCTCTTCATTGATTTCAGACTGACCACAGACTCATTGCTCTGATAAGATGGCTTGACGTAAATTTGAGCAGTGATCATTCTAATGTCCATGATGACTTTACACTTTCTTTTCCCCAGAAGCCACAGAGCTGAAAAGAAACAGTGTCAGTGTCATCCAAGGTACCAAAAACGAAGCTCAGTCTGTAGGCCTCATAAAGGAAATTAATTTTTCTGCCCCTTTTGCACTCTTTTCCTTCAAGCTCTGGCGAAATTTATTCTTTGTATTTCATGTCCCTCTTCATTTTTAGAAAAAAGTACCTGACCCTGGGCTGGAGATCTGCCATGGTTTCATGATAAGTGAGGCCTGCTGAAATAATCTGTTTCATTGTTATCTAATTTTAGTTTCTATTGTCATTTTCGTCTTTCTCCACTTCAAACACTTTAGCTAGTACGCATGTTATCCCAGTAAATATTTATTTTAGGATCTAACTGGAAAAGCTCCTTTCTATTTTGAAAGTCTGGAGGTGAGTCTAGGCATGTCTACATGGATGGGCCCCAACAAATAGACTCATCTGCCATGCTCTGAGCTGATCGAATAGGAGCCATTTCTGATCTGGAAACCATCAAGCCATTTTCCTGCAGCTCTCTACCCAAGCTAACATGCCTTGCAGAGGAGACCCCATATTTATTATGTAATGTATATCAGTTGTTTCTCCTGATGCACACACATGTGCATATACATACACATGTGCACATTCCCATTTTGTATACCTATTACAATATAGAGGGACTTAAGTGGCACCAAAAATATAACGTGAATTTTATATTTTTTTACATATAACAAATACTCCTTTTAAGTGAACAAGCAACTTAAAAGCAGCCTATATCCTCTCATTGTGAAATGTTACAATGGCAGATAAACTAAATGACCTGATCACACATTCCATGATTCGTGACGTAGGTGAAATGAAGTGAAAGCCTGGCACTTGTGAACTCTTTACTCCAGGCAATATACTCCAGAAGGAATTGACAAATGAGAAGCATTACTTCAAAAGACAGTTCTTACAGCTACATCTGCATTTAAGAGTCACTCTGTGAACTCACAGACTGTATTGAAATGAGCAAAGGGAATAGAGATCCTGAATTTACCCACTTGCAAACAGCATCTTCTGGTGCAGATGTAGACTATGGCCTGAAACCAACGAATATGTTTTTTTACAGCCCTGGCAGCCCCTGAATCCTGACTGCTGCAGAATTCCTCTTGGAGCATTAGCAAAAAACAAGCTGGAGCCATGGTCTCATGCCACCTTCAGGGAGGGCTCCCATGACCCCATGCATGGAGCATGCCTCTCTTCCCTGTCTGGCTGTGGTTAATGTCTCTTGGAACACCCCAGATGTTCTGGGTGCCTGACACTTATGACCGTGGACAGTTGTTTTGTGAAACACAACTGGGATGGAAAAAGTCTTGCATCCTTTTCTTGCTTTTCTCACAGCAATAGAAAAAGAGTCTTCAATAGTGCTTGAGAAACTCTTTTTGGACGAAGTGCTTTCAGAGACTGTTATGGGTGCATACTGGTATATGAAGTGGATGCCTATGGATATATTTCTGTGGTTTTGGCTAAACAAAAGTAATGGATGCCTTCATTACTGAAATTCTACTTCAATAGCCAGTGGTGTATTTACCCACTTCTCTTTGTAGTGGTCACTGAATTGCTTCCTCACCTTTTAGCAAGTAAACAAACTTTACTTGGTTCATAATGTTAGACACGCATCTGTTTCTAAGGTCTGGTCTACAAGGGAAGGCTAGCATGCATTAAGGTAGAGCATGAATTTACAGGGCTCTTGGGGTATATGCACTTGATAGAAAAGCTATAAGGATGGAAAATGTCTGGTGGGATGGCTTGCTTAGCTAAATCGGGCCTAACTGTGGATAATGCTTTATTCAGATGGCAATTTTGGTCACCTGGCAGATGTTCATGTAGGTTCACACAGCTTTTGAATAATTATTCCACAGCTTCTCATCCCATTTTTGAGGCATGATTTCCACTCTCTCCAGTCACTGTTTTTCTTGGCCTTTTTCCAGATGCGAGTGATTTGATAAAATCCCTCTTCAAATATAGAGTTTCTGCAGCTGTAACCGCTCTTGGCAGCCTGCCCAGTAAGATAAGCTGATCTCCAAATATTAAAAAGATTGGACTGGTACAAAGCTTTACTTCATCATCCTTGAAAAACAAACAATATTTACCACTCCACGAAAGGCCATTCTTGGAAGAAGATCTGATTTTGAACACAGAAAACTGAGGGCAGTAATAATACCCTTGATTAGTTTCTCTTCATGGCCAGTGACGCCATGGCTCTCTATTTTTAAATTAAAGTATTCCTTTAAGCTACTGGTAAGTCTTATAACTACTTCTGTACAAAGACAGAGATTGAGGTAGATGTAAACTGGTATTTCAACCCCAGCATTCTTTGGCAGTGTTATTAGTGTCTGCAACATTCAGACTTTCCTTTCCAATGTTGCTACCTTTCTGAATGGGCTCATAAAAAAGCCACAAAAAAAGCCTTAAGTTCACATGTACTCAGCAGAGTTATGCTGGAAATTTGCTAGGCTTTAGTGGTCTTACTGACATTGATGATAAAGAATCAGGTGGTACTCTTAGAATGTTAACTATTTTACAAAATGACAGAATCATTCAGGTTGCAAGGGACCTCTGGAGGTCTCTAGTCCAATCCTCTTCTCAAACCAGGGTTAGGTCTGAGACTGAATCAGATTTCTCAGGGTTTCATCCATCCAGGATCTTAAAAAATTCCAAGGATGGAGATTGAGTAGCCTCTCTGGGCAACCACTGCTTGGCTGTCCTGATGGGGGAAGTTTCTCCATACATCCAGTCTTTGCATTGCTCAGTCATGAATTCTCTGCTGAGTCAAGCCAGTTTCCTGGTATATCTCTGTTTTTCCACACACTAGGACGGTTTTGTGCTTGGAAGAGCTTATCAGTAAAGGCTTGCCAGTTTTCCTGAGGTTTTTTGCCCTTCAGAGCATGTTCCTATGGAATCCCCATATGAACCCCACCTCCACCCATGTCCACTCACCTCCTTTTTGTGCTTCTCCTTGCAGACCTATGAGGCACATGACCCATTCCCTCACCAAATACTGCCTTTGTATCAAGAGCTTCTATGAAACAGACTTTTATCCTGCCTGAAAATCTTGTCCAGATGGGAAAAGAGAAATTTGGCCAGATATCAAACAGCCCAGTCAGAGCAGAAACATCATTCAGTGCACATGTAGTAAGTTGGATGTACCCAAGAAAGACAACAGACGCCAACAACTTTCCCTGTCCCTTAATCCACAGTTTGGAGCAACCTTTGGGTCCTTCATGCAAAAAACCACAGGTGGCAAATGGAGCCCAGATCAACCTACCAAGCAGACCCTGGACCAAGAGAGGGGCTACAGAAACTCAGTGCTGTGGAGGTGGGGCATGGCCTCTATGCAGAGAGACAGAAGAGCCATTCGTGTGCACCTCATTATCGGTGTGTCAGCCCTAACAGAGGCTTGAAGATGCTGGGCTGGGGAAGCACACAGTATGCTGTAGCAGGAACATGATGGACCAGCCCAGCAGATGTTGCACACTCCACAGTGATGAGAAAATGACAGAAGGATTTCTGCGCACCAGTATCCTGCCAGTTAAAGGATCCCTGATTTCCCCAGCACAGCACACTTCCTCTTGCTGTAACATCTTAGTCCTTTTGCATAATCTTGTCTTCACACCAGAAGCACTGGTGTAAAGTTGTCCACGTGAGCAAGTCTGTCAATCTGCAAGCATGCAGGCATGTGAAGAGCTGGCGCTGGCAGTGAGACAGGCGGGAAAGCAGTGGCACATTTGTGGTGGTGGCGCTCACCCTCAGGGAAGCAGGGACCTGAGATCCACGCACAGGATTTCAGGCAGAGGTTTCCAGCACAAGTTTGGAGACCACAAGAGATTGATAGTAGGGACAGCTCAGCCTTGGCAGACAAAAAGGCACTGGTAGGACTCCAACCCAGGAGCGACCGGAGGGAGGTAAGGCCTCCCCAGACCTTAGGCCATGCACATAACCCATCTAAGCTGGAGAAGTCTTCTAGTACTCCAGTGAAGGGTATCATAAGGGCTAGAGGTAATAAAGAGAAACAGTCAAAAGCCTGGCCTTCCTTTGAAGTGGGGTGATGCAAGTCATCACAGAAGTTTCATCTGCAAACCTGAAGGGAATTCTATCTAACAAGGTAAATACATGAGAATAATTCAAACCAGTGAGATAGAAAGGGAGAAATTTACTACATTAAGCCAATCGTGAATTTTTAAAAAAAAATTTATAGCATTTGTTTTACACAATTATCCATCAGTAATGGAAATGCTGTCTACACCTTCAAGCAATGTGGAATTCCCTTCTTATCACCCTTTTCCCTGATCTCTGTCTCAGAGATCAAAATGTCTCAAAACATCGCAGCCTCAAATCAAGCAAGCCGTTCTAATAATTATCTGCCGCTTATAGTGTCTCTTTCCTGCACAGTTGTAGTGGCATCCCTACATCCTACAGTTGTAGAAACTAGAGGAGAGTGAGTCAAGCAATTGCTCTGAGTCTCACAAGAACTGGAGGATAAATGTCCTGCCTTTCTGGCCAGCTCTTGTCGTTCAGTCCACACTGCTTCCATCAATGATTTGGTAATGAAATCATGGCACTGGTATGCCTAAATCCTCCATGGTCTTCCCTTTTTTTATCTATTGTAAACACCAAATCATTATCCTGGTTATCTTAGCTGAGATGGTGGACAAAGACAAGCGCTTAGATGGAAACAAAATAACAGGGATGCATAGTGTGGCTTCAAGAAATTACTTAATAACAGGATGTGGAGAAACTCAAAGACAAAAATATCAGAAGGAATGACAAGAATGGTGCCACAGTAAAGACCAGCTAAAATGCACGGAGCAGAGAGAAGCCCTAAAAAGGCAGACTTGGAAAGAGCTAATAACATCTCACAGGACATTGTTGTATGTCCCACACTAGATTAAATGAGAGTGATATTACCCTGATGCCAAAAAAAAAAAATGAAATGAAGGACCAGGATGAAGTACGAGGGGTTAGAAAGAGCAAGTGTATCTCACCATTACTCCTCATTGAAAGTGTTTTTTCACAATTTGTGGTAATCTGCTACCAAAGATCAGCACAAACTGCACAATGGGATGTGTTGTAGACAGACAGATGATGACTGTCCAATGAGCAAGTGTTGCTGCCCTTTACTTTCACCCGTAGTATACACATTTCTAGCTTCTTTAAGTAAACAAGCTCTGAGTCAGAAGGGGCAGATTGCGTGGAAGAATCTCGTCCTCTAGTATCAGCTCGTATCTGGTCCAAAACACACAAGAGTCCTGGAGCCCTTAGAGGAGACTAAAATTAGAAAAAACAGTGACAAAAATAGAACTCAGTTTCTTTTAATAGCAGAGTTTCATATTGAGAAATGCTCCACAGAATGCCCTACTGAAACATAATCTGAAGCCAACTCTTTGACTATACAAAACGTCTTATTTGTGCAGTTGGTTTAGTACTCTGCTTTTTATTTTTAGGTAATGGGTGGTCATTAAAATATGATTGCACAAAAAATTAGCTGACGTGTTCTGAAGACAGTAATATAGTGAGGTGCTCAAAACGAGTGACAGGAAGTCCTTCCACATCCACACAGTGCTGAACCGAGATTACACGCCATGTGTCAAAATATCCCTGTTCATGTTTCAGGGAAACCTCAGGAGGGATAATTCTACACTGAAAGCCAGGTAGATCCTGGACTGCTGAGGATTTATTTTGTACATTCTTACTGGCACAAGTCTAAGAGTTAAAAAATAATGCTCATTGTTTAAATGAACCCGATACGTTTTAATGGAAATTTTTCAGCTCCACTGTTATTGAAGACGCAGGGTATTACTGAACCTTTGTGTCGCAAATTTAAGCAGGTGCAATTCTGGCCACAAGCCAAGTTGTAAGAAGGCAAAATGTAAGCCTCAAGAGTAGCAGAGTTGGGAAAATACTCCATTTACAAACCCTTCCATGAAGTACTTTCAAAGGCCTAATTTTAGACGTATACACTGGAATCAAATAGCAAAAGGATCAGTGGGGTGAGGAATGGAGGATTTTTTATTCAAATGTCAATTATAATTAACCTAGAGCATGATGATATTTTCCTGTCCTGGGGCATTTGTAGTGGCATGTAACACCATCCTTGGAAGCTGGCAGGACATACTGAGAAAGGTGTTCTTCTCCTCGGATAACAAAATGGCCAAACATTTCTGCCAATGCCTCTCTGTGAAGGCTTGCTTTAGTGTCTGTCTATCAAGCACTGTCAGACACAAGCAGACCGAGCAACTTCCCTTGGATCTTCCACCTCATTGCTGCAAGGCCACCCTGTGGGCATATTCCTGCACTACCACCCACATGATCTTCTTCCTTCTTCATATTGCATGATTGAAAATCCCTTGTGCTTGGGGATGAGCCATCACTTTCAGGGTATGAAGGGAGTAAGAGCTCCCCGTGCTTGGGCTCCAGAACAATTGGACAAATCAGGAGGCACTGTCAGTTCTTTCCCATGGGAATGACCTCAACATGCACATCCCTGGTCCTCACAGAGGCTGGCTGTAGGATGCCATGTCCTGATGTGGTGGTCACGGCTGGGACTGTTGCATTCCTTGCTTTTGTATTTTCTTTTTCTCCTCTCCTTCCTTTCCTAGGGACAGGGGTGGCAGCTGTCCATGAGACAAGGTAGAGCCTCTTGAGCACCAAGGGGAGTTGTCAGACAGGCATGCTGCATAGGTTTTTCATCTACTTATGCCATAGGTTCTTCCCAGAGTCAAAATTATTTTGCCATCATTCACCAATATACTGCCTAGTGAGACAGTATCAAACCTAGAGACACAGCAAGGCATACATAAAGCCTAAGGCCAAGAGCTTCAGAATCCAAAACCCACAGTTTGGCTTGTGGCATAGCTATATGCATGAAACTCAGAGGATCCTGGTTCCTCACTCCACTCCAGTGGTTTTGTGCTAGTTTAAAGCTCGATTTCCATGGAATGAGGCTGCAATAAAAGAAGTATAACAGAGTAAAATGGTGCACAACAGGCCTCATTTATAGGGAGTCCCAGAAAACTCTTTTTGAGACCTCTGGATCTTTGAGGTGCTCCCTGCTGATTTGCCACATCCAGAGACCTGCTCATAAGCAGAGGACACCCTGTTTCCTCCAGGCTTCTGTGCTACCACCTCTCGTAACAACTTCCCCAGGGCAGGAGATGCACCTTGCTATTGCCACAGCTCTTTGGCCAAAAACTCCGTTTCTCACTCAGTCTTACTTCTCCAGAGAGCATCCAAGAGCCCAGACCTCAACAGCAACAAATAACACTTTTGGTAGCTGAGATCAGATTTTGGAGATTATTTGCATTTAACTCCCACCCTTTTCTTCACCTTACATTAGCTGAGGTGGAAAAGATCTGAATCTTCCTACCTTTAAATGATCACTGGAGAAGCTTTGGCAAGACTAACGATGTGTGGCCTGAACAGTCTCACTTGTCCAGCTAGACAGAGTGGGGTTTATCTGACCAAACGTGAATATCTCTTACGTTGATATCAACAGCAGACACCAGGAACTGTGCTCCCTTTATAGCTGATGAATATTTTATGTGAACTTCCAAGCTATACTCACCCCATATTAAAGCAATGCCTCAAGGAGACCAGATGAATCATGCTTTCTCAAACATGATTTCCTTGGGCAGCTCTCTTAGATGTGCCTATCTGCACTGGAGTAATCTAAAATAGGAAAGATGAACTCTATCTTTAATGACTCTTTCCATACTTCAGTAAGCTTCCAACAAGTTATTAGCTGCATTTGAAGCACAGTGCCATCTCCCAGTTTCCTGGAAAATGTTTAAATCACAGACAGAAGTTCTTTCTCATGCAGATTGCATGTGCAATACATAACAATTTCCTGCTCCCAGCCAGGAGATGGGATTACTGAACACAGCTGTGTGACTGCATTTTACTTGTTGAGACATGAGAGCAACAAATCCTTCCAATGTGGTTTGGAAACTGGGCCACCTCCCGGCTTAACCTTTTAAGAGATATAGTGACAGTGGAGTTTTAAATGAACCTAATACTAAGAAAGGAACATAAGATGAGAATTTCACATCAGCTTGTAGACTTCAGTTTTTATGGAATTTAAAAAAAGTTGTCATGCTCTGTATCAGACTTCTGACAATATTGCTATGGTGAATAAAGTAGTCAGTTAGCACAGACCTGTATAAACGAGTGTATGCAGATGCCTTCATATGAGCCCCAAGAAGGAGCAATTGAACATCTTTTAATGTAAAGATGCTGAAGCCATTGCCAAGGAAATGACTAGCCATTATTTCAAGGATGAAGCAGAAGCTAATACATCACCAAAAATTCAGAGATTCTCTGAAAACCAGTTGCAAGCTCAGGATATTCCCATTATATCACAAGCAAAAAGCTGCAGTAAGCAAGAGAAATCCAGCAAATGAGGACAGTTGTTGCCATGTCCCAAAGAGAAAGCACAGGCAGGAAGTGTACGCCCTGGAAGAGTCATCTAGGAAATGGTAAGCAAGAAAACTGCCAAATTTATTTATTTAATTTTTACTGTGTTCACAGAAACAGGTTTTGTGTAAAATATTGCATTCTTTGTAAAAAATCAGTACAGTCCTAGAGAGCTGGTAAATTGACTTCTGCAATCAATTCTCCTTGGAAACCCTGAACGCTGTCTGGCTTCTGCATCCAAGGGATATTAACATATTTTCTAGGAGTCTGAGTAATTAAGGACAAAGTAGATTTCTGTGGCTTACACTGAAAAAGGCAGAACTGTCAGTACCTTCATAATGCAGTGATCAGGACAACTTTTTGTTTAGTGACTCATTGTTGAAAGACTGTTCTGTATGATACTTACCCCTCTGTTTAGTTTGGACACACTGTACTCAGAGATGCTACCAAAAACCAATACTGTAGATAAGATTATAAACTTGGCTAGAGTCAAGGAGATGCTGCAGGGAAATAAAAACCCAGTAATTTGAAAGTGCATGGCATAAATTGTACTCTATTCATTTCCAAGCAATTAGCTGCCCATAAGAAAAACTAAAAACGTCCATGGCAGATGTCAAAGAAAATGTACTGAGACATCTTCCTTTTTAATAGATTTGAAAACATTACCAATGTAAAAGAATATGATGGAGTCAGAAAAAGGTAACTTAAATGGTCGAAGTGGTTTATGGTGCAGCCATAAAGCAACACTAAAGTATCTTGTAGTAGCCCTAGTATAACAACTGCGGATGTAAGGAGTACTAGAAAACAGACCACTGAGGATGGTATGCAATCCCTAAATAGCATCTCCATTGCCACTGTCCATCCTATTTCCCTCTCAGAGAAAGGGAAAAGAAGACAGGGAGAAATAAAATTATGGGATGCAAGGGTGAAGATAAGGGAGATACGTGGGAGTTAGAGAATGAAAAGCAGTCACTAGAGCGAGACCTTGAACAAAGCAGGTGGTAGTGCCCTGGTGGGAAGCCAGGCAGCATCAGGCCTTGCAATGATAACACCAGAACCCTTTTTCCTACACTTTCATGGTGTTTCAAGATAGCTGTTGAACTGAGAAGAAACAACACAGGCCAAATTCTTAGAGACTGGGACACATCCTTTCTTGCCACAAAGCAGTGGCTCCTCCTGACCACCCCTCAGAAGGATTGGCATGGGATGACAATCCTGCAGGAGACCCAAACAAGGCATCTTAGAGCCAAATTTGTGATTGTTCCCAGCAGGGAAAGCAGAGCCTTCAGTGAAAGACAAGGAGCAACCATCTCCAACATCCAATGCTGTGGCAAGGCTGGCATGCATCTCTCCTTCCTCTCCACCACTTCTCTTTAACGGTCATTGCTGTTGAGACCAGCTTCAGGCCAGGTAAGACTGCACTGGGTAAGGGATCCGTAACAAAAAGGGCCGACAAAAAGCCAGAGTAAGCCCTGAGCTTGTGCTGGGGGCTGTGAGTTGGTGGGCGGGCTACTGAGATAGCCTGGGCGGAGCCAGCACCACCCACCCTGGATGAGGCCTGTGAGTAGTTACTGCCCACAGGGCAAGCAATAAGTGTTTGTGTGTGCCCAGCTGGCTCAGCTCGAAGGGCAGGGTGCTGACCCTTTGTCAGCGTACAAGGTATGTTCAATCCCTTTAAGTCGTCAGAGGTCAAGAGCTCTCATTCCAACTGACCCTTGAGTTGCAAGGTGCCAGTTGCAAGGTGCTTGGAGAGATCCAGCCATGGTTGCTATCTGGCCAAAAGCTGTTGTTAAAAAAACTGTGGGCACAGAGACAGAGGCCCCATGGAAACATGTAGGTGTCCAGGCCTTTGGCTGCAGAGAGTCCTGGAGCCTGGCACTTGCAATGTGGGGGAGTGGAGACAACACCTGTATCAGATGGCTGAGCTAGAGCATAAAGTGGATAGGTTGAGGAGTATCAGGGAGTGTGAGAGAGATTGACTGGTGGACCCACTCCCTGAGAGAAAGAAAACAGGCTGAGGACCCACATAAATCAGAAGATCCTCTCCACTCTTGTCACCAGGCAGTAGGAGGGGGCCTCAGAAGGAGGGGAATGAAAACAGGTCCCTGCTCAAAGAAGCAGGTGAATCCCATCCTGTCCTTCCCCCCCCTTCCCAGCTACCCTTGCAGAACAGGTATGGAGTCTTGCAGGAAGTACTGGCTGTTGGAAAGGAGGATGGTTCACCCAGTCCAGAAATATCAGAAAGATCGAGTTGCCATAGACCTGGCATCACAACTGGCTCCAAAAGGGAAAGCGGACATGTCATTGTTGTGGGTGACTTTCTACTGAGGAGGGGCAGAAGGGCCAATATGCTGTCCTGACCCACTTCACAGGGAAGTCTGTTGCCTTCCTGGGTCTTAGGGATGTGTTGGACAAACTTCCTGCACTAGTAAACCCCTCTGATTATTATCCCCTATTAGTGTTTCAGGTGGGTAGTGATGAAGTGGTTAGAGAGAGCCCAAAATCAATTAAAAGATAATTTTAGAGCCTTGGGACAGCTGCTTAAGGGATCAGGAATGGAAATTGTGTTCTCCTCTATCCCTTCAGTGGCAATCATGAATGACGAAATTAACAGGAAGAGCTAATAGATCAACTAATGGTTCCAGGACTGGAGTTATAATCAGAACTTTGGGTTTTTTTGATCATGGCCTGCTATATGGGACACATGGTCTGCTGGTGGCAGGTAGGATGCACCTGTCACAGAGGAGGAAAAGGATTTCGAGGCGGGAGTTAACAAGGCTCATTGACAAGGCTTTAAACTAGGTATAAAGGGGGAAGGGGTGATAACTGGCTGGAGAGCTGAGCCCAGAGAATAATGGTGAATAAAGTTCAGTCCAGGTGGCAGCCAGTCACCAGTGGTGTTCTTGTGGGTTCAGTGTCAGGCTGGCTTTGTTCAATATCTTTATCAATGGTCTGGATGAGGGGATTGAGTGCACCCTCAATTTGCAGATGACACAAAGATAGGAGGGAGGGTTGATCTGCTAGAGGGTAGGGAGGGTCTGCAGAGGGTCCTGCATGGTCTGAGGCCAATGGGATGAGCTTCAACAAGGCCAAGTGCCAGGTCCTACACTTTTGGTCACAATAACAACATGCATTGTTATAGGCTTGGGGAAGAGTAATTGGATTGCTGTCTGTCAGAGGAGGACCTGGGCATGCTGGTTGATAGTTGACTGACTATGATCTAGCAGTGTGCCCAGGTGGCCAAGAAGGTAAAGAGCATCTTGGCCTGTATCAAAAATGGTGTGACCACTAGGACCAGAGAAGTGATTATCTCCCTGTACTTGGTGCTGGTAAGGCCACACTTAGAATACTGTGTTCAGTTTTGGGCACCTCATTACAAGAAGGAGGTAGAGGCATTAGAGTGTGTCCAGAGAAGGGCAACGAGGCTAGTGAGGGGTCTGGAGCACAAGTCTTATGAGGAGCAGCTGAGGGAGCTGGGGTTGTTTAGTCTGGAGAAGGGAAGACTCAGGGGAGACCTTATTGCTCTCTACCTGAAAGGATGTTGTAGTGAGATGGAAGTAGGTCTCTCTTCCAGGGTTAACAGTGAGAGGACAAGAGGAAATGGCTTCGAGTTGAAACAGGGGAGGCTTAGATTAGGTGTAAGGAGAAATTTCTTTACTGAAAGGGTTGTAAAGTCTTGGAATAGGCTGCCTAGGGAGGTGGCGGAGTCACTGTCCCTGGAGGTGTTTAAGAAACATTTAGATGTGGTACTTAGGAACATGGTTTAGTGGTATGCTAGTGATAGGTATGGTTGGACTTGATGAGGTCTCTTAGAGGTTTCTTCCAGCCTTTGTGATTCTTACTTCTTGGTCTTCCACTCAACAGGTCTTGCCCTGCTCCCTTAGTGCCTTAAAAGGTGCTCTTCTAAAAGGCTACAATACCAGGTGGTGTGCTTGCTCCGTGCTCATTGAGGTGATTTTGTAAAGTTATACTCTGGGGAACAGAGCAACCAAACCTCCACAAACTAAAGCAGAATGCAGAGTGGAGAGAAAAGGGTTGCCTGAGTTATTTCCTGTGATATATGGGTCAGTGACTGAGATCCTGCAGGAGCTTTTCAGGCTCTGAAAACACTTTTTGACAACAGCTGAGCTGTGAACGGCCAGAATGTTTGACTGAGGATCTGGAAGAGGTTTGTTATGAAGTGCCTCTTTGTTTGAAGAGCTTAAGAGGGAAGTTTATTAAAGCACAATAAATAAACTCTGGTAATTTGGTTTGAACAAGTTTCATATCTATAGTTTCAGAAAAAAAGAGGGAAAGCAGTGTGTCTGGGGCTGAGGCAGTAGCAGGTGTCCTGAGAGCTGCACCTGTCCCAGCAGTGCCCAGGCTCCACTCCAGTTGGTTTCTATTTGAGCACAGAAAGCCATAATAAAAAGTTGTGCTATTTTAATATGGTGAAGATTTGTTCTTTTATCATAAGCCACAGTCTGGCTTCTCGTCTACATATGTGAGCATGATCTGCATCCTCATTCAAGTTACAGAAATACTGGTGTCTGTCCATGGGTGCTGTAGGAGAGCCTCTACTAGTGAGAGACAATTAGGCAGGAAAGCATGTGTAAATAATTTATTATAGCATAAATGCTTTCAGGAGATGGAAATACTAGCCATGAAAATGCTCTCTGCTCAGCTGGGAAATGGCACAAGTTCAGTGGCTGAAAGCTGAAGCCGTATAGACTGAAATGAGACACAAAATTTAGATTTTGATCAACGAGTTTGTTTAACAGTGCACCAGAGGACCACAAACATGGTGAAGTCCTCATCTTTTGCTGTCTTCATATTAAAAGTGGAAGGCTTTGAAGAAGGCATGTTTTAATCAAGTGCTAACTGAAAAATCCTCCCAAAATGGTTGGCAGGCCACAATGAAAGCACTGCAGGGCAGAGTTAGGCTGCTGCTGGTTTTCTTAGCTTTCAAGTAATTCTGTGACTCTGCAAAGTTAGCTGCCTATAATAAAATTCACCAATTTACTCTTTTGAAATCAAGATAGAGTCCAGTAACCCCATAAAATACAATTTGTGTTTTAAATGTATTTATTTGTTCTAAGGTTAGGTCTCAAGCTAAGTTTTCTAATACCTAAAGGTCTTTAAAGAAACTTCAACTTGGCTTGCAACCATTTATCATTTGGTTATTTCGGGACCAGCAGAGGTTATAGAGGAAAAGTCAGAAGATTTGCTGGCCACTATGTCAATCAGGGAAAGTGTTGTATGTGTTAGGACAGCATTGGATCATTTCAAACAACCTAATTTTCATAATAAACCCTTAATATGATTTTTACTTTCTACTTACATTTGGACTTTAGATTTATTTTCCTACACACAGATTGATTCTTACTGGTTGGGAGCTAATAAAATATGTTTGTTACTGAAAGTAGCCCATAACTACAATTGGTATTTCCTTTTTGGTAGCCAAGGGGATATACTATACATACATTAAATGCATAGCTTAAAAATATCATTCTTGTGCTGAATGAACAAGAAAAGTTTTAATTGGAACATTCTATGCATTTACAACAAAATGATGTTTTGGACAAAGGAAGCATTATTCATAGAAATTTAATTGAACTAATGGTTTCTGATCAGCACATTCTTCACCATTTTAAAACTAATAGATGTCACCCTCTCACACTTCATTTTTATAAGCAAATTGGAAAAGGAAACCTGGCTTTTGCTTTTTTCAAATCCCAGCTGGTTTCTCAATTTCTATTACATTATTATTGAAGTACCTTTTGAATTGAACACATCTGATAGGACAAAAATATCCTTCCAGCAGAAGAGACTACAGATTGCCGAGAAGAAATAGAATGCTTTAGCAAATTCTGTTTCCAGAGCTCAGCTAGTGGTTTCATAAGTAAATTGACTTTTATATAAATTTCATTTAAGCAAATATATACTGGCTAAATAGTGCTTCTTATATAACCTGAAGGTTTTTGATAGCCTAAGATCAGGAGTTAGAATAGGTCATGATGATTCTTTAAATGCATTTAAACTAAATGCATTAAAATGCATTTATTTTTAATAAGGAAAATAACAATTTGGGGTTTTATTTATTTAGGCTTTTGTCAGCTTATTACCTGATGCTATACTCAAAGACCCTTAGGACTCTGAGAAGCTTTCTGCTTGTCGGTTGCTGACAATGATCCTATGCAAACTTCTCAGCCTAATCACAGCCCTGTGACTCAGTTCTGCGCTTGGATCACATAAGGACAACTAAACAAATGCAAGCTGAGCAAGATAGGAATATCTATTCGGCTTCAAAGCCTGTAAGAGCTCAATCTCATAGATTCAGGGAGCTATACTTCTGGGTTTTTTTCAGTCCAGTGCTCGATTTCTGGACTTGTTTTTCCCTTCTTTACTGTGCTAGCTCTGATTTCATGGAGGATTTTGGAGGGTTTTTCTTCCTTCCTGAGGTATGCAACAGCTTGGCTTGGTCACCACAGCTTCAAAATTTGTGTTTAAGATATTGCCCTGAAAAATACTTCTTGTCTTTAAAGCAAAACAACATACTTTCAGTTCTCTAAGTATATGCATGATTTAATTTAACTTTTGTTATGGTTTGGATTAGAACAGAATTAATTCTGTTCAGTAACTGTATTTTCTAAAAGATATTCCACCACCACATACATAATACTGTTATTAGTTATCCCCCCCACACACACACACCTTGCCTGAACTGTTCCTTTAAGAAACCTGAAATTCCTGAGTTAAGGACACTGCAAACCCCCCTCCGGGGGGCGGGGGAGGGGAAGCCAGGGGAATGCTGAGTTTCTCCGGGGGACTTTTGTTGATTGGGACCACGAGGAAGTCCTCTTCCCTGCTGGGACTTTCGGCCGAGCTGCGTGCTGCCTGCCTGTGCTGAAACCTACGTGTGCTATCTCACTGCTTTGGACTGCTTGTGCTGATTCCACTGGGAGCTGGCATCGGGATGGTTCAGTATCTTGGGTCCTGTACCTGTTTATATTTGCTTCATTTATATCTGTTATTATTATTAAAGCAGTTTTTAGTTTTTTAACTTCCAATCCAGTCTCTCCTTTACCTGCTGTGTGTGGGGGGCTGGGAAGAGCCCTTAAACCCACCACA
>VWZX01007556.1:0-59664 GCA_013399015.1 Galbula dea
GGGGCTGGGAAGAGCCCTTAAACCCACCACACCTTGGTTATGCAGCAGAAAAGATTAATTATGACTAAGGAATTAGTTTTTCAGTGGATGAGAAAGTATCACATAGCAGGACACAAGGAACCAAACAGTTTTTACAATTAAAAATGTGTCTCTATTACCTGGGAGGAGTATCATAGCATAAAGGAAGAATATGCAGAGTTTCATGATGCTGTAAGAAGGAAGAATGAAAGAAATATGTTAGAGGTTGAAAACACTCCAGTACCTTCTCCTGTACTCCCAAAGAAGTGGTAAAATAAGAAGTTTTAGCAAGAGAGAGACTACTAAAAAAGTTAATCTCACCTTTTTCCATGGACTGGTGCAAGGACTTCTCTATGCTTCAGAGCCTCTGGCAACAAGAAGCATACCATAAGAGATCTCTGGTGTAGTGAGAAGGTGATGTGGTACGAGATTACTGCAGACAGAGTATGCCATGGGAGGAACACAGAGGCTCCAGGGTGCAAAGGACAGGACAGGTACCTACAATGCCTGGTGTGGAGGAAAGAGGAATGGGGAGCATGCTTGGCCTGGCAGTGTGGGGAAGAAAATGAAGGAATTGAAAGTTGAGTGGGAGGAGAAGGTGACACAGAAGGGAGGGGTGGGAGAGGCAGTGCAATTATGTCAGCTACCAGAAGCAATGACATCCATGACCTTCAGTTTTGTTACAGGAATCTATCCTTCACAATTGTAAAAGGTAACAGGGAGAAATCCTATATGGTTTAAAGAAATGAGGCTAAACAGCACATAATCTGTTGTCAGGAAAAACTGGTGTCAGCTTAGGAGAAAAAAAAGAAAAAAATCTTATGATGCATCTTACAAACAAAACACTTGTATGGCTGCTCTGGTTCATGTGATATAAGAGTCTATGCCCTTGGTAAACAGTCTAATGTCATTCCTATGCACTGGGGAGAGAATGTCATCTATATCTGACTGGCCTGTAGTTGCTGGTTTGCATTTTAGTAGCACCTCTGTGTTTTTCCTCTGCCTTTTCTATATATTTGGGAAAGGCCTCCACACCAGCCCTGTCAGGGTCCTTCACTCTCCTCCTGTAAATGGCTCCAAAGAATCCTCTTTTGATAGAGCAGATATAATAACTCCTCAGCTCGCATACTACTTAAAACCAGGGAGATTGCTGTCTGTTGTCCTCACTGCTTCCTGAGGGTTCCTCATTTTTTTGACACATTTTATTTTAAGTTGGTACACTTAGGTCTTCATTTTTACCCCAGGTGTCTGGAAGCAATTTTTTTCTTCTATTTAATACAGAATTCCCCTCAGTCCACTGACATGGTTTTTGTGTGTGTACTATAACGAGCAGAACTGTGAATGACGTTTTTTTCCAGACCAGATTCAACTTGCCTTTTCTTAGGAAGGGGGAGAAAGAAGCCTAAATGTCTCAGAGGCTATGATTTCCTTTGTGATCTGTCTGTCACAGAAGAAGAGGAGGGAAGGCTTAAGCAGAATCCATTGCTGTAGACAGAGGTAATTTTCTTTCTGCTCCAACTGCCTTACTATAAGGTGAACTTTTATAGAACCACAGAATCCTTAAGGTTGGAAAAGACCTCTAAGATCATTGAGTCCAACCATCAACCCAACACCCCCATGCTCACTATCAAGGGGTTTTTCCTCCTAGGCTGGGCTCCACTGAATTAAACCACACAACTGGTTGCCTAAGTAAAATTGCCCATGCCAAACCACTGAAAACTACAGAAACTTCTCAGCTGTCATATTTCCCTCCTGGGGATAAGAATTTTTCCTTCCAGTCAAGTGAAAACAAAAAAAAAAGGATAGACTTTTTTTTTTTAATTCAGTGCAGATGTGTAAGAAGAGAAATAAAAATAATTTAGCAACTAGAAACATAAGTGAAGTAGAGAGAGTCTACTCCTGTAGCTAGGCATGTTTAGCAATGGCTGTCTCACAACAGCAAAGATCAAAACCAGAACTAAAAGTAAAAGTAAGTGAGAGAAATAAAAAACAGGCAAAAATACCAGATAACACTACTTGCTTTTCTTTATAGGTTGGATTGGGACCTGTGAGGACAGAAGTCTCAGAGATCCTACATGGTTTCCTGGCTGCTGTCTTCCAGAAGAAGGTGTGATGCTGAGGATGGCTGCATGAAGAAGGATCCCCTGAGTCTGCTGAGGGACGTACACCCACTTTCCCTGCAGAGGGAGATCACTTTGTCAGCCATTTTGGGAGATATCCCATGACTCACGATTACAAATCATGTGTGGATATCAGAGATGAAAAATGGAGAAGTATACTAATTGAAGATATATGAGTATGCATGAGGTCAATAGTCACACTCAGCCCTTTATTTACTGTCTCATTCCAATCACTGAAAAGAAACATATGAACACATGCACTTTACTGGCCTTATTCAGGGCTGCTTTGGTTTGGCTCAAATCAGTCTGAGAAAAGCCATGAGGCAGTTCCCATTTGGCTGAGTACAAAGGGATTCTTTCCCTGAAGAACTCTAAGATTGATATTTGGGGGAAAACAGGAGCTTCATCCACTTCACTTTTGAGCTAGAAAGCCCTGTGTGACTTCTTTGAGATTGGTTTATGCTTTCTGTCTGTTGTTTCTCCCAATCTACACCTCAAATACTGGGTTCAGTTTTGGGCTCCTCACTACAAGAAAGACATTGAGCTGCTGGAGCATGTCTAAAGAACAGCAAAAAAGACAGTGAAAGGTCTAGAGCACGTGTTATGAGGAGCAGATGAGGGAACTGGGGTTGCTTAGTCTGAGGAAGAGGAGGTTCAGGAGAGACCTCTCTCTCACTCTCTCTCTCTGTCCAGCTACCTGAAAGGAGGTTGTAGTGAGGTGGGAGTTGGTCTCTTCTCCCAAGAAATGAATGATAGGACAAGAAGAAATGTCCTCAAGTTGCACCAGGAGAGGTTCAGATCAGATATTAGGAAGAATTACTTCACCAAGAGGGTTACCATGCATTGGCCCAGGCTGCCCAGGGAGGTGGTGGAATCACCATCCCTGGAAGTGTTCAAACATGGGGGACATGGTTTAGTGGTGAGCATGTTAGTGTTGGGTGGACAGTTGGACTCAGTGACCTCAGAGTTTTTTTCCAACCATAATGATTCTATGACTGTATCCATCATGTGAAATCTCAACACACAGAGTGAACCAAGAAGGTCTTGGAGTAAACAAGAACTTTGTATTTTGTGTGCTTGCCTGGGTTTTCATTTGTTCTCCTTTTTCCCGTTTTATTTTTTGGATGTTGTCATCATCTTTCAAAAGTCACTGTCAAATCTGTGCTCTTTGACTCCTAAGTTCCTTCAGAGGCAATGACAGTAAGCTGAAGCATAGGAGGTTCCGTGTGAATACAAGTAGAAATGTTTTCCCAGTTCAGGTGCCAGAGCACTGGCACAGACTGTCCAGAGAGGCTGGGGAGTCTCCTTCTGTGGAGGTATTCAAAACCCGTCTGGACGCGCTTCTGTGTGACCTGGTCTAGGGAATCCTGCTGTGGCAGGGGGGTTGGACTAGATGATCTTTTGAGGTCCCTTCCAACTCCTAACATTCTGTGATTCTTACATATTCTTACGTGTAATTAGTTTCCTTTCTTACAGCAGGTACACAACTTCTCTGGGAAGACTCTCCTTCCCTGTATTTCACAATGAACTCAAAACAAAACTGACCTCTGAAGTAGTAACCTACTCTTTAAACTTTTCTAGTGTAGGGAATTTTTCTAAAATTTCCACCCTGTGCAGCACTGAGTAGCTCCATGAGCAGTGCTGTGAGCCTGCTGGAGACAGGATCTTTGTGACTTAAGATTTGTCCACCACTAACCTGAAAGTTAATCTAGAGACTTCTAAATTAAATTCTGCTAAAAACACATTTACCAGCCTCCTCCCATGTTTTAAACGCAGGCTGATTTGAACAAGTGTTATCAAAGGAAACCACAACTTAAGAAAATTCCCTTAAAGTGCCAAGGACAGAGTCTTCTAGAATGCTCTCCACCCAAATTCTAAGTCATACAACCACATAAATATCCAGTGTTTTAAAAACATACCATTGCCCAAGCAACTTGTGTTTCTTATGTGCTTCTCCAGTTAGAATGTGGCACTGTTTTAAACAATTGCTAAACTTTTTCTATTGCTTATTTTTTTGGAACAAACTTTTACTCCAAATTATATTTGAAAATTCTGGCTTGTTGTTTAATCATTATTACATTAAAAAAACCCTCTGTCTCCCTAATTTTTGATTTCTGAATGCACTTTGCATTCCTTCCCACTACACCCTCTTTCAGTGAGATCCTTTTATTATATCTAAGACCTGCAGGAGGCCTATGACTTTCTCAGTGATTTCTGGGATCACTTTGCTCTAACACCCAGAAACTGCTTTTTGTTAAGTAACAGCGAAACACCAACAATTATTGAAATAAGGGTATTATTGAAATAATATTGAAATAATACCCTTGGTCCAAAGATCATGGAGCATTCCACTGCCTCTGCAAGCAGAATTCTTCATCCACAGATGATATGGGGAGGTATCTCTGAAAGAGAGCATAGCAACTGCCTGATGAGACACAATCCTGCAGTACAGACCATAGGAGATGACCATGTACTCTATGCAAGTGAAACTGCAGGGAAGATTCAGAGGGGAAGAACATCATCAACCAGAGTGAGATATTTGCTGCGGTTAGCTGTGGGTTTTATCCTGTTCCACTCAAAGGACAGGTCAGATTGGCGTATTTTTCCACAATCTAAGCTACATCTGGCCACAGAACTGGCAAGTTGGTTGAAACACTTCTGCATCAGAGGTACCACATTAGGTCTGTCCTCCTTTCCCAGCTCTTGCACTTGCATCAGGGTTACCAGAAAAAACCTCATCAGCTGGGAAGCACCAATTGCTGGATTCATTTCTGACCAGATCACACTAGCCTTTTTTTTCAATGAAGCAGAAGGGGAGTGCACTCCTGTTCCCACAAAGGTGACAATGTAGAGGCACCAGCTGATCAGTAGACCAATGTGTTGCTGGAGTTACCCCAAGAGTCATTGTGCAGAAGAAGGAATTCAAATGCCCATTCCCAGGTTGCTCCTCTTCTGACCCTCTTGCTTCTGCACAGGACACTTTGCCTGGAAATGGCAGCATGGCTACACAATTCTGTACAGACATAACCTCAATCAGCAGTTTGCAGAGCATCTCTGAGGGCAAGGTAAATACTGCACACAAAAGGATGAATCTGTAGTTGATTCCTAGCCTATGCCCAAACACACCTAGCAAGAACCAGCAGCCATGGTTAGTCCTCAGGTATTACGTTCTTCATTCTCAAGAAGTGTCTGTCAAAACCAGCTGGGTATGTGATCCAAATCTCATATTGCTTCTTCAGCAGGGGGAATGTTGATCAGAAGCTACTTTTTCTTGCAATAAATTAATCTCAATTATTAAATGAAGATAATATATTCAGTTCTGGTTCAGAAATCACTTTGGGGACATATACTGATTTTCTCACAGTGCTTCTCATGGCATATTCACTGATTTACAATACTGAAGGAAGAAGTTTTGCCTTTTGGTTTTGGGTCCTTCCCTTCAGCTATCAGAAATACAGTAGTTGGGAAAAAGAAGAACCTTTCTGCTACCTACTGGTGTAAATGAAGACATGCCTTATAGCATGCATAACTGGAAAATGCCCTGCAGATCCACTTTGGTCCTTTTGCCTAGATTCTGATTATAATTGTTGTGATGGAGTTCAGGAAATAATTGTGCTGATGCCACTACAGAATAGGCTCTGTATCACAGAAATATCACAGAATCATTAAGAGGAGACCTCTGAGATCACCAAATCCAACCATCAACCTATCACCACCATGCCCCTACCATGTCCCTAAGGACCACATCTGGATGTTTTCAGAACCAGTCCAAGGATGATGATTCCACCACTGCCCTGGGCAGCCTGGGCCAATGCCTAACAACTCTTTCTAGGAAGACATTTTTCCTGGTATCCAATCTAAACCTCCCCTGGTGCAACTTGAGGCCATTTCCTCTCATCCTCTCACTGGTAAACCAAAAGAAGAGACAATTTCCACCTTGCTACAACCTCCTTTCAGATACTCATTCTGCTATAGATTGATCAGCTTGCTCCAGGGAGTAAAAGATGTGTGTAAAGCTGCTACAATTAGGAGCTGTGGCTCAAATGAAAAAAAGGTTAGCTGTGGAGTCATTTTACTTAGAGCAACTACATTTTTACAAGTGTATGATCCTACTTGTTTACAGGAGTATTACAAAAGCTTGCATCAGTAACTGCTCAAATCATTATCAGATAAATAAAAAAAGCAAACCCACTCAGCTGAAAGCATTCTTACAATACTAGGCAGTACCTTATTTCTCTCTCCAGGCTTCCTGTCTCAAGGGCAGCAAAATATTCCACTATGGATCTTGACAACAGAAATGTTCACTCTTTCCTGTGTCCACAGTGCCTGTCCTCCACCATATGCAGAAAGGACAGATCACAGAAATCAGCCCTTTCCTATCATCAGCACGTATCTGCAGCAAGCACACTCTGTTCAAAAAAAAACTTCCTCTTTTTTATGTTAAAATTCCCCTTCTTTCAAAGGACATTTAATTCTCTCACAAGTGTCAGGGTTATTCACAATGTCCCTGAGCTTCTGGGTAGTCCTAGTCTTCAAGAAAACTTTTTATTGGATTTTGCCTGAAGGAAATAACCCTTTTACAATAAGGCTTAGTTTTCATAGCTGGAAAATTCCATTCACTTTTGTTTGCTTAAATAGGTCTTACACTAATATAATGGGAAATAGATTTACTGAAGTAAAGTACTGAAGTTTCTCCAATGAGATTAGACATAACTCTCTGTCTTTCCCCCATACTCTGCTGCTGAAAGTCACCAACTTAGTTTAAGATCTAAGGACACAATAAAAGTACAGCTGAACGGATTATTCTATAAGAGCAGTGCTATCACAACTGATCCCATAACATTCATAGGAAAACAGAATTTTAAGGCCATGCCTTAGCTACCATGCTCTAATTGATTTTTCTGTATGACTGAGTAGAAAAAGTTGTGCTTATGCTTGACTCTTGATATGTGTAATTTTTTGATAAATTGATAACTAAATTGTCCTGTACTGCCAATTTATTTACATGGAATTTAATCTCTCCTGCAACCTCATTTTGATTCTGCCAGCTTAGTAAAATTTGCTACTTTATCATCTATTAATATTTGTTTTAAGCTGGCTTAGGAGCATTATTCACACCTGAGGTTTTTTTGTCTGAATCACAGTTTATACATTACAAAAGGAGCTGTCTAAGAAGAAAAATCCATCCTGTATCCATTGCCTGTTGAACATTATTATAAACAAATTCCAAATCAGTTTCTAGACACATCTTTCTTTGCCCAGGACAAATTACTCAAGAAGTCTGATGAAAAATAGAAGTAGGCTGCTATGAGTGAAAAAGGGGAAGTTTTTTCTCCAGTCTGTAGCAATCAGAGAGCTATAATTTGCTTCTAACTCAAGTTTCCTCTGAAAGCAGCCGAAAGAATAATTTCTTCAAGTAGACTGATTAAAAATTAATTTGATCTAATTTCAGTATTTTCCAAACAAGTTCAGCAAAACCTAAAACCTAGGGGCTTTTCCAGGCTTCAGGTCTTTTTCTTGCTTGCAAATTAGTCTTGGAGCTGAAAAGTAAAACAAGAGAAGTGCATGTGATTTTCAGAGATGACGGAGTATCTTCTCCCCACTCTAAAATGTCACCAAAAGTATTGATGGATAAGACCTAAACATTGTACTGAAAGTAATCAGACTGGAAATGCTCAATATTCCCTGTCTTTCTGCCTTGAGAGCCTCACCATTTACACTGAAGGTGACACAAATGTATTGAGTTCAGTTTTCATCTGGGTCACATCCCCACCCAGGCAGGCTGGCTGCAGTTTGAGGAGGGAGTGCCCTTTATGTGAGCCTGATGTGGTGGAATTTTGTTTGTGGGTGACCATCTGGCTATGCATTTGTAGCTAGCTTTGCCTATGTTGTTATTGCTAATAATAGATAATAATAATAATAATTGATGCTGATAGCGCAGTTTGCAATGCATTCTGTGATTCTCTCTGAAAAACTTACTGAGTGGCATCTGAAACACAAAACCAAGGTGGCTAAATCAAAAGAATCAAGGAGACTTGGAGCAAGACAGAGACATTGTGTAGGCAACAAAAGAGAAACTGGATCAGGCTTTAAATGAAACATAAAAATTAATTAAGAAGACCAGAGAGAGGCAGGAATTTTGTAGAGTAGAATTAGGAGTTAGCAGCAGATAAGAAGGTTTTTGGGAAGAGGTTAGTGAGAACACTCTGAGAGTGTTGGGGGGGTAATACTTACTGGTAGATCATGAAGAAAAGGTTAACAATTATGCAGAAAGACAGAGTGAATTTGAAATCCCAGGTTAGGAAGAGAATTTTCAGCAACTACTCAGCCATTTTTTTGTTGTTGCTGAAAGAAAAACCTTGTAATTGGAGAAAAAAAAAAAAAGAAGAGTCAAAGTAAGAACTAAAAATAGCTCTCCAAGTTAAGGTACACAGAAAAAAAGAAACATGTTCATTGAAATAAATCACACTAAACATTGCGTCAATTTCTAAGACAGCAGAAACCTAAAAGCTGGCAGGTATCTGCAAAGATGTTTCCTTGCAGCCCAAATTCCAGCTCTGCAAAGGCTTCCCCTGGAGACATGTAACAGCAAGGACAGGATGTCATGGACCTTACAGAGCCTCACTGAAATCCACAGCTGTGCAGTAGTGCTGCATGTGCCAACCTGGAACTGCTTGTAACAGAATCATAAAATGTTAGGGGTTGGAAGGGACCTAGAAAGATCATCAAGTCCAACACCCCTGCCAGAGCAGGACGGCTAGGTAATACTTACCTTTTGAGAAGATGATGGGCAAGAGATTAACTGAAGCATAAGTGGACAAATGCCTGCCACCCATAGCACAGGTGCAAATGCTGTGAGGAGTTCAGGATGCATCTCGCATGCTCAAAGGTTCCCCAAGCTGCTGGAGAGCCAAAGTACAGATGGCTGAAATCTTGATTATTGTTCACACAGGTACTACTTACCAGCATAATGCTCTAAGTAGATTTTACTTATGGTAGGCAGATATACTTGCCAGAGTGACAAAAGCATGGGACAAAATGGTTAAAGGGAAGCAAATCTGGTGCACTGAATCATGTGAGTCTGCAAAAAGGTTTTCTCAGAGAGCTGGTCTTGAGTTTTACTGGGAGGGAGGTAAAGGACATCCTGAAGGAAGGGATCTTAGTGTCCTAGGAAATTATTTGGCCTGTAAAGGTTTAAGTGCTACCACCCCTGGGAAACCCCAGAAAGCATTCAGAGGAACTGTGTGATCCATCGCCTAAGGCTGAAGCAGCCACCGGGTAGGCAACTGAGAAATTGTGCAAGTGAGCAACTGCGGCAAAGAGACCAACTCAGTTTACAGTGAGAGAACACCCTCAGCTCTGTGTAGGATCTCAGTTTTCTGTTAAAGGCATAAAGGATGCCAAGATATTCTTCATTAGCCACAGAACATTACATGCTGATGCAGAAGCGGTGCTTGACTGATTGAAAAGCATCAACCAAAAGCTCCAGAGATAGGCATGTTACAGTAAACAGCAGGGGAGGACCCCAGGCAGTGTTAGGAGGTGTTGTGAGACTCTGGAGGTACAATTATGAAATTGTTTCAGCATAATCCTTCTAGAATCTCTGGGCAGCGCTAACCAAAACCTCCACTAAGTGGTCTGAGAGTACAACGCATGAAAAGGTTGAGAAACCAAACTGTCTTGTTTATATTGCCGTAGTAAAAGCTCACTGAGAAATGAAAACAACCCTGGCATGGAGTATTCCCCAAGTGGCTTATTCAGGACAAACTTTAAAATCTAGGAAAGATGATAATACACTCTTTGATAAGACAAGCTTTGTAGACAGAGAAATATCTTTTATTAGATCAAATTATTGGCAGATAAAACAGAAAGAGCTTAAAAGGGACTGAATAAGCCCTGAGTGCCTGCTTTCTTTTTCCTGTTGTGTGAGTTGCTCCACTGGCAAACATCATCTCTCTACAAATCTTGCTTCACCTGGACTATCCTGGCAACAGCCAGACTGCTATTACAGTTAAGGCTTTGCATGCTAACATCCAGAAAAGATGAACTGCTAAGGTTAGGAGTTGCACAGTTCATGGGGAAAATGCAAAGCTTCAGAACAGAAATTCTGACAATTAGTACATTGAGGAGGGAGTCACCTACATGAGGCTATGGAGAAGCCAGCACAAATATATCTTCAATCTGACCACTTCCTAGGATGAAGCTCTCTCATTCTCTCCTTGCAGATACCTGTTTTCCCTCAGAATTCACACTCCAGAAGTTTTTTCTACTAACAGGCACCTTTATCAACTCCTCTTTGAATAGAAGTATGCATCACTCTGTCAGAAGACTGTAAGTAAATCCTTTTCTTCTTCTTTAGCAGCCAAGCCACTCACTGGGGTCACAGGAAGCCTAGGTTTGTGCTCCTTCTAAGAAGATTCTGACTTAGTTTTTCACACTGCAGGAGTACTTCATGTACTAAGCTAAAGGTAGTCCTGGAGTAAGACCAAATCAGTTCTAAACCAGCTCCAGTTTGCACAGAGAATTATAAAGTCTCTAGGTCAGAGAAAGAGAAGGATCAGAGTTTCCTCCATTTTGCAGTGCTTCATTTGGAACATGGGAGCTCTGGATTCATACTGCTGCTTCCAGGACTGTATTAAGAGTTTTTCTTTCAACATTATTGTGCCAAATGCAGTGTTGGTGGCTTGGGGCTGAGAAAAGAGACCAGGAATGACCTCTTATATGAGACTGCTCTGAGCAAACAACTAAAGGATTATTCCCTCTTTCTGCTTCCCAGATTCAGGAGTGGATGAGAATTACCATCCTCCAGGGGATAGCTGTCTACACTGCTATTCCATAACATCAGAGACAGAACCACACATCTCACAGGCAGGACTGGGAATTGGGCTGCACCCCTCCACCTCTGAATTAGGGCTCTAACCACTAAGCAGCTGTAAAAACACTCCCAATCTAATAGGGAGGAAGAGTTACCATCTTCTAACCATATTCCAAAAGGAATAAACACATGCAATCCATTTTTGTGCAGACACAAATTTAATAAATATGTCCTGGGACAGCCAACCACATTAAGTCCATCTGACAATACAGGCCCTGGCCCCTGTTCTCAATGGGCTCCAGCTGAGGATGGGGCAGGCCCAGGTGTGGCCAGTGAGGCTAAGGTGGGGCCAAAGCCCCTTTTACTTGACTGTTGCCATTGTCTCTTTTTTGTATTTTTCGTTAAAAGCTGTCTAGTTTTATGTGGTTAATTTCTGAATCTGAATCTCCTATGATTTTTTTCATAGTCCGTAATGGTAATGTTGTGAAGTTTAAAATACTGCAGCCTTAAAGGGTCTACTCCTCTTTTACCATTTATCTTCTTCCTTAAAATTGCAAGTATTTTTCTTGGACGAGGTATTTTTTAACACAAGGAAATGTTTAAAATCTCTTATGTTAA
Organism: Galbula dea; assembly: GCA_013399015.1. Taxonomy (NCBI): domain Eukaryota; kingdom Metazoa; phylum Chordata; class Aves; order Piciformes; family Galbulidae; genus Galbula; species Galbula dea. The sequence goes on from VWZX01007556.1 coordinate 11,572, forward strand.
AATCTTATGTAAGATTCTACAGGTTTACTGCTTTCAGTCGTTTTTCTTTTTTGTTGTTGGCTAAGCTCTTTTCCAATCAGTGAGAATGACTGATTTAGCCCATCAGTGTATGAGCTGCTGAGTGCTTTCAAAGGTAAATGCATCTTTAACAGACCAAATGATGCTAGGCAGGTACTGGAGTCAAAGGTTGTGAAATTCCGGTTACAACTGCAGACACAGTGACATGTTTTGAAAGAGACTTGCTTTTGTGAAGCATTGGGTTTCAGTGTGGTGAGGAAAAGACCTTAAGAAATGAAACAGCCTTCATAAAAAGACATTTTAATTTCCCTGACATTATCAGTGGAATTGACCTGCTCAGATGTTAATGTTTTGAATGTTAACACTTCTGGTTAAGATGGAATTAAGAAAGATAGAGGAATTAAAGTGTTTCTGAGGTAGGACTATACAGGGAAGATACAGTTATGTTGTTCTAAGCCTGTTGATCCCAGAACCATGAATAATTTAGGTTAGAAGAGACCTCTGGGGATCATCTACGGACCCTCCCTGCTCAAAGCAGGTTGAATTAGATCAGGTCCCTTAGGGCCATATCCAGTTAATTCTTGAACCACCTCCTGGGAAGGAGATCCATTAATTTCTCTGGGCGACCTCTTCCAGTATCTGATAACTTTCAAAGTAAAACAACAGCAACGAAACCTCACAAAAAACCCCTGATGTATAATCGGAATTTTTCATGTTCTAACTTGTGTCTTTTGTTTCTCATGCTATTGCTCTGCACCTGCAAGAAGAGATAAAAAAGAAGTGAAGGTTCCTGAATGCAGTGTGCCCAATGAATACTGTCTAGGAAGACACAACTGAGATAGCAGAGTAGAAGGAGAGAAGAAGAGGAGTATGAAAAGGGCCAAGCCAATAGCTTAGAAGGGTTAGAAAGCTAGCAGTGAGATTGAGTTGCACTCCAGCAGGATTCTACAATGGGCAGGATTCAAACCTGCACTGTTATGGGGAAATTCAAAATTGGAAGATCTGCAGTTACTGATTAAACTTTTTGTTTTCTTGTTTAGAGACTTTCAGACTCTCTGGCTAAGGAAGGGACCTCCCGGTTCACCTAGGGTGACACTCCCTGTGCATAGGATGGATAATGTTTTTTTCAGAGCTAGATCAAAGAACATCTTTTTAAAAGAGATCTAATCTTGTCTTCAGCATTCAAAGGGATGGTGACCTAATCACATTCTCTGAAAAACTTGTAAAATGCCACTTATGTAACTTAAAAGCCAGGCAGCATAAGGTAAATATTTTGGACCTTGGTACTAGGAATAAAGATGAAAGTTTTTGACTTGGAAGTTGGGAGTTGCCAAGAGATCAGTATTCACAGCCTGTTCACATGGCCAACCACAGGCAAGTCCCTAACACAGCTTCAAAAGCTTTAATTTATCAAATCTCAGGAAATTTATAAGCAGAACCAGTTGGGGAACTATGTCTGGGCAGAAAAATGTAAATGGAAAATGGTGGCCCTTGAAGGAGGGTTTATTAGCTGTCGAAAAGTCACTATCAAGGAAAAGAACATTTGCCTCATTGCTTTCATTTGCTAAGGGAAAGCCTTGATTAGAAACAAATAAACTATTTATAACGAATGGAAAAACTGCAAACAGAACATAAGAATGGTGAATGGAGAGCCACAAATCTTGTGAAATTGATAGGGAAGAATAAAGCTGCCAAACAAGGTCTCTGGCTGGAAAGTCTGAGGACAATATCAATTTATTTAAGAACAGTAACACTCAAAAAACCGAACAAACAAAAAAACACAAAAAAACCCCCCAAACCCCCAAACCTCAAAATATTTGGCCACAACTGAGTGCAGGTAATAAAATTCTTCTAAGGGTGCAGAAAATATAGAATAATAATTTCTTTACTATATTTGGAAGAAAGCAGTGTGATATATGTAGACTGATAAAAATTAGTCATATGAAACTAATGAGCTAATTTCTGACCCACTAATTGTTGACAAGTTAAGTAACAGCTGTGTGTTAAATCTGCAAGCCTAAATTATTTGCTTCTGAGACAAAATAATTGAATGAGTTGACTTCTGCACCTCCAGCAACTTCTAACAAATCTTGGGAGAGACAGAAAAAGACCAGGAAAAGAAGTCTCAGTGATAATATTGTGTCAAAAATCAAAGAAAATAAGAATGATATCACTAACTGTAACTTAGTTGCCTCATTCAGTCCTGGTAAAATAGGGGAAAAGAGGTTAAGGAATTACCTGAGAAAGACTTAAAGGCTAAGATTATAATTAATGTCAGTTAGCATATTTGTAGGGAATTCAGTCAGATCAAACAGTTGTGCTTGGAAGGCAGCAAGTTACACTGGTGAAGACAGCAACATTGTTCTAGTATGCGTGGATGTTTGTAAGGCAGTTGATTGAGTACCTCCTTACAGTGTGCAGTGAGAAGAGAGCCCACACTAACTGGGTTAATAAGTAAGTGACAGCTCCTAGTCCCTGTTTGCAAAGCAGAAGCTCTCACTGAGCAATCATGTTCCACTACTTAGAAGTGAGTACAAGCAGGCAGTGAGCTCATCAGGTGATATATGCTCTGGATTCCTTTGAATCTGCTTTTGGGCAGTGTTGTGGACCCAATGCTTTGGACAAAATTTATTAAGGGAACCCTCTTGCTGAGTTATGAGGTTCAGAAATGATCTCCTTGTTAAACCCCTTCTCAGAGGGGAGCCTAGGGGTGGCTGAGTCCAGTCCTAGCCCCAGACTTGGTCAACAGTTTATCTCTAAGGGATTATATAGGTTTAACTGAGTCTTTATACCACTTTGTCCAGCAGAGTAATGATGGCAAAACAGCTGTATTATACAAATAGTTTATTTGTATTGACTAGAAACACTAAAGAAGAAAGGCATTAATCAGAATTGCTTACTACATAGAACAGATAGCTATCATTAATACAGTGCACGATTCATTTGAAACAATGCTGAAACAACAATATTAAAGCTAGCAAAATAAGTAGAGATTGATGTCACTCACACATACTAATGATTGTGGGAGAATCTCTCTCAGCTTTGAGGGGTAAACTTGGGAAGTGTCCTCTCCAAGGGAGAAATATCTGCACATCTTAGGAGAGGTGTATCAGGAGTTTCTTGTAGCTGAGAAGTGGGCCTGGGCTAATAGAATTAGAATACAAAGTGATTGACTCTCAGTCATATGTTAATGGCCTAGATGTGCCAGCTCAAGAATCTCATCTCTGCACCTTTAGGCAAGTTATCAGTGCTAATTTCTTTTTCTGCCATATATCCACCAGACATACTTTGGAATTTGTGGAGTGAGGCTTACTTTAGCATTCTCCAACGCTAAAACCAGCTTATCCTCCTTTCTCCATCATAAGTAACTTCACAAAGAATAGAGTTTGAGCTGCTAACCCCCCTCAGGCAGAGCATCCTGCTACAGGCAGCCATGCTGTGAATAAGCACATCCTGGTAGGTGGATTTGGTCTCAATAGGACCACGTTGAGGTGCAGCTTTGCGATGCAACCAGTGGTGAAGAGCCTGAGAACTGTCACTGTGACAGATCTACTTTGAAACCAGAGGAAAAATGGAGCACAGCTTTACCCAGACAATTTTGAAAGAAAATAGCCACTTTCTTAGTGAAAGAGTGGAAGACTTTGACTGATAGTAAATCAGGGGAACTTGGTGCAGAGAGTCTGATAAACATTGGCTGTTTTCTCTTGGGTGGGAAAGCCACCCTGAGTCTTCCCTGGCTGCATGCATCTAGCAAGAAATTTTCCAAGTCTTATTAATTAAATCAGAAATTTTCCTTTTCAATTCATTGTTCCAGCTTGAGATGCTTTGGAGATAAGATGGTAACAAACAGGAATTCCCCTTGCTCTTCTCAGGAAAGAGGCTGAAACTGGTTTTGCTTAGCAGAAGAAAGTTCAGCAACTGGATAAACCAGGCTTGGGGAATTTGTATCAGAAGACAATTATGGGTAATTGCAAACAAAAAGAACATTGCTGATTCAATAAAACTGTATTGTAAATGATAGATATCTTTTGTTTAATCTCAACTTTTCAATCTTTTTCCTCTTTCTTTCCAAAAAAGGGCTCAGTGAAGGCACATATTTCTCTGCTTCCCACAACCTGTGTCCTGGAGGACTGAGCAAAGGCAGACTGAATGGAATTTTGGAAGGATTTTTCAGAATGAATATCGGGTGCTTTCTTCTTAGGTACATTTCTCTTTTAATAATGATAAAGAAGTCCGATAGTGGAACATTTATTCTGACCTGTGGGGAATGTGCCATGATTTGTTTCCTGCCTGAAGACTGATGAAGCTGCTAGCATATGAAACGTTTGTTGTTGGCCTTGCTGACAAAAAAAGGCATTTGTAGTTTTTCAGACCTGTCATTAATCATATCTCATGGTAGGGAGTGAAGAGTGCAGCACTGCCAGCATATTTCTCAGAAGGAGCTGACAAAAAGGGAAGCAGGACTAAAAGATCGGCTGTGGCTGACCCTGTGGCTATTTGGTGCTGTGTCCTGGAGGAATAGTGGGCTGGTGAGACAGGTAAAGGGGGTGCCCAGGCTAATAAAGATGAGAAGAGCTCCTGAGTCAGAGGGTAACTAAGGCTGTTTAGTCTGAGGAAGAGGAAGCTTAGGGGAGACCTTCTCTCTCTCTACAACTACCTGAAGAGAGTTTGGAGTGAGCTGGGAGTTGGTCTCCTCTCCAGGGTTACCAGTGAGAAAAGATGGAATGGCCTCAAGTTGCACCAGGGGAGATTTAGAGTGGATGTTAGGAAAAATTTCTTCTAAGTAAAGAGTTTAGGCATTGGCCCAGGCTGTCCAGGGCATTGGTGGAATCACCATCCCTGGATGGGTTCCAAAATCATACAGATGTGGTCTTTAGGGCTGTGGTTTAACTGTGTGATCAACTGGCTTGCTCAGATCTGGGTCAGGTTTGTTAAGGAAGCTGATTTTCTGTGGTTGCATACACCTTGTTTAGGCTAAAGACATATGCTCCCCCCAAGATTTGGATGAAAACTACTCAGTTGACTAGGAAAACACCTGCACCCTTAGTTCAGCATTTTCTCTGTATTGATGTTGCCAGTTTTTCAGCTCTGGAAGCCCTTCCCCACAGTGGCATTTTACACTTTTGACATTTAAAGCTTGTTTAATTTGTAAATGTTTTTATTTCAGTTATTTCTGTTTCTGCTGTCACTTTCCCTTGATGGCATTCTGTGTGCCTGTTTTTTATTAGGTATTCTCAGAAATTGCACATTTTTCCTTTCTCCTCCTTATGAGGAGCTTATTCCCAGCCATTCCATCTATAATGCAGGTATTTTCCCACCTTGTGTGTACACCCCTGTTGAACTAGTTGAGCTCATCACTACAATTGCTGGGCTTTTTCTTGGCATTTGAACATTCCCTATTATACTTATCAGCTGCTGTTTTGCTGACATTGTTTGACATGTTTGTTTCCTTTGCTATTTAATTTCCTCTAGTCTTTACTGATATGGTTTAAAATGAGTTTCTTAGTATCATAGAATGGCTGCCTTTTAAAGGCCTTTGGGATTTTGATTGCATCATCTTTCAGATATTTGTTTCTTCAATGAACCACAAGTTTTCTGACCAGTAATGAATAGTAAAAAACCCCAAACCCAAACAAACAAAAACTAAAAACCAAAATAAAACTCTTCAGGGTGGGGAAAAAATCCTACTTCCTTCTTTTGTTTTTTTGTTTGTTGGTTGGTTTGGGTTTTTTTAACTCTTGCTGAGTCTTTCAAGTCCCTTCATGGATGGTGATTCCACCCCTGCCCTGGGCAGCTTTTCTCATGAAGGACTCTGTGAAAATCTAGTGATGGTACACCCCAATAACCTGCCAGTTGTTAGTTAACTTTTGGATGGAATATAAACTTCTGATGCAGCATTTAGAGGGAGGCTGGGTAGGCTCTCTGAGCCCTGAAAGGACTAGCTGCAGTGCTCTGAAAATGTCCAGATAAGATCAGCAGGTTTTTATTCTTGCTGGAAAGAGAAGGGATGAAGCTGACTTCATTCATCCTAAAGGGAGACAGTTCAGTGTTCTCAGTTGCCAGTGTGTGTACATGTGTGTGTGTTTGTGTTTCTGGAAGGGAAAAGAAAGAGAATATGCAATGATGGCGAGGGTATATAATCACAGATACAGTAGAGCAGAAGTTCCCAGTCTTCCCAGTCTCATTTCTGCGGGCATTTCCATCAATAGCAGCAACACTGGTCACCACAACTAGTAAAGGCAGCAGCAGAAACAACCTTTTTTCCTCATTTGTTGTCAATACGCCTAAGTTTCCCTAGAGAAGCTCTGGTTTGGTAACCAGAATTTCAAACTTGCTGGAACCGGAGGTTTTTTAAGCATATCTAGTAGATCCATATAGCTGCAAGTCTCCTGCATAGTTTCCATTGCGGGTTCTGTAGGGAAGTCCTGCAGTGCTATCCTGAAGCTTGGATATGTGTAATTACAGATGCAAGCACAAACTCAGCTCACAGACTGTGTGAAGGAAGAATGGTGGCCACCTAAGGGCTGGGTAGCTTTAGACAACTTGGACAGAATGATGAGCGAGAGGGAGAAACTATTAGATAAGTAAGGGGGAGGGTTACTGAGAAGCGTAATGGGCACACTGGCATATCAAGAGAAGGTCTTGTGTTTGGGTAATGAAGGAAAGTTTTTCTACTGGCTTGACTTTCAGCCTGCAGAAAGCTTTCTCTGCTGCACATGTCAACCTGCAGTTAGCTAGATAAATGAAGACTAGACAACAATATGCCAGGAATTGGTTGGCTGAGCGCAGCATCCATGCAACAAAGCCGTGCATCTGCTCACCGTGGATGATGAAGGTGCCTGCGATCAGGCCAACAGGGGAGCATCAGTACATGACTCTCATCTAGTCCACGGCACATTATACTGCTTGACATCTACTGCTTCTGGTCAGTTTGCCTTGATGCCTTCAACTCCATCCTCAGGCTTGAGCTAGACTAGTTGATTCCAGATGTAAAGGTAATATAGGTATAGCCTGGAGAGCTTCTGGTTGTGTAGAGTCTTTCTTCTGGACCTGTGGCTGGGCTGGTGAAGGGAGCTGCTAAAATGAGAGCTGGTTCTGTTCATTTTACATCAAGTGATATAATCTCCTTTAACAGCAGAATTATTCACTGATTGTCCATGGACCAAGTCTAATTCAGTAGCATGAGCTGAATGAGAACACTTTGACCTGAAGATCAGGTTTATCAGTTTGTTGTAGTTCTAGGCATTTGAGATGTGAATGTCCTTTCTTTAATTTTTTTTTCTCTCTTTTTGAAGAGAAATGTCTTTTAATTACTCTTTCAGGATGGAATTAAGATAATGCAGAACTATCAACAATGCAATGATAAAATGTCAAATGACAATATATACATATGCAGGGGCCCTTCAGTTTTCTACATGTATATGACTGATTTTCTTTTAACAGAAAATACTTTTATATCTGTACATTGAAAGAAAAAAAAAATAAAACCACCTGAAAGCAAAGAGTAAAATCTGATCTCATGAAAACTTGGAGTGAGTGAAATGGTGAGAGATGGGCCCTGCTGGGAAGGAGAAGCTCATGGAATGAGACTGGGCTAAATTAGTGAGTTTGCACTTATAAAGCACGTGGCTTTCTCATTTCTAAATTAAAAATTAATTTCTAAATTTCTAACCCCCAGTTTGGCAAAGTAATCTGTGCACCTGGGGCTATACGCCTGCGGAAAGGCTTATGGAGGCAGGCATGAAGATCTCTGTAGAGGAACAGGGACATGCAGATATTCTAAACCATACCTGTAAGGAAGTGAACTTCTCTCTCTTTTCTAGCCAAATGTTAATCTGCCCTCTCCAGAATGGAAGAACACTTCACTATGAAACATGAAGCTAATTTTCATGCTCTCCTGTAGTGGTTATCAGACATGGGCTGGAATTCAAAGAAAAACCAGAGCCTTTCAAACATTCATTCATCTGCCACTGTTAAGTGTTGTTCACCTTAGTATGCCTGAGGCAATGGGTGACAGTTTTTCCAGTGATGTTTCTAAGAGGACTGTGACTTGGTTTTCATAATGTTGAACACCTTTGTCTTGACTCAATTCTGTAATAAACTTTCGGAAATGGAAAGCTAGAATTTATTTACTTAGAAATTTTTCATCTCCATTATTGTAATGATGCCTTAGCAATTCTATTTTAAGGGTTGCACAAATAGGGCATAAATGCTGTTTTCATGTTAAAGCAGATTGTGCTTGGGTGTAAGATATCATACGTGTGAGATGTGAACGCACCTGAAGGATCAGCTTGGCTTTTATTTCTAGGGACAACCTCAGTTGTCAAGTCCCATCATGTGCAAACCCAGACCACCATGCAAATGATCTATTTAACTTGTTACACAATCTCCTCCATATATTTAACAAGCTCATATAATTTAGGGATTGTCTTCCCAGTACACACTAAAGGCAACTCTTTGCTCTCAAGGTCCTGAAGCCATGCAGCTTCTGACCCTTCTTTCTGAGTGTCTTTGGAGAGCTCATTTTCACTTTCACAGCCAAGGAATGGGAGTTTTGCTGCTGATCCAAAAACACACCCACAGACCTCACATTTTCTTTTACAATCTGATACTTATGCCTGTTTTGTGTCTCTGTATAGAAGTTGCCATAAGTTAAGTTTTCAAAGATGCAAATTTACTCATATAGTCTAATAACTCTTTCATGGTTCCCAAATTGCTTTTTGATCTGCAACTCTTTTTCATGCCTGGGGGATGCACAGGAGAAAGCATGCATGTATTTGAAACATTAATAAATAGGTGCTGGAGGCTGATGCTACAGGAGCTGTTGTCTTAGTGATGAATCAGAAGTGCTAAGAGAAGGGAGAAGCATGTCAGTGAAGACTGGGAGGATGCAAAGTTTGAAGTGACGCAGCGACAATCACACAAAAACCCCTCTCTTTCCAGAAGCACTTGGAATGGACCTGAAAAGTGCAAAACTACCTTTGTTAGAATTAGAGACAAGGAAGCAAGACAATGCCTAGGTGGAACAGGTGATGGGTGGGAAAGCCCTTATCTTTGATTTTGTTACACAGAAAAAAAATCAGGATGGTGTGATTCAGAACTTGCATATTAGGATGTAGAGAGAATTCAGAGCAGATCACCATGCATGGGTGTTTGGTCTGAATAATGAGGAGATTGTGTTCTCCATCTTGATCGAGAAAGGAAGTAGGAGAATGAGACCAGGGCAGTACTAAACACCCTGCTATAGCCACATTGAGGATGAGCAAGGGCTAGTCTTCCTCATAAAGTTCTAAGGGTAAGGGTTGTTGGAACAAAATGGATCTGAATGGGAGAGGTTTGATTTGTGAGTTGTCCACACAGAATAATAAAATGTATGCTTACATACATTTAACAACAAAGGGAGGAGGTAGATACAGAGCAGGGAAATGGGCCAAAGACCAAAGTCTTGTGGGAAAGCATAGTTATGGGTGAAGAGTCTCTTCCAAAGAAGTAATGATTGGAAAGATAGGATGAGAAACACGAAGCCAGAGTCACAGGAGCCACTAGATACCAGATCTCACACAGAGTGAAGTCACTTGAACCCAGTTGCCATCCAATCTGAGCAGATGTGAATGATGTTTCAGGTTGTGTCAGAAGTTTTATGGAACCTGAGGGCCAGAGGGAAGACTGGAAAGTGCTTTGGAGAAAACTGAAGTGGCAGATTTGCAAATAGCAATTGCAGACTGTGTGCCCAGATTGTGATACTAGAAGAGACCACTGCAGTCATTCCAACACGAATGAAGTAATACATGAATATGGATCTGTACTTCCACAGGACTTTGTCTACCTTTGAAAAACGTGAACTACCCTAATAACTTCCCAGAAATGTTGCCTTGTGGACATACAGTCACTTTGGTGCTGATGATCAAGCAGTTTTGCATCTCAGGCTCCCAGTTACACTAGTAATTGATCAAAGGCAAGGCAGGGAGAACTGGAAATTCCTGGTTCTTGTGAAAACATTTAGGTTTCACCTCAGGACACTTCTGAAAATGTTGTGGGCATCTCTGAGAAAACACTAATAGATGCAGAATCTATATAGTGTAGCAGAAGCTAACAAAACCAACTAATTCATTACAGTTCTATATTTAATGTTGTTCAGCTACAGAGCACCACCACTGCAGTGTGGAAAATCACTGGCAGGCTTACACACATTCCCCAGTATGACAGAACCAAAGGATGAAAAATTACTCTTAGACCTGGCTAAAGAGTAAGGAAGTCAAAAAAAAGCACAAAATTGTAGAAATACAAAATTTCATAATGGTTTAGACACAGATGCTTTAGTCTTTGGAAAGGTCATCAACTACAAAACCTACAGAAATATCACCTACTAGCAATGAGCTAAACACATAGCAACATTTTCTAAAGAAATTGGAAGCTTCTGTTCAGTCTTTTAAAGCAAAAGGAAAACTATCAGTTGGCAGACAAGAGTGAAGCAAAGGGCAGAAAGGCTGAAGAACAAAAATCTTCAGGGATTGATTTTTTTTCAGAGTGTGTGTGAAAGCAATTTAACAAGGGAAGACTTGAACATATTTAAAGATATTTAAGCAGATCAAAGCTAGAAGACAAGTGAAGTGGCTAACAGGCCAGCTGAAGCCTGTTGATCCTGTAGCAACACCATAAAATGTTTAGTTGCTGTACTGGTTGGAGTGCATTATCATTGATAATACAGCTCTTTTCATTTGTGCCCTCTCTTTAGTAACTCTGTCCCACATGGACTCTTTTTTTTCTTCTACCATCTCATGGCAGACCTTCTCATTTTATTCTGTTTTTTAGCAGTGCAAGACTAGTTAGCACAGTCCAGCTTCCTGCTGCATGGGATTCTTGTGGGTGTTCTTTGTAAAAAACAGAGAAGAGGAAGTAAAACTCTAAGTTGCTTGAAGACTAGCTGGGTGGACAGATTGGAAAGACCATTATCTCTGATATGTTATGAAGAAAAGATCCACCAAGGTGCGAGTCATAGCTCTCACATATGAGGACACATGGAGTGATCAGAGTGGATCTCCATGAACAAGATGGGCTTCTTCACCTTGATTACTTAACTTCAGTTTATCTGACTGACTCTAAGTGTTTATTAATCTGGATCTTTTTGACCCACCCACACCTGTGCCACTACATTGACCATTAGAGGGTTTTATATTAGCACAGCTGCTTTCCTTCCCTGGAATCCTCCCAGATTAACCTCTCTTGAGGGCTTATTTTCCATTGTATACCACTCTCAGATCAGAAGCTGAGTACTAGCCTTCATTAATTCAGCATGTCCAGCTGGACTCGGTATGCTTTTTTCACATGACAGCATAATTCTCCAATTATTCAAAATATTAAAAGCAAAGTATAAGACTGATAGCAGCCCTAAATGCCTGATATTGCTGTTATCAAACCTGCTCTGCTCAGATACCAGCAGTTGCTGTGACTGGGACCAAGGGCACCCCACTCAGGGGCACTGGCAGCATTAGTGGCAGTGGAAGCCACTCTTGGCTCCTGTGCCTGCTCTGTCTGCCTGCAGGACACATGCCTCCACATTTTCTCTCTTTTCTCTTTCCTTGGGTATTTATACCTGTAGACTGGATTTCTTTTGCAGCTCAGCTGGAGGGCTCCTTGCTGACTGTCACTTCCATTTAGTTCTCATCCTATCAGACTTACCACAGCCTGGGATGTGCTGTCTTCCACCTTGGAAGTCCCCTCCAGGGCAGCTAACTTCACTTCAGCAGGCTGAACTGACCTGTCCTGTCTCCTTCCTTTATGTTTCCTTGCCTGGGATTCAGTCCTGTCTGCCAGGTTTGCTAAACACACTCTGCTCCCCATAATCTGGGAGTACTCAAGGGTCCAGTGATCTTGTTAAATGTTTACACAGTGAAAAACATCCTACTTTGAAAAGAGCTGCTTTTGCTTTTATGCACCTGCTTTTGTTCTTTTAACTCCTTGACAGAATAAGAGGAAATGGCCTCAATGGCCAGGGGAGATTTTTTTGAGTTTTAGAAATTTCTTCCTAGCAAGAGTTGTTAGGCATCGGCCCAGGCTGCCCAGGGCAGTGGTGGAGTCACCACCCCTGGAGGGGTTCCAAAACCATATAGATGTGGTACTCAGGGACACGGTTTAGTGGCATGGTGGTGACAGGCTGATGGTTGGACCTGATGATCTTTGAGATCTCTTCCAACCATAATGACTCTGTGATTCCGTGACACCGCTTCCCGCAGAGGGCCCCGCCGAGCCACCCAGACCTCATGGAAGTTCTCACCCCCTTCCCGCACCTCCCCACGGCACCCCCCGCTGAAGGGGCGGAGCTTCTTTTTTTGGCAGCGGCATCCTCCAGGCCTCGCTTTCTCCAATGCGCTTGCGCCATTTGCTGTCGCTGCGCAGGCGCCGTGTGGGGGTGGCCGGAGGGTCTGGTGTGGAATTGCGGTGCCCCGTTCCCGGCGCTGTTGGCCGTTTGCAGGGGGCGCGGCGGGGATGAGCCTCCGCCCGGCCCGGCCGAGGGGGCGCGGGCGGAGGGAAAGCGAACGCCAGGCCGGGGCAGGTTGCAGACAGCTGCCGGCGGTGTCCCGCAGCCCAGCGGCCGCCGAGCTGCAGGAGCGCCGCTGACCGACCGGAGCCGCCCGCTCGGGCCCTGCCGGCCCTCTGGGCCAAGGGGGCGGTGCCGCACGCAGGGGCACGGGCCGAGCCCCTGGGGGGGGCAGGGGCCGTTAGGGTGGCCCGGGCCCCCCCTCTCCTCCCTTCCCCTGTGCGGTTGTTCGGCGGGCGAGGGAGGACGCGGCCTGGCGCGCACGGGGAGGGAGGATGGTGAAGCCGCCCCCAGGTCCCGCCCCGGGCCGGGAGGCGGCCGACCCGAGCCGGGCCCGCGCCGCCAGGGCCCTCCGCAGGGGCTGAGGGGGCTGAGCCGTGCCCCCGCCGGGTGGTCGCTAGCGGAAGGATGACCACTCCGGCCCTGCTGCCGCTGTCCGGGCGGAGGCTGCCCCCTCTCAACCTGGGGGCCTCTGCCTTGCCGCACCACAGGGCTACATTGAGACTCTCCGAAAAATTTATCCTGCTCCTTATTCTTAGTGCCTTCATCACCCTGTGCTTCGGGGCGTTCTTCTTCCTCCCCGACTCCTCGAAGCACAAGCGCTTTGACCTGGGCTTAGAGGATGTGCTCATTCCTCACGTGGACACCAGCAAAGGGGACAAGAACCTCGGCGGCTTCCTCATCCATGGGCAAGGGCACGACGAGCACCGGCACAGGTAAGTGTCTCCTCGCCGCTAAGGGTCCCGATGGGAGCAGCACCGGATGGAGGACATCCGTTAAAGTCGACCCTTCCCCTGCGGCTACCGCTGCTCTCTCCGACATCCCTCTGCCTTCCCAACGTGTATCAACTTCTGAGCGCTAGCCTTGTGTCCTCTAGCTGCCATACGTAGCTGTGGCTCCGTGTTTTTTTTCCCAGTATGAATTTTTGCCTTGTGGCTAGCGAAGGCCGGGAGGGTAAATATGAGCTCTCCTCCAGTGGCTGATTTGTTTTCTCACTTCAGGCTGGGGTCAGTCGTGGAAAGAAATGGGTTGAATTATGGCATTTGTAGAGGTTGTATAAGTGATAGCGAAACTGCTGTGTCTTTCCTACAGCCTTTAGGTGCTTACCCAAACCAGCTGCTTGATGCTGAATAGCGTAGCAAGAACTCAGATGCGACCAATACTTCATGCTGTGACCCAGAGGCTGTCCGCCTGTGATGTACAGGTCGCAGAACTAGCGTAGATGGCACAATCGCCTTTTCTGACCCTTAAAAATCACTTGTTATAATGTTACTGCCGTTAACTGGAGGTGTCGGTGGCTGAGTTTTCTTAATTGCGTTTGCCAGTGTAAAGAAATTGGAGATTAAATAGTCGTTAAGAGTAAGAAAGGTAAATGTCATGGTGTTGATGACATTTTGGGGCCACCTAAAGCTTTGTGTGGTGCAGGCCTCTAAATGTTCAAGACTGGGTCATGCGAAGTTAAGCCTTCAAAACGGAGATTAAAAAATTTAAATGACGTTTATACAGTATGCTTGCTTATAAAATACTTTAATTGCTTAAATCCCACCCTAGTACCTGGTTCAGAGTGAAGCTGACTGATCTCTCTTCACTGTCAAAAGATGTGTGAAATGTTATGATGATGATGGGTGATGAAATACTGCTCTTCCATACTCAAGAGAATAGTGAAATTTAAAGAAGGGTTACTTATGCTGGTAGTGTTCCTTGAGAACAGTTTAAAATACATCCTATTAATATGATATAAGAATTCTTTAAAGGTTATTTGTGCTAGATTAAAAGGAGAGAGTACAATTGCCTCTTTTTACTCATCTGTTAAGAGTTGTAAAGACTACCTGAATAGCATGTTCCTGCAAGGCATCTTTTGCTGTTGGATGTCTTGATCTCATTCTCCCTAACTGAAAGGGCATGGATGCTTAATATTTAACAAAGACTTCTTTTGTCTGTGATGTTAATTGTTGATGCAGTTGAGTGTTGCACACAGCATAGGTTTAGACACTCTCTAATACGCCTTTGAAGGTCTCATCTTTTGCTGCCTATTTTTTTCTTTTGTGATCCTGCTTCTTAGCTTCCCCAGTCACTGTGCTACACGCAAAATCAGGCTCTAACATAGAAGGCAGATGAAATAAATAACAAAAAAATAGTTCAGAAGTTTTCAAAACTCCAGCTGTGACTGTTGTACCTTGTGCTGCCTAGTAGATGGGCTGCAGAAAAAGGAGTTTGTTGATAGTCATAGTTTTGGAGTGATGGTTTTGATTAACTTATTTGGGTTCTTTTCAGGTCTCCTCTTTAATTACTGAGGCTACAGCTTTAGTAATGAAGTGCATACCATTTTTGCTTGTCACTTCTAGATAAGCTGTAGCTTACAACTGCTAGAACTAAATGTATTTTGCTTGTTTGGGTCTGTTCTTAGCTCTTCTATAGTTCCTCCATAAACTATGAATGTGTGTATCTTCCCCTGCCCCACCCCCCCCAGCCAAAATTGTCCTTGTCATGTATGGGGTTTTTTATGGCTGCCTTTTGAGCTGTTATTTGAGCAAGAATAGATATTATTCCTGTTGTTTTAGCACTGCAAACCGTTGGATTGCTCTAAGCATGTCTTAACTGCTACAAGAACCTGACTGTTTAACCTGTTTGTATGACACTGGCATGGGTGCCACAATATGTTTGTATTGTGAAGCAAGGTGATGTGCTTTACTTTTGGAGCAGTTTTTTTGCTTATTACCACAGTCTTGCCAACAGGCTATTTATTAGCATGGAGCTAATGTGGTGACCCTTTTCCATACAGGAAAAATACCTGTTGCCATTTTCATTGCTGAGTTCCAGCTCCTGGATTGCAGGAATGTTGGCAAATGATGTTTTGAAGTAGTATGAGGTCTTCAGTAGTTATTTCTAGCTCACTTGTGATCTCGGTTTGGGAAGGAAAACTTTATTCAGTTTACTGTGAAGGAGCAAAGTCAGGAGTAGAGTTCTCTAAAAGTATTGGTTTTTAGATGGTACTGAGGAGTTGTATACAAAAGATCAAGAGACATTAACCTGCTGGTAATATGCAGGAGGATGTGGTCCAAGATGTAGTGGATTTACAAGCTGTATTTCCAAGAATTGTGGGACTTCAGAATAAATTGGACCAAAGGTCATCCAGACAAAGTGTGCACTTGATCATGACTTGACAGATGTGTAGATTTAGTGACCAGAGAAAAGTGTTGCTTCTGTGAGTGCTGGTATTGACCTCTATCAAATGGTATAAACCATGTATCATTACTAGGCTGCTCCCTTCATATATAGGCTGTAATATTTTAATGCTCAGTTCCCCCTGTCCCTTAGGTCTTTAACTTTGTAGGCTATTGGAGGATATTCATGTCTCTATCTTCTGGCAAAAGGTAGCAGTGATGTCGGTAGAAGGTTGTCAGTCAACACTAAAGCTGTACTTTAGTGTTGGATGTACAGATAATGGTTCTCACTGGACCTTTGCTGTATTCCTCACATTGCTTTCCCACCTTGGCCTGCTTGAAATGGAGTGTTTTTATTACTGTGACAGTGATTACTCCTTGGTGACATTACCCCTTACTGCTTCTGTCCTTCTCCCCTTCCAGGCAGAAAAAGGCAGGGAAAACCCCACTCCCTTCCTGGTGGTCTTAAAATATTTGTTCAAGAATTATAGTGTCCTTGCCCATCAACCAAAGATAAACCAACTTTCTTGGAAGACGATGTTTAAAATCTAGAATAAAACTACAATTAATATTTTGGGAAGTGGATGGGCTGTAGTGAAAGTTAATGCTAATTTCTAGCAGTTCTTCTTTGTGTGCGCTTGGGGGATAAAGCACAGGAAATGGGTTAGTGCTGTTGGGAAGGTATACCATGAAATTTTGCCTTTTGTCTCAGAGGAGGGAGAGTGAAAAAGACTACTCCAGTAACTGAAGATGTGCATACATATGCTTTTTAAAAATGGATTTCATTCCCAAAGGTGAATTTCTCTCCATTTCAAATAGGATATCCTAGAGATTCTGGAACAAGAGCAGCAGGATTTTGAAGGCATAAGTTGCCAAACAAACTTGTGCATCACTCAAAATTTGTTATGTGGTTTTAGATAACTCACTTCTCCCAAACTTCAGCATCTCCTCTGCCACACAAAAACACTTCAGGTGTTTCTCACTAGCCAGTTGCTTTACAGCTGTCTTAGGTATTTTATTCTTCAGTACCAGGTCTGAAAGAGATGTTTGGAACCAAACCAAAACATTCTTATTCTTGGCACCTAATGTAAATAAGTGAGAATGCACATGCCTTAGAATCTTGTTGATTTATAAGATTTTTTTTTTTTTTAAATAAGATTACCTGTAATAGAATTGAACAGACTTCTTTAATGGTGTGTCAAGCAGCTGCTGTTTATATTACTTGACAAAAGTTGAGATCATTCCTATTGTAAAAGGATATTAATCTTGGAGGCAAGGAATAATGTAATTTTATGAGATCAAGGCTGCAAAGCCACTTTGTAAAAGCGCTTGGACTCCTATTGCACCAACAATTCAGTCCTGAGTTTGCAGAGTTGTATACTCAGCTAAATTCTCTTATACTACTTCAAGTCATAATTCCTGCTTGTGCCTAACACAAAAAAACCCACCAACCTTCATGTCAACAGACTGGTAGCAAGTGCTGCTGATGCGGCTGACCCCCCTCAACTGCCTTGGCCTCTGTGTGAGTAGATACAGTTCAGTGTAAACCATGCCTTTGACTTTCCTTCCATGAAGCTACCTGTGGTACAGTCACAGGAGTCTGATATGACCAGTTCTGGGTCAACAGCTGTGTATGCGAGTAGTCTACAAGTGCTCGCTCTTCTGTTGCTCCCGTATAGTTGCCTCTGTGGCAGTAGCAGCTGCTGTCTCTACTCTTAAGAAGTGAAAGCAACAAAAATGATTCTGAAGAGCTTTCAGTCTTCATTTCTTCTTGTAAATCCTGCTTGCTTGTTTGGTTGGTTGTTTTTTTTTATTTTGTTACAGAAACATGAAAGGCTTAGTATGCTGCTTTTGAATACTTTTATCTTCTCTGGTCTGTATGTCTTAATTAGCCATAGTCCAAGTGGCCACAGGAGATAATTTAACATCTATTACTTAGTGGGATCAGTGTCTCCTGTCATCTTCTGCTGTTCCATCAAGTATTAAAGTGCATAAAACTCTGCTCTTCCTTTCCCATCTTTGCTTGAGGCATAGCTCATTAGTGTAATTAATAGTATTTGCCATTGTGATTCAGAGAACCTGGTTTTTTTTTTTTTTTCCCTCATGAAAAATCAGGAGCCATTGAACCCTTTGGGCTCCAACTCTGTCCAGTTTTTTTGTTGCATGAAATTCATCCTGTCTTCAGAGTAGACCCCATACTCTCTTTAAAATATGGGCACTGAGTTTAAGATGAGGTGGTTAATGTAGAAGCAAGGGGTTTTTAGGGTGCAACATGCTGGAGATACACATTCTCCTGGTGACAGCTGTGGAGCTGAAGAGGACAGGAGCAGTACAATGCAAGGCAGGATTCAGAAACATCTATGTCTAGGGCAAAGAAGTTGTAACTGTTCGGCATCAGTCTTCAACTATTAAAGCTATTGCAAGGGCACTGCTCATCTTCCCTGGAGACTTCTCAGCTGGAGCTTTTAGTAGCCACATGTCATTCTCTATGCTGGACTCTATTTTGAGAAGAGGCTTGAGAAATGATTGCTGGTACTTGAGGATTTATGGGAGTTTGTTTTCTCTTGATTTTTTCTGGAGTCCCCACATTAGACCCTTAAACTCAATTTCTCCTGAACTTGTAGTGGACTGTGGGAGAGGTACTCCTGTGTATTATTTCAAAGCTGCTGCTGAAATTAGTGCCTTATGTTGTAGGCTGTGAAGTGCTTTCATCTTCAAATTACAAAATGCAAATTCTAGACCATCTGTTTAGATGTCCTCCCTCCTGCTCCTCTCTCTGCTGAACAGCCTACATCCTGTGTAGGGTGCTACTTTCTTCAAGTTACCTTGCTGTACTCCAGTTTGTCAAAGTATTTCCTGGATTATGAAAGAGAGGAATTTATCCTGCTTTCCAGGATAAAAAAAATAAATGGAATTTACTTGTTTTCTGCCCGATCTCCATTTTATCTACATGCTGGAAAACAATCAGGCGTGGGAAATCTGCAGAAATCTGCTGCTGGATTTAGGCCAGCTAGTGGGTGGGAGGCAGTAGCACTTTGGTTCATTTAGAGTTTTGTAGATTAAAATCTCCAAAGAACTCAAAGGTAAATGGGAGTTGCTTGAGGACGGTAGCAGCATAGGCAATAGTAAGCAGCATGGCTAGTTGTGGGCACGTTGCACTAGAAGAGATCTCCCATCTTCTGATCTCTGAATTCCCTGTAGTAAATACAGACATTTTGATCCTGCTGAGCTAGTTCTGAGTTACCAGTTGTTGTTTCCTCACAACAAATGTATGTAAAATTAACAACAGGTTGGAGACATCGTGTTTTGTATGTGTACGCGTTTCCTTAACAGTTGAACTGAGACTGAGTGTGGGCAGAGAGGAAAACTTCTGTAACACCTTTCTTCAGTTCTTCTGTCCTTCCCTAAGAAGCCCATGAAGTCCAGAATAAAGTTTGTGTTTTTATTCACTATCCCACACTTTTTCTCTGCATTAAGAGCTGCAATAATTAAAATTTGATCTGATGGGTAGGCAGCTGTTACTCAGGGTAGTTATTAAAGCTAATAGAGTAAGCACTTGAGGGCATGTCTTTGGGTATAGCTTGTGGGATCTGTTCTTTCCCCTGAATTTCCAGTTGCAGGCTTGAGTGCAGTTGTCTCAATTTAGTAACTAGATTATCACCTTATTACTAAAATTCAGGGTTCTGTTGCAAGTTTGTGGGGAGTGTTCAAGGGGCCAAGGAGGTAGTAAGGCCATGGAAGGGATAAGTACCTTTTCCCTGCTGCCTCAAACTTTGAAGTAAAACATCTGAGGGCTCTTAAGTGTCCTGTATGTTTGTAATTCTCCAAAGTACCTGCATTTACAATGGAGTTATCTACCTCTTATTTAGCAATATCACTTCTGCTATGTCTTCAAATGCAACAAATAGGTTTGATTTTATTACCTTACTGTATTGAGGGTGAATGTGCTTACTCATTACCAGGGGGTGAACAGCTCTGAGAACTGCTGACTTCTTGTAATATATGTTTGCTCATAAGATGTGTAGGCTTTTGATTCCTTTTGTCTTTGTGTTTTTGTCCTGTACAGGGCAAATTGTCTCACCCATTTGCTCAAAGATCTGGAGGTTCTGTACTGATTGTATTATTTTGTATATGAAGATCTCAAAAAATAAGGGAGATAATTTTCCCTGATAACTTCCATTCTTGGTTTTTTTTGAGTACCCAACCAGGTACTCAATTAAAAAAAAAAAATAGAGAGGATAGGTTATTTATTAATTTTCTCTTCTAAGCTAGAGACTGCTTTTTAAAGGCACTTTAGCCTTGTCTCCTAAGCTCTGCCATATGTTTACCTGGAGCCCTTGCTGTCCCTGTTCTGTTCTCTATTCCCTCTTTCTCCCTGTAACATCTACCAGCAGCAAAGGGGGACCTGTCAAAATAAGGATATTTATGTATTTTTTGTGTATCTGTGTTCTGAGTGAAAGAGAGACCTAATTAGAGACAATGCTGAAGGAGGAATCATAGCTCTGAGCCTAAGAGTCTTTTGTGGTGTTTGGTCTGCTGCCAGTCAGTCTGCAGAAGCATAACTGGACCAACCACAGCATGTGTCCTCTGTTCTTCACTGGTGACTGGAGAAGGGTGGTGGGAAATGAACACTGGTAGGAAAGAACTGGGTTTTGTGGGGTGGCAGTAGCAGTGGGTTGTGTGTTATTGGGGTGGTAGGAGACGCTGCCATAGAAAACTAAAGGCCAGTGACATGAAATACAGGACTCTGTTAGTTCTGCTCCTCACAGGGTTTATTTGCCCAATGTTGAATCATATTTATGAGTCTGTCTTGCTGCTTGCATTTTGTTGATTATTATCATGCCTAGTCATGAACTGGATTATACTGTGTGTGGTGTTCAGCATTGAATTGATGTGCTTTTTTACTTGTTAGCCAGCTCTTAAACCACCAGAGTGTTTTGTAAGCGATTCCTCAGCTGCTTGCAATGGTGCTGCCATCGAGGCTTACAGTGGACAGATAGCTATTTTCTGTGGCTCTAGTGCAGAGGGCAAGTTTGAGGTTTTTGCTTGGCTTAACATTTTGTGATCTTACCAGCATGGCATGAGCAAAATTACAGCTTTAAGGGAGTGCATACAATGGGAGTATCTTCTTGCTCTGTAAAGTTTTAAAAGCTCTTAAATGAGGTTACTTTGTGTCTATTAACACTGACATGCAGAAATGTCAATGTTCACATTTAGTGTGTGCTGGTAGCAACTTGGAAGAGTTTTGCAAGATGACATTCATCTAAGCTTTAATTTGGCACTCTTTGTAGGCCAGCAAAGCATTTGAAGTTTGCAGAAGAAAGCTGCAAGAAGTGTTTTTTCCTCAGTAGTTTGTTAGCCTTTTTCTTTGGGACCTGCTGACATGTTTTAACTGCTGAAGTGTACAGTCAGGCTACTTAGGAGCAGGTGACTGCCAGTGGTGAATCAGACTAATCTGTTTTACTTTTTACCAAATTAAACTGAATGTATTCAGTAAGAAAAATATCTTGTCTGCGGGAACAGCGTCTCCCTTGAATCCTTCAGCAGGAAGGGAAGAATCACGTCTGCCACCTTCTTGCTCTGAAGATCCTGCCAGATAACGAAACTTGTGCTGAATGCACTGGGTTGTCCTCAGTGTGATATAGGTTTGTTGGGCAGTAAGAATAGCTTACAGCATGTGCTGTTTCCTCAGCAGACTTTTCTGGGTGTGTTGCTATCTTTACAAATGTATTGTGGTTTGAGTGCTGGTTAGTATTTTCCCTATGCAAGTTAGAGGATCTGCTTTTGCTCCAGATCATTTGTATTGTTTGTGTAGTATGTTGACAGAATCATAACCACAGCTGACTTTCTGGACCACAGAGTTCCTCCTTGTTTTCCTTACTTTTAAGATGTAAAATTTGCTCTATTCTTTAAAAGCAAAACTTGGAAAAACATCCAGCACTCTGGGCTTGTTTGTGATGGCAAAAGTAGGGGGAAAGATACTTCCTGGAGAAGAGGAGAGTTGTTTTCCTGGGTAAGATACAGTATTCTCCCTTTCCTCCTCTCTTCCCTCCCCTAAAGAAAGAGAAAATTCAGTCCTGAAAAAAATGGTAGTGTGAGCAAGCTTGACAAAGACCCATGTTTCTAGTGACCTTTTAAATCTCTTGTTAATCAGGTTTATCTTGGAAACACTGAGGCTGTTTAATTTTAAACTTAATAATTGCAGATGATGCAAGCATGTGTCTGTTTTCCCAGTGCTGTAATCACATCTCCTTAGTTTCCTAAGGGCATCTGTTCTGCTGTCGTCATCTTCTGTTTGAGTGGAAAGTGTTCTCCAAATTATTAAGTAATGCATGTGTTGGATTTTGAATTCCAATGTACAGAGTTCTGGAGAAGAAAATACTGCAGAGGGCTAAGGCTGTTCTGCATCGGGGAGTTTTGGTGTTAAAAAGGCTATCCAAGGAATTCACATTTCAACTTTTGTGAATCATTCCACCTTCCAGAGACAGTGGAATCTACAGCAACTGAAATATTAATGGGTCTGTGAAACAGCCATTTTCCAGTAAATAGGAAAAAAATGAAAAAGTGCTAAGAATTAAACATGTTTTTCACTTCAGTTTTATCACTCCAGCTTGCATGTTACTTTAACCAGTTATTGTTCCTCTGAACTGCTAAAAATACTGGTTTAGGCACTTAAAAATAGTCAAAAGTTAGATGTACTAACTGTTATACTAAAGTTGGTCCAAAGCAGTACAGTGAAAAGTTCATAGACTATGAATATTATGCCTATTTTTGTGAAAGGAGTTATTAATTCACATCGCAGATGATGGGAGAATAACTGCACTGCACCAACTGTCACCTTGATAATTTTTTTTTTGGTCTTGATTTAATTTTACATAATGTCTGGGAACTTTCTCATATTGAGGGGCTGATACAAATGGAAGGATCCCAAGGTATCTGTGTTGCCATATCTCTAAACTGCTCACTGAAGTGGATAATCAGTTTTCACTGTTGTCACTTCAATACTTGCCTGTGAAACTTTAGAAGCAATAGCTAATGAGGTGACTGATATTCTACTGGAAATTTTTATGAAGACTTCTGTGATTTTCTTGGTTCAGCTTTTTCTTGTAGTGATGTTGGTGAGCAGAACGACCGGGAATCCTGCAAAACTGTATTGGTAACCTAAAGAAGTTCTTTACTACATCAAAACCCACCAAAAATCCCTTCTCAAAAACAAATTAGAAAACCAAACCAAACCAAAAACCCTAAAAACAAGCATTGCTTCATCATTCTTGGTGTTAAGCTGAAAAACAACAATAAAAATAGTGATAGAAGAGAACTTGGAATCTTTCTGGCTGGTTTTTACCCAGTCCTGTTTGTGTTTGATAGCTGCTTGCTGGCAAAAGTAGGCAATGGGAACATTCTGGGCTCCCCTGTTCAAGAAGGACAGGGAACTTCTGGAGAGGGTACAGAAAAGGGCTACAAAAGTGATTAGAGGACTGAAACATCTCTCTTCTGGGGAAAGGCTGAGAGAGCTGGGGCTGGTTAGCCTGGAGAAGAGAGGACTGAGGGGGGGATCTTCTCAATGCTTATCAATGCTTCATGGGTGGGTGTCAAGAGGATGGGGCCAAGCTTTTTTCAGTGGTGCCCAGTGACAGGACAAGAGGGAAGAGGCACAACCTGGACATAGCAAGTTCCATCTAAACATAAGGAGGAGCTTGTTATTTTGAGAGTGGTGGAGCACTGGCCCAGGCTGCGCAGGGAGGTGCTGGAGTCTTCATCTTTGGAGTCATTCCAAACCCACCTGGACATCATCCCACACAACTTGCTGTAGGTTGACCCTGCTCTGCCAGGGAGGTTGGACTAGATGATCTCCAGAGGTCCTTTCCAACCCTTAACATTCTGTGATTCTGTGAACAGTTTCTTGACTCAGATGCCTAACAGTAACTCTGTTCTTGTGTGTGTTTGTGTCACAACAGAAGTTTTGAGATTGTGTTGCTAACACTCTGTGTAAACCCCAGGTCTTTGGTTTGCTCTGTTTTTTACACATCTGATGTGATTATTTTGGTTTCCATAAATCTCTTGAGCACTAATTTTATTCAGATGGAGATGGTATTGCAGTTAGGCATAGTTGTTTGCTTGACACCTCCTCTCCCCTCTTTAGACATATTTTCTCAGAATAGCATCTGGTTGTCGCACTACACTGGGACTAGATCATCCAGTCTACTGCTGTGACAAAGAAAAATGAGGCTGGACATATTCCTGTCCCTTTGGCAAGATGCCTGAATGACTATGCTCAATGAAATGTGTGATGTTTCAAGTGGCAACATAAACTGCTGGAACACTTGCAGGAGAAACATAAGGAGCTGCAAAGGAAATGCCACCTTTACCTGGTCTGGGAGGTTCAGATGCTGACATAAGTCATCTGATCAGCCCCCAGCACAGGATTGTTATTTAGTCCACTAAGATCTGTAATTTTATTCAAATTTTTTCATACTCTAGAGTTTGCTGGGGGTGATCCTTGGAAAATTTAAAGTGCCTTTTGAGTCTAGAGGGGGAAAAAAACCCAAGGAAATGTCTGTGGAGATTCCTTTCATATAGTAACAAATAAACAAACCACCAACCAGCCCAAACTCCAGTGTCATAATTTTAAAGTTATAATTACTTGCTGTCCTTTGCTTCCCTAGCAAGTTTGTTTTGAACCTTCATGGTTTCATGGTATGGAATGTTTAGAAAAAGGCAAACTAAGTAATATTGACCTGGTGTTCCAGTAACTAGAAAATATGGGGAAGCATAAACAATTAAAATATTCCTCCTCTTAAATACCATGTTTTCTATCCTTCATTTTTTTCTCCCTTTCTGAAAGAAAGAAGAAATAATGACTGAAGGTGACAAAATGTAGAGGAAGAAGTTAAGCTTCCATTTCACAGAATCACAGAATGGCTAAGGTTGTAAGGGACCATCAGAAGTCATCTAGTCCAACCTCCCTGCTCTAGCAGGGTCTCGTAGAGCTCATTACTCAGGATTGTGTCCAGACAGTTTTGGAGTATCTCCAGGGAAGGAGAATCCACAACCTGTTTGGGCAGGCTGGGCCAGTGCTCAGTCACCCTCACAGTGGAGAAGTTCTTCCTTGTTTCCTAGTCTGAGTGCTTGATTTTGCAGCACTTTTACTTTAGGGTTGGAAAGAACTTCCAGCTAATATGAACTTTCATGCATGACAATGGCTGCAGTTCTGACCCTTTCCCACCGCATTAATCCTCAAGAAATAGTATCTTATCTGTAAAATTGCCATGGGTATGTGTTCAGCATCTTCTAGCATCCACAGAGGTTCTTCAGGCGGGAGATACACAGCAACTGTTTGCTGGCTGGTGCAGAGAGCCTCAGTTTACTGAGGATTAATGTGCTTACTACCTTGTTGAGTCCCTGCTGGCTTGGAAGGTGATAGGTAGGAAAATATCAAGCTCCTTTGTTTCCTGGAGTGGGTTGATTCTTGGTCTTGCTGAGCCAGCGTATTCAAACTCCACTTCTTTTCTCAGATTTTATGCCTTTTTTAATGCCTTTTTCAGTCAATATTTTTCTCTTAAGTTGGTGTCTCAGCAGTTTCACTCTTCATACCTTTTGTGGCTTACGCTTGTGAGAGTATCTCCTCAAAACTGTTTGCTTCTGGTGGAGCTGAGCCTAAGCTCACACTGGACTTTGAGTTGTGAAGGGTTGTGTCTCTTGGTGTGGTGCTCTTGGGACTGCATGCTTGTTTACTCTGGATTTGTATGTTTGAAATGACTGGATATGAACCTCTTAAAATAAGCATGATTTTATTGCCTGCAGCCAGTGAAGGAAAGAGTTGTGGGATGTTTTCTAGATCCAGAGTTTCCATGAGTCAAATCATGTATTCTTATATTATGGTTAACATATTTGTTAGGGAAATGAGTTCTTTTTCATGAAAGAGCTAAGGAACTTGTGGTAATCATTTGAGCTTTCACTGAACAGATTTTAATTTATCTTAGAGGAATCAAACATATGACTACATTTGTCCAGGAGCTGCATTTTGTTGCTGAGGATTTATAAAGTTGACTGTGGTGGTCGTGAAGAAAGAATACCTCCTGGTTGTATATGTGATCATATTAAGCAAATTAACAAAGGAAGCTATCACAGCATGTACTGTTTATAAAGTTATCTGAAAAGTCTGAGATTCTTGAGATGGAGACAATTCCAAGATCAAATCACTGAGACATTTTATATTCCTAGCTCTTCAGTTGTTTTAGGTTCATGTTCTGGGCTGCAGTAGTTCTGTGTATTTTCTGTCTTGGTCGTGTCAAGAGTAGTTTGTGTCCAACTCATCTGTTGTTGCATGTATCTGAAGCCTGAATAGGTAGGCTGTAAAACATTTTAATATTAAAGTATTTCAATGGTACTGGAAGCAGCACTAACAGAAGTTAACCAACAGTTAATTGCTGTAGTTTAATATGTTTTTTATAATGAGTTTTATGAAAAACATCCATGGTAGTTCTAGATGAATATAATAGATTGACTACTAGTATAGTGAAGTTCTAGATGTATGTACTATTGCAGCATTGCTTATTTCACGGAATCTTCTGAATTGGAAGGGACCCACAAGGATCATCAAGTCCAACTCTTGTCTGTGCACAAGACAACCCCAAAGTCACACCATGTGGCTAAGAGCATTGTCCAGATGCTTCTGGAGTTCCCAGAGAGTTGGTGCCATGACTGTATCTCTGGGGAGCCTGTTCCAATGCTCCAGCACTCTCTGGGTGTAGAACCTTGTCCTAATATCTCACCTGAACCTCCCCTGGCACAGCTTCATGCCATTGCCCTGGGTCCTGTTGCTGGTCACCAGACTGAAGAGATCAGCTCCTGCCCCTTCTTCACCTTTGGTGAGGAAGTTCTAAACTGCAACGAGGTCTCCCTTTGTTTGCTGTATTTTGTTTTGCTTCTTGTATGCTGACAATATTATTATTGCAGATGTATATGAACAAAGATCTGTTTAGCAGGTCCTGAAGAATGCCAAGTCATCTTCAGCTGACTTCATTGTGATGTGCAAGAGTGGTTTACACATCAGTTTCCTCTTTTCTTTTTTTTTTTTTTGATTTTGTTGCGTTTACCATTGTGATGCTAATCTAACATCCTTGCCTTATCCATGGATCAGTCATTCCTTCAGCCTACATGCTGGGTTTTACCAACCTAGTTGGCTATCAACACTCAGTTGGGAAGACATTACAGTTGGGAAGGTGCCTTTTTCAGAGTGAAGCTTATAACTTATGTTCTCTGCAGTTGCTCATCTATGAGAAAACTCCACACATAATTTAGGGTAATGATATCTCAGTCCTCTTCAGATGCTCTCTGGACATGGTTTAGTGCAACCAGCTCTAGGTGGCCCTGTTTGAGCACAGTGGAGGTTGGATCAGATGACCTCCAGAGATCCCTTCCCACCAAAACCTTTCTTTGATTCAGTGATGGGGAGTGTGTTCTGTAACATGTGAAAGTCTACTTTCCATATTCATAAATGCACTGAGTAGAGGGAGCCTTGCATAGTTACATTTTTTTGAGTGAGGAGTTGCTTTTCTAGCCTTTTTTAAGAAGGAAAAAATCCCATTATCTGTCTCTTGAATCAAAATCCTGTGGTGTGTTAGCCAGGTAGATTATTTCAATGTGGAAACTTCATTAAAAGCACCTGGAAGGCTAAATAATTTGTCACACAGTTATCTTTCATCCTCTTCTTTACTGACAAGATTAAAGAACTTTGGAAGTAATGAGATACAATTTTGCTCTGTGGAGCAGTGCAGATTAGACTGGAGGTCATGATTTCCAGGTATTTTGTTGCTCTATCTTTAGTTACTGTTTTGGCTGATTTGCCAAGTAGAGATTTATAACAGCTTTGCTGTTCTTTCCCTTCTAACTAATCCCAGTGGGTGCTGTATGAGAGAAGAATTTTTTTATAGAGTATTTCTGTTCTAATTAGTCCAACATTACTCTTAAAATTATATCCACACTGCAGTCTGTGTCCTCTTGTATGAAATCCTTCTGAACCACAGTATGAGTGCTAGATAAATATCTTTATATATGTTTATTAGGGGTTTTTCCCTGAAATAAGCAAAGACTGTGTTTAACAATGGAACGTTGCCTGCAGCTGTTGTCCTGTCTGGATTTTTCTCATGACATGTCACAAAATCTCTTCTGAAACCTACTGGTGTTCTGAGACTTGAGTTCAGGGTTTTTTTCTGTTGCTCATGCAGAATGACAGAATCATTAAGGTTGGAAGAGACCTCTAAGATCGTCAAGTCCAATCATCAACCTAGCACCACTATGCTACTAAACCATGCCCCTAAATACCACATCTAGATGTTTTTGGAACCCCTCCTGGAATGGTGACTCCACCACTGACCTGGGCAGCCTGGGCCAATGCCTAACAACTGGGAAGAAATTTTTCCTGCTACCCCATCTAAACCTCCTCTGGTGCAACTTGAGGCCATTTCCTCTTGTCCTCTCACTGGTAACCCTGGAGAAGAGAATGACTCCCATCTCACTCCAACCTCCATTGTTGCCCCATTGTTCTTCCAGTTCCTGTGAAATAGGACTGCATTTGAAACTGGTGCCACAGGGAGGGAAGGAAGCGCTGATGACTGATTGTGATCCTGCCAGTCCTGTGGTGAAAGGGTCTGATCTGTGTATTTCACCCAAACCAAATGCTGCTCCCATGCCACAGCAAGCCTAATTGACTAGCAGTGATGCTGTATTAGCTAGGAGGGTTGTGAATAACTGTTATCTTGGTGGTGAGAGGAGCAAGTCAAGAGAAATTGCTGTAGATCTGTGTTTGGACTAAGCTGCATACCCCTAGTAGTACTGTTCCCCTGTAATGAAGAGTTTGTATCAGTCTCACATGATAGACCCCAAGGTTTTCCCCATCCTGTCCCTCTTCAGGCTCTTTGCTATACAACGTTTTAGTGCATAGCTTATGGTGCTTTGCATGTTGACTACTGTCCTTAATTTAAACATCTTTTATGTACAGGTATTGATTTACCATATAGCTGTAGAGTAACAGTTAGAGATGGAGGAGGAAGATAAATCTTAGCAGTGCCTGTGAATTTCCCATAGGGTATTTAAGGGAGTGTTGCCAATGAATTCCAAGAAATCATATGTATATGTATGATCATTCTGGGATATGCTATGAATATGTATGTTTTTAGGAAATACAACCTGGTAGCTCCCTTCACTAAGTGTGCACATTAGGTGAAGCTATCCCTGTGTACGTGGCACTGCAATAAAGTGTCTGCTTCGTGATGCTATGTTGGTGTTAAGGAGTTTTCTTCTGATATTTCAGTAACAGGTGTTTGCTTGTCAGCTGTGTTGCTTGAAAATTTTGCTTGGTCTGTTTTATGGTTTGTTTGGTCTTACTTTCAAAACAAGAGTAGACCAGGAGTTACCTTCCTTCTACTATTCTTCCTGGACTCACATGTTTAGTGGGGGAGTTTTGGGTGATTTTTTGGGGCAGATTCTTTTGAAGTATGTCGCTTCTTGTTCTTTCATTTTTAGAATAAGCTTATAATATCTGTGCAGAATGTCACAGAAGTGCCATCTGCCCTACCACGTGTGGAGAGTGAGTCTATCCTGGTGTTAGTATTTCCTGTGTTTGTATTTAGCACTTAACTTCCTATTGCAAGGAATTAATGCAGCTTTTTCTCTGACATTCGTACACAGAGGTTTCAGCAAGCCTTTGATACCTGCTTCAGGTTTTGAGCTATATCTTATTCAGACAAACAAGTAAAATCCTGTTTCTCTTTTGCTTAAATGTTCTCATATATTCCTGTTTCTGTGTCTCAGGTGAAATGTTAGGAAACTCTTCATAGCTTATTAGTCAAACTAATATCACATGTTTTACTCTTGGGCTAAACTACCTGAGCAAGAACATGCTGTAATCAATAGATGTGCTAAGAAATTCCTTTTCTTCTTTACCATGTGGATATGCAGAAGGAAAAGGAATTTCTCAGCAGTCTCACGGCTCTTATTTAAAACTTGTTCAATTTCTGGAGGCTATTTGGGTCCTTTCAGTCAGTCCTGAAGATTTTCTGCATGCCTCCAGGAACTTTCTTCCTCCTCTGGGTGTATGATGTGCAGAAGGGAGCATTTGTAATTCTGGGGGTAAAGAAGATCAGGAAAGAAAGGAGAAACTTCTGAAACTGGATGGAGAGGGATAAGAGGACTTGAAAAAGGACTCTTGTCTCCTGTTCCTTGTGTTTGAGGAGCAGTATCATGTCTCAAGCAAATCTTACCACTTGCTAGAAAGAACTTCTACTGTCACTTTTGTCTAACAGAAATGGCTCAAGGAGTCTGTAATTTGGGTTGATTTTCTGCCAGTGAGATGTGGTGTGTATCTCTCCAGTGTCCTGGTGTGTCATGGATGTATGTTCTCCGTATAATAGGAGAACACAATGGGGTTATGTGTGTGTGGATGCTATGAAATTGTGTATGCTACAAGACTGGAGTGAGCAGCAGCTCTTGCAGGTAATGTGAAATGTTTTTTACACACTGACTCCTAAAGTGATGGTTTTGTGTGTGTTGGTTTGCTTTCTTTTTAATTAGTACCTATCTTTTTGTTTCACTCTCTTGACAGCAGCCTCTGGTTGAAGGTTACATTTGAGGAAAGGGCAAAAGTTCAGAATTTCCACAGGGGTTTGTTTCTAGATGACAGACTTACACAAATACTTATGTGCTTCAGCACATGAATTCATGTGCTGAAAATCTGAATGATAATAAACCGGTTGTCCTTTTGCTGTAGTGACCTGGTGCTCTGCTGCTTAGTGTGAGAGAACAGTTGATGATGGCCAGCTTTCTTTTCTGGATTCCATTCTCATTTTTACTTCCTTTTTGGTCTTGAATCTTATGAAGAAGCTTGAAAGCATTTTTTAGGTTTTTTTTTTTTGTAGTTTAGTTTCTGTTGTGTCACAGCAGTTAGGAGAGACTTACGTTGAAATGTTAGATATTAGGAGAAGGTTCTTCACCCAGAGAGTGGTGTGGAGCATTGAAACAAGCTCCCCAGGGATGCACTCATGCCACGAACTCTCAGGGAATTCCAGAAACATTTGGACAATGCTCTTAGCCACATGGTGTGACTTTGGGGTTGTCCTGTTACATAGACAGGGATTGGACTCAATGATCTTTGTGTTGGGGGTTCCTTTCAACTTGGGATATTCTGTGGGTCTGAGAAGTCCTCGTCTTGCCAAGTGAAACTTTAGTAGCTGTGATGTTCATGATGCTCTCTACTGTGTGCATAATTAAAACATACTAAGTTTTGGCTAGTGATTTGGTTATCAAGCATTATCATTTGTAGTCTTTCCTGAATGCTATTTAGCTAGCTCATGGACGCTTTGGGAGTGTGCAGTGCTCAGCAGAAGCAGCTGCAAGAGTTACAGTGATTGATGGAGAAACTTGCACCTGTTTCTAGTTTCAGCTTCTACTTATTAGATCTATTTATGGGGTTTGCTGGTAAAAATAGTGTACTCACAGATTCCTGTAATAGTATTGCTTGTTTAAAAGTTGCTCTTGCTGTGGTTTCATCATCTTAAGACTTCAGAATAAACTGCTGGTGATTAGAAGTAAGCAGTAGGTTTCTATTAGTTAAGGGGTTTGAAGATTTATTCAAAATACTCAATATTTAAAGAGTTTGCTTATGGTACCTAGAAGCAGGATGGGGTTGAGCAGTTGGATAGGGAAACCAGATGACACATTTTGGTATCTGTGTTTACACTGGGTTCTTTCCAGTCTTATATTGATCCTTTCAGAGGTCTCTAATTTTGAATGTAGTGCTCTCTACATCCATTAAACTCTTGCTGACTTATTTCTGCTGCTTGGGGAGCTTTTTGGTGTTTGGGTGTGATTTGGGGTGGGGGGGAGGAAGTTATCAGCTGCTCATGTGTTTCCAATCTTCACATCCTCTTAGAGGAAAATGAGAAATGTGATTGTTTGTGCTCATACCCAATCTTATATCTGATAGCAGTGGTTTGTATGGCATTTAGATGCTATTATGATTTATATTAAATAATACAGAACTTTATTCTGTATTTTCACTTAGTTCTTGTGACATAAGAACTCAGATAAAACATGATATTGGGATTTAGGGGTGTGAATTTTCTTCCATTAGGGTCATGTACTTGAATATATTTGCTAAAATATGTCTTGAGCTGGAAGGTAGAAAATGACATTTCTTGTGGCTCATGCTGTCCATCATTGGTAATTGCATAGAGAATATCCACCTGCAGAAGCTCTTGTACTTTCCCCTGTAAATTTCCTCAAATATTTGTTGACCTTTCTCTTCATCCTTGTGTTTGTCTCAAAATGTCACTTCCTGGAAGACATGGAGCTGATCATGCAGTTAGTGCTAGAATTTTTCATCTCTGTTGAGTCTCTGTGTATTTTCTTCAGACACTTAGGTGTTCTGCTGAGTGACGGAAGGGAAGTTGGCTGTCATTCAGACCTCCTTAAGGACTATAATTGGATTGTAGAAATAAACGGCTTTTATATGTTTATATAGTGGTTCCTGCAGTGTAAACAGAAGTGAGTTCAAAGCTTTTTTTATGGCTGTCTCATGCAGGTTGAATCTAGAAATAGGTGAAGTTGGTAGAGTGACAGAGCTTTTATTGCTACAGTTGTGTGCAGGACCTGGGACTGAAAATTAAAGGAAAGATAAAGATCTTGATGGTGCAGAATTGTG
This sequence comes from Galbula dea, assembly GCA_013399015.1. NCBI lineage: Eukaryota > Metazoa > Chordata > Aves > Piciformes > Galbulidae > Galbula > Galbula dea. Next base: position 43,994 of record VWZX01007556.1, read on the forward strand.
AAGGTGCACAAAGCACATCACCAGTGACTCATTTTAGTGAGTCAGACTCACTATAGATTCTCAAACATCCTTAATGTTTTTGGGGACATGCATGTTAACCATGGGTCTTTCCAAACCCATTTCTGTTTATGAGTAAAGCACACTTGTAGAGCATCTTTTTCAGATTAGGTTAATGTGGATATTCCTTGAACATCTTTTTATCAAGGTCTGAGGTGCATTTTTACACTGGTTTTCTAAAAATTCAAATTTTCCTTTTGCAAAAAGAATTTCAGTACCTAGTAACAAAATGTTGGTAGGTCTAGTCAGAAGGTAAAGGCTGTCACTTGCCTCCAGGAACATGAGTTTTGAAAGTGAGGAACATGCCTCCAAAATACATTATCCCCACACTGAAGTGTTTTGATTCTTAAATGTTCAGTATTTCTCATTCTCTGTAAGCCATCTCCTTGGCTTCTGTACAGCACGCTGTCTCTTGGTGAGAACATGACTGTAGGGAATGATGTCTCATTCTGACAATCTCATTCTCTCTAGCTACATTTTATGCAGAGCCCTCTGCTACCCTTGGAGAAAGGTTTTCCAGACTACAAATCTGTGTTTTCAAATCTTTCAGTTGATAGCAATTTTCAGCTGCTTTTGTTACTGAATTGAGCACGTTGCTGTCAGAACAGAATGTGACTGACTTTGACAGGAATACAGGAAATTTATTTTTTCTTATAAATGGATCATAGTAGAAGTAAAAGTTCCTCTAAGTGGTATTACTGGGGTTGGTTGGGTTTGTTTTTTTTTTGTAGACTAGACTTTTGCCACTTTGATAGTTGTTTCTTTGCTCTGCAGTTGAGGGAGAGGAGGCCTGTTACTGATGAGGAGTGTTAATGAGCTTGGATTTGATAGTCAAAGTGAGGAGCTTAGTCCTTTATTGTTTGGGAGAAATGTGGATGTGACATTGGTCATATTGAGAAAAGTGTCTCAAGAACTTCAATTTGAACACCTTCCAGTCAGTGCATCTGTTCAAACATTGCCTTCTATTGCTGATACTGAAATACAAATGGTAATAACACTACTGGAGTTTTTAAGTGCAAACTTAAGAACACTGTAAGGGCTAATGAAACAGTCTGTGTAGCAATGCATTTTGCTGAGAGCTTTTATGTTACAGTGCCATGGTTTTCCCCCTGCACATGCACATTGGCTTGGAAGCTGGGAAGTTATTTTCTGAATGACATCCAGTGATGTCAGACTTTGTTTTCTTAGATAATGCATTTTATTCTCTATTTGACAAAGTCTCTATCTGAGCTTTTCAGCCCAAGCTAAAGACTGGAGCAAAGAAGTATATACATGTTAACTCAGACATATATTGGGTGTTCATGAGATAGCACTCAGGGTTAAAGTACTGGTGGTGTGAATTGTGAATTTCTGGAACCAAAAGCTTGATTTATTGCACTTTGACTTTAAATCAGCTCTCTTTAGGCAGAGGGCACAAAATGGGCCAGTCTGGTGGGGTTGCTCTTACACTATTGTAGCATAACTCTGTGCAAGTTATTCATTCTTTGCCGTTTTTTCATGAAGCTTGAAGCAGTGCTGTGTAACAGACATGACATGATCTTGATCTGTGGGATTAGTAAAACCAGTTCTATTGTACTTGCAGAGCTAAGTAAGACCTGTTCCATATCCCCAAATATTCCAGCCCAGCGCCCCCACGAGTTACTTACCATTTGTATGAATCTCTGGAAACATTATGCTTTTGTCATAGACTTTGTCAAATGCTTTTAATAACCTTTGCAGGAAAAATACCTCAATTTAAATATGTGGCTGCATTCCTGGTTTTGTTTGATTTTGTTGTAAATGTTTGATTAACAGTTCTCAGCCTGTAAGCTTTGGATTGGGTTTTAATTGCAGTAGGCCTACGTGATTGCTGTGGGTCCCCTCCAACTGAGCTCTTCTGTTCTGATTGCTCCTTTTCATTTCAGTATACTGGAAAAACATCTCATGTGGCTCAAGTGGCTCAGTTACTCCTAAAAGCAGTTAGGCTGAGCTTGATATTTCTTGTATGGCTTACTGCTTGCTTCCTTTCCTTTCCATTATCCACTGTCTACTCCTTTAATGCTCTTTGAGGAAGATGTTTGTCTGGGAAATAGTGGGAGTGTGCTTGTATTAAATCCCTACAACTATTTCAGCTTACATTAGTCATTGAACAACTCTGCATTTTAAGGAAGCTTGAAAAGCTTGTGGTATATTAAGAGTCTCTGATGCTTTGAAATATTTTAGGACCATTTTTGTCTGTTAGAATAACCTTGTTTAACCCAGGCTTTAACACACCCCTCTTCCTTTTTGTGTGTGAACCTCTAAATTCTACTGATCATTAAATGTCATGGTGGGAGATTGTGCTAGAACCAAGATGAAGTTGATTTTGTTGACAGTGAATTTCAAAATCATGCTTTACTGAAAGCTTTTACGTTCCTAAATGGCTTTATAATTAGCTCAGCATTTAACTTGTGAGGTTTGTGTACCATGCTGATTGGAACAATGAGTTCTGAATTCAAGGCAAACCATGATGTGGTAGAGTTTGCAGCTTACATCTCCTGGTTAATAAAAGGACTGGCTGCAGGTATTTTTGTAGGGGTTGCTTCAGATCTTGACAAGTTTTGTACAGTGGATTTATTTAAGCCCTTCAGACTTACTTAGTTTTTTTAAACTGAATGATTGCTAGATGTACCCCTGCTCACATCTTGTAGTTGAAGTACAAGATGTTGGGCTTTTCCTCTAAAATCTTGAGGAGACAAGCAAGAGTGCTTAGAGATCATCTAGAAAACCTGTATGCTATATTTTTCTACAGTAGTGTTGCTGATACATTTGCTGTTCCCCTGTTGGGGTTCATGGTCTGTGCACCAACATAATTCAGTAAACTTGTCTGAATCATTAGTATTAGTGAGAGTAAAGTGACTTGGGAAGTTTCTTCTGTCCTGAAGCTGCAGTTTGTTTGTAAGCAGTGTGTTTGTAGTGACGAGATTGCTGACTAGCATTTGTGTCTCTAGAGAAGAAGAGGAACGTCTGAGAAATAAGATCCGAGCAGATCATGAAAAGGCTCTGGAAGAGGCCAAGGAGAAATTGAAGAAATCACGGGATGAGATTCAAGCTGAGATTCAGACAGAAAAGAACAAAGTAGTGCAAGAGTTGAAAAAGAAAGACAGCAAGCCACTGCCCCCTGTTCCTTTACCAAATCTCATAGGGATAAACAGTGGAGAGCCAACAGATCTGGATATCCGAGAGAAGAGGAACAAAATCAAAGAGGTAAAGATGATGATGGTGATGTGCTCACACCCAGTCTTGTATCTGATAGTAGTGACTCATGTGGCTGTTAGGGTTGATATTCAAAAGCAAAACAAGAGTATAAATCTTTGTAATAAACAGTAAGCTACATGTACACATCAGCTGTTAATGAACATCAGCATTAGTGCATGGTTTTTCGTTTTGCTGGGGTGTTGCGTGTTTCACTGAATAACAAACGTTTTTTCCTTTTGTTGGGGTGTTAGTGTTTCACTGCATAACAACTTAATGATTTTAAGGATTTCTTCAACTTAGTGGTGTGGATTCCAAGTGAGTTTGTCATTAACACATGGAAGAGTAACAAGTGCATCTTTAAAGCAAAGCCTGACTTTGTGAGGTTCCATTCAAAGAATAGGATGTGTTAGCGTGTCACAAGGTATTTTTAAATGTTTAAAAAGTGGATTGAAAAGTCCAGGGGGGGGTGGAAATGATCTGCTTCTAAAATTTGAAATTGCCGAATCAAAATAAGTTTTAAATGTTTTTTTTAAAAAAAGTTCATTTAAGTAGATTGCCTAATTTACCTGTAAAATGTGCATACTAAGATGTTAGCTTAAACTTTTGGTTCTGTGGCAGTTTGTGCTATGGGAATTGCTGGTTTTGGTCTTACCCTCTCCACTCCTGACTGCCTGTGAGATTCATTGTCCTCTTCTGTCCTGGCAATGCCAATTTCCTCTTGTTATCACCAGGCATCTTTCTGAGTCTGCCCATCTAGCTAATATTGCAGGAAAACTCTGCAGCCGCCTTTTTTTTTTTTTTTCTTCCCAATGTGACTGGATTTATGGCTGAAGATGTTCAGGCAGGCCAGAAGTAGACAAGCACAGGCTCTGTAACTAAAGAATGTGCAGGACCATTGGCACTCTAGTAGCTGTATTGGCTAAATCTTATTTCAATTGTAATCTGAGTTTAGGTAGCTCATAAAACTGGACAAAAGTTAGTGTCACATCTGCCTTCATAACAGGGAGGAGTTGCAGCTGGAGTATGTGCCTTGCTTCATGTAGATCTTCCAGGTTGGAATTTTGCTTTGAATATTGATGGCTAGATGAAATCCAGTCTTATGAAGTGCCACACAACTGCTTATGATAGATGAGGGATACAGCAGAGCACTGTATCACTATTTGACTCTCTCAAGTAGCAAAATCCTTACCAGGAAGATGCTTGCTTCTCATGCCATTTTAAAGCTGAGATGGGGTACAAAGGAGATACCTTGTTACTTTCTCATAAACTGTTTGCAAAATGCCAAAATTTTGGTTATGTTCTTGCTCTCTGTTTACTACCTTTCTGGGAAGAAGAAGAAGGTGGAGAAAGACATTTAAGCAGAATTTGTTGTGAAATGGGCATCAAGGAAGCATAGGGACCACTGTTAAGGATCAGTTGTTACATCTGGCACCTACAGAACAAGTTGCTGTTAGGTTTGGATGCTCTGCTTGAGTGAGGAACCAATGTCCTGGTTAGGAAGCTGGGGATGTTCTGACTTGAATTCTTTTGACAATGATCTTACTGGGGCCTGCAGCAAAACTTTCAGTGTATCCTCTTTCAAGGTATGACTCTTAATATGTTGCCTCTTAGAAGGGGAGGTAGGAAGATAAATAATTTAACATTACTGGAGGCGATTTTAGAAATACTTTTAGAAATGTGCCAAGAAGAGAAGTGATTAAAATGTGCTTTCATCATGGTCTCTGGATGATGCTCAAGAAGCTGCTAATAATGTTGGGAAGTCACAGGCTGTTTTATAAGCATTAAACCTAATGGTTTCCTATGGATTCTTGACCTACATCCCCTTCTACCACCCTCTGTTCCTCAGGCCCACATTGCTGTCAGCTGCCCTCTTATCTTCATGTCTGACAGCATGAATTGCAGTGTGTTCTGTGCCTGATTTAGAGCTACCTTCATGCTAGATGCTGGCCCTCTGAATGAAGAAAGGGTTGTATTATAACTGCCTTCCTCTCAGTTGGGGTACTAATTTGTGTCTACTTTATCTAGCTACAAATACTTTTTTTCTCCCCCTCCCATCCTTCCCCCTCGCCCCCAAATTACAGGTCTCAAGTGTCTAGTTCCTCCAACTCTGTAAAACTGGGTTTGAAATGAAAGAATGGATTCAAATGTATGTGGCAAATGACAGATGTGATGCAGACAGCAAGATTGCACAATTATGCCTTATTCTCTTAAGAAATCAGGTTAAAAATAGTAAGTGTCCTTTTACCTGAGTTCTGTTTTGTGGGCTTATTGAGAAAAGACCTGTGCAGAAGAACGAAATTCTTAATCACATGGAGATTTTTTTGTGGTGCATAACTCCTCTTTGTATAGTTACTATTCATACAACTTCCACTGCTAATCTCTTTTTTTTTTTTTTTTGTAATTGCAGAGTTGCTTATCTAGCCAAATAGGCTGTCTGCCTGCTGTGACTGGGGAGCTTTTTTTCAGCATCTGAAATCAATTTAGAACAATTTCATTGTTGCTGGCAGTTGATACTGTTTGTTTTCTTCATCAAACTTAGTTGGACTTCTAGGTGGTTAGGACATCAGTTTTTAGTAATATATGTCTGTTAAGAGTTTTGCATTGGATTTTGTAGCTCACTGCTGCTGGCTTTGATCCCCCAAAAAATAAAGCACAAGAAGTGTTTATAAAGTATTTTTCACTATTGAAGGGAACACCCTCCCTGCAGTGTGTGTGTTTGTATTACATATGTACACACGCATTTTATATGTAGGTCTGTGTGTATATATATAAACATGTTTGTATCTGTGCATTTGTATACACAGACATGGTTTATTAGGTGGTTTTATTTGCACACTATTTGAATTCATTATGTTCTGGATTCTGAAATGTAATTTAGCATGTTCAGAACAACTAAGTTGCCTTTAAGTTAGTTTCCCTGCACTTTTCAAGGGCTTATTTGATTTTTAATGAGTGACTGAAGTCTGTGGAAAGTAAGGATTGACTGTTTGTGGTCAGGCCTGTTGGTAAACTAGTTTTCAATGGCTATATTAGAATGAAAAATATGCAGTTAGCACCTTGGCTAGTACAGGCAAGTTAGGAATGGTCCTACAGAAAGTTGTGCCCCAGCATGTTGGGGTGATTGTATAAAGAACTCATCTGACATTTGTAAATCTTGACTTTATGCCTATGAGAAGCTTTGTAGATTGGTGTATGTATTTTGCTTGAATGGAAGGATGAAAATAAAGCTGCTGCTGTGGATGGTGCATTATTTCAACTGCACATCCTGGGTAGGTTTCTTCAGTTAGTAGCTTAAAATGTGCTACTGATGAGGACTGCAAGTTTGTATTTGAAGATATTTTTAAAATTAGTCCATTTATTCAAGCTGTAGCAATTGCAGAATTCTCCAACACTAGGTCATTGTTGAAGTGTGTCAAAAATTCAAGGAAGTCTTCATTATTAGAGATATTTTTTCCAACCCACTGTGAGAAGAAGCTGTCATTCAACAATGAACTAGCACACATGCAGTATTTAAAATTCATAAATGCTAAATAAAACCCATAAAAGAAGGAAATATTTTACTTCTCTGATACAGTCAGCCAAATAAAAATGAGCAGAACCCAGGTAAATTACTTACCTTCAGAACTGGGTAAATCAAAAGGCTCCATGTTATCTGATTGATCTTGCTGCTGGTTGGTTTATTTTTTACTTTGCATTTTATGTGCCATTTATTACTATACTATGGAAACGGTGGCAACAATATGAATTATGGTTAGAAAGAAGACAGCTCTGCATTAAATGATACAAGATCTTTTATATAAAAGTGGCAATGTGTTGTTGCAGCTATGGAGACATTGATTGGAAAGCAAGACCATCCTCCTAAAAATAGTAAAAATTCTACTACTTGTTAGTTATCTTTGCAAGGTTTCTGCTGTAGTCCTCTCCATTTCCCAGAGCAACTCCATGAAGTATATGTCAGTGTGTTTCTGAAGACACAGTTTTCCTGATACTACTGCATTTTGGAATTGATGTTAGTGATGTCATTGATACACAGTGTGAGCTGCTTGTAGTTGGTGAGTTATCTCTTCTGGTGTCTTCCATGAAGGCAGAGGCAATTCTCTACTACCTGAAACTTGCGGTGGTTTGCCATGACTTAGTTTGAGATTTGGATTCTTGATTTGTGTTGCTGGCATCTCTTCTTACTTTGTTTTGTTACTAGAGGTAACAAAACAAAGTAAGAAGAGATGCCAGCAACACCTTCTAGAAGGTGGCTAAGAAGACCTCAAGTTTTGAAAGGGATTCAGGGGAGATCAAAGAACTGCAGACCCCTGTGCCTGATGGATGAACAGAAACAGAACAGGGAATAGAAGTGTTGAGCACACAGATATCTAAGATTTTCCAGTAAGATGCGTAAAGCTATAGAAGATCCTTGAAAGAGCCAACAAGCATGTGAACAAGGGAGATCTTATATATACACAAAATTATGCAGAAAATATTTGGCAAGGTTCATTACTAACAGCTGTTGAACTCAGCAGCCATGGGATGGAGGATTCTATCTCTGCCATTGAGAAATGTTTTAGAAGGCAGGAGGAAATGGGAGAGTACAGATAAATGGTGCTGCAGACCACAGAGGACGTGTGCTGGGTACCCATGTTCTAAATTAACAAATTAGCTAGAGTTTGAAAATGGATGAATAGTGGTGTGATCAGCTTTGCTGCCAACATGGAGATTTGGAGTAGAAAACTGAAGCCACAGTGAAGAATTGCAGAAACATCTTACAGGACTGAGTGAATCTCTCCCATTTTATGTTTCAGCTGAATGTAAAATGATGCATGTTGGGGCTTGAGGGGGAGAAATTCCTACTTTATTTTCTTATGAAAAACTGTGAGGCGACTTTATTAATCACTTGAGAATGAGAGCTTGTGTTTATCTTGATTCCTTGGAAACGTCACTGCAGTGCTTAACAGCAGGCAAAAAGCAAATATGCAGTATTTTAGGAAAGGAGACCAAACCAGGTGAGGTTCTTACGGTATTGTGTGGAACTAAGGTGCCTCTGCATCTTGCACACTTTATGTAGTCTCCGAGTTTCACAGAGGATACAGTGGAAGGGGCAGAGGTCCAGGGATAAGCTGATGAAGATGGGTTAGGTGGTTGTCTGAAAAGGCAAGACTGGAAGAAAGGAACTGCCTTCTGGTGGCTGGTGGGCAGTCCTGATTGTTTACAGAGGTGATCTGGGAGGCTCTAGTGTTCTCAACAGCACAGGATCAGTCTCTTGAAACCATGAGGAGGACACAGAAGGTCAAAAATACTGATTCTTTCTCCTGGGGGGAAAGAAAAGTGTTTGGCCTTCTTGTAGGAATGTGAGCAGATGGTGCACTGCTGTGATTGTTCCAGGCTTAGGCTCTTTGCATCTACTGTTCAACTTCTCACCACTCCCTTGATTCCATCAGGCATCTTAGACTTCAAGTTTTTAATGCCAGCAAAAACCCTACAAACTTCTCTTTTTTCATACATTAGATTTTTTTACAGTTTTGATTTAATTTTACCAGATTCATCAGTAAAAGAAAGCCTGTCTTTCTCTGTGTGTAAAGAATATGTTCCAAACAGACTTTTTCAGTGACAGTATTCAGAAATCTGTGACAAAGGCAGAGAAATAATTTCTCTTTAGGCAGAGATTTGTAGCTCCAAAAAGAATAAAATAATCTGTGTGAGATCTCTTCAAAAATCTGAGTATCAGTACAAGGAAAAGATCATTCTTTAATTTAAGCTCCAAAAATGAGTCTCTGCAGATGGGAAGTGGTTATTAATTTTTAATCTGCCAATTGAGCAGTGATCTTTTCTTGCAAGTCCTTGGTTAATTTTAAAGCAGAATTTGAAGGTGTTTTATATAAATCTGTTGGAATCAGACCTTTAACCAGAATGCCTCCCTTTGAAAGCCAAGCCTCTTTTCTCTCTCTGTCATGCACATTCCTGATAGAACGGCAAGAGGAGGCTAGGTTTCTTATTTCTAGGCACAACCAGTAAATAACTGCAATTTGCCAGTAAATTGTTTCTTTTGCTTATTTCTCAGGGCTTTTATTTTCTGTCTTATAGGTACCTGGCCTTTTCTGGGGAATGGAAAGGAGCTTTTGTACTAGTCTGTACTTTGAATCATTGCTTCTAATATGCTGCTGTAGTGATAGAACTCCCTTGCAAAAGTCTGTTTTCAATCACTGTAACCTTTTGCTGCTGCAATTCTGATCTTGCCAAAAGACACCATGACCATTATGTTATTTGTCCTGCTTCTTGCCAGTCTGGCTTTGTTGCAGCAGAGTCCAGATTCGTCTTTTTGTAGAGTTATCAAGCTGTACATGCAACAGCATCTTGCTGGCTGTTGTGTATGGTATATCCCCTAATAAACATCTTTCAGACTGGTTTTCAGTGGACCTATCACTGACTTCAAAAGAAAAAATCTGGCATTAAGAGTGTCAGTAAAAGTCCATCACTAAACCCATTTGTTCTCTGATGGACAGGTGGCAAGATCTTGCTCTTCTCTGGACACACTCTAATGCCTCAGTGTCTGTCTTGTAGTGAGAGACCCAAAATTGAACAGTGTCATGTAAACGGTAGTGAAAAACTTTACTTGCCTTAACAGAATCAGTTTCTTGAAGGGTTAAGAGTGGTTTGTTAGTGACATTAGCATAGTTTCTCCTTTTGGAAAGCATTTCTCAAACTTCTGGTGATTGTGATTTAAGTCCTGTATGTTTTCTTGGGATTTTCGTTTGTATCACAGTATTATAAAACCATTTTTTAAGAGGCAATATAAAAGTAAAATGTCTATAATGTTGTGGCTAAAGCCTGGTGGTTGTTGCTTTAGAACAGGTTTGTTCCTAACTGTGGATCCTAGAATCTGAATTCTTCCTCTTCCTTGCTTTGAATTGCTTAGGTAACTAAATAGTTGTTGACATTTTAAAAGCGCATTCTCTTTGGAGTTTGGTAGCTGCTGGATTTCTGCTGTGTGCCAGTGAGAAAGGAATTTGGAAAGTTTCATCAAACCCATAAAAACCACTCCTTAGCAGCTGATGTGCACAGCTAATACTTGTGGGTCAACAAGACTTTTTAGTTTTTAGGTGTAGTTTGATTACCAGGTGGTGGAAAAATCTATTAAAAGGAGTTGAGAATGTTTTTGGAGCAAATATTAATCATTTTATACTGCTTTGTTCATGATGCTTTCTAAAGAGTGAAGCTTTTGGCATTTCTTTTGGTAGAGGCTCTATGACAGTAGATTTTTATCAAGAAAGTGTTGCTAATAAATTATGTCTTTTGCAAAATTTAGTCAGACTTGGATGCACCAGTGTAAATAAATCACTTTTGTGCTTCAGATATTGGTAGGTGGTTTTGTCTTCTGGTTAGCTTCTAGATATTAGCCAGTATTTTTCACCAGTTCTTTGTGCTTAATTGCATTCACAATGCTTAAATGCATACAGAGACATGTAAGAATTTAAGGAAAAGAAGAAACAAGAAAATGACTTAATGCAGTGCATTAGCTTCAGTCAAATTGACTTGAAGTTGTTTCCAAATTCATTCACATTGTAAAATCTGAAGTCTGTAACAGAGACAGTGGCAAAGTAATTATCAGTATATTGGGATGACTGTGAACGATGAAGTCTTGAAGAAGGACTAAAATTACTGTATTTGCACAAAGTAGTTTTATAATGTAATTGACTCCTCTTTTTTTTCCATGTCTTAGATGATGAAGCATGCCTGGGACAATTATAGGCAATACGGATGGGGACATAATGAGCTCAAACCAATTGCCCGGAAAGGACATTCCACCAACATATTTGGTAGGCTTGACTTCACATTTTCTGCTTTTGTTGGGATTTTTTTTGTGTGTGTGTGTGTCTGTGGTTTGTTTGTTTTTAATTTGGTTGGGTGGGTGATTTTTTCAGTTGTTGGTTTGTGCTTTGTTTTTGAATATTTCTATTCGTGCTACCCTCTTTGCAAGCCTCCACTAACTTCCTAGCAAATTCTTTTTCAATAGTAACCTTCTGCAATGTGGATGGCAGCAGTGTATCACTTGTGTCAGTGGTACTTCAATGAATTACTTTTTAAACTATCTTTTAGGCAGTCATATCTTAGTGTTGCAAAGGCTAAGCTGTGCCTCCGTGCACTGTTACTTTGTGCACCCACATATATGTATACAAAAATAAATGTGACAATGCAGTGATGATGGTTTGGGATGCAGTGAATATAAATGATTTAAAAAAAAAACAAAACAGCCTCATCTTGTCTAAATCTTTGTGTTTAGTTTTCTGAAATTGTGGTAGAAGACAAAATACACATGCAAGGTGCCAAAGAACTGCTTAGTCCCAAAGTGACGTTTACAAATAGCTTGTAAAGGAAGGTCTGGGTAAGGCCAAAGTGACATTGTTACTCAATGTGTGACTTGTGGAACCTCTAGGCTGGCCTGGAAGAATAAAACAATACTCAAAAGTACTGAAGTTTAAGGGTAAGGCAAGTTCTGAAGATATTCAAGGGATGAAGAAGTATTTGAGTGTGAATGCAAAAGTTACAAATGGCATTTGGAATAGTATGAACCATGAGGAGTGTTAAGCATTGTGTTGCATATGTGATATCAGACTCGATGGCTTTTCTTCCCTCAGAATACCAGTGATCTGCTGTGGTGTAAATGCACTGGGAGACAATAAGTGGAATAGTGAGTGCAAAGTGAAAAACATTTTATTGGTACTTGAACCAGGAAAGAATCCGTTTTGTATCTCAAGTTCTGTAGAACTGATGGGTCAAAAAACCTGACTGTAACTGTTGAGGACTGAGCCTTGCCATGAAGTTCGAGCATTTATTTTGAAACACACAGAGGAGAGCTGCTCTAAGACTGGGCAGGGATTTCTGAATTCTCTTTGGGATTTCAGACTGTGCTCATCCGTTCTCTGGTATCTGAGGAAGGTACAAATTTATCCTAACCACTTTTTACATCAAGAACATGAATACACAGTATATGCCTTCAGTGTGGTAGTATTGGTTGAATAGTTTGGTTGAAATCAAGTTTTCATTGGCTTTTCTTGTAAGGCAGTTGGCCAATGACCTTTTGTGAGGTTGGTTCTCATAATTGGTCTTTGTTTTATTTATTTTGCTTTAAACCTTGAATTGTTCCTTGTGGATAATAGAAATACTGATTAGGATGGTATAATTGGCTCATTTCCTTCACATAGTACCTAAACCCAGAATAAATTCATTTGACTTAAATCAAAATGCAAAGGGTGAGGAGAAAAGGTTGGTGAAAAATGTTGCATGTAAGATAATGAGCAAGGATGAGAAACACTGAGCTTACTTCAGAAGATTTCCTAGCTTTAGTGAAAAGCAGAGTAGTTGATGATGTTGTCAGATTGTAATGACATCTGATTGGATTTGCTTTTGAGATCAGAGTAACCATCTGGAGCATGCTGTTTAAAGACGATTTGTCTCTGCACTTGTTTGGTGACCCCTAAATGAACACTTTACAGAAGCACCATTACAATTACTTAGTCCAGATATGATCTGGAGTTTTAAACTCTATGTATTTATGACATCTTTTACTTCAATATCTTATGAACTAATTACCCTAGTGGAAGCTTTGAGGATGTTTCATTGTAAGTTAAATTGAGCAGTTTGTACTTGTGGGTATGTATCTTTCTTTCATCTTTATTTTTTCTAAAACAACATTTATTCGAAAACTTGAATGGCTTCAAGGAAAAAAAAAAAGAAGACCACAGTGGTTGAGCAACTCAGAACGTTGCCCTCAGGAAAACTAGATATTATGGGCTTCCCTGGTGCTTACTGAAATGAGAAGTCTGAGTTTCACATGTGATTTGGTTTTGGTTGGTTTTGTAATGTTAACTATCCACAAATGAAGTGAAGATGAGCACTTTGTCAGGTAATAAGTACGTAACACATTTCTGATACAAACCCGTGCAGAATTGTAAACTTCAGGCATTATTAGCAATGCATTTCTAAACCTTGTGCTTGCACCTGTTCTGTCTAGGGATGAGATGCACGAGGTGAAGATGATCTGATAACATATACCTAAACAGATGTATGTTAAGCTATGTTTTGAAGGGTATGAAAAGATCTTTCCTAAGTAATTATGATATGGAGTTTTTAAGTTGTAGACACTAGCATAGACATGGCCATCACAGAGATTGGAAGAGACTTCCAAGATCATCGAGTCCAGCCATCAGACAGTCACCACTATGCCACTAAACTATGTCGCTAAGTACCCCATCTAGAGGGGGGTTTTTTAACCTCTCCAGGGATGGTGACTCCACCACTGCCCTGGGCACAAAGATTTAACGAAACTATTATTTTGCATTTTGTCACACTAGAACTGTCTCACACATCTATAATGCTTTCATGCTTCTCCTCTCACCTCACATGCCATGCAAATGGTCAGTTTAATCCAAGATGTCTGACAGATCTGTCTGGGGATGATGTCTTCTCAGAGGAAGAGAAAACTATCAATGAAATCACATTATAGTGCATTTAGGTTGGAAATTAGAAACAATTTCTTCATGGAAAGGGTTGTCTAGGCCTGGCACAGGCTGCCCAGGGCAGTGGTGGAGTCGCCATTCATGAAGAAATTTAAAAGCTGTGGAGATGTGGTCCCCAAGAGGGGCATGGTTTAGTGGAGACCTGGCAGTTCTGGGTTAACAGTTGGACTTGATGATCTTAAAGGTCTGTTTTCAACCAAAATGATTCTGTGATTCTATATTACCTAGTAGATCCTCCAGGCTGTATTGCAGTGCCATATCTCTTCCCTAAACCATGACCAAGTAAATCTGTCCTCTCCTTTCTGAGGGGTTTTTGTCTGGCATGTTCAGTGTCATCAACATCTGCTGCTGCTTCATCTGCAGGGAAAAATGAAACGTTGAGGTGTATGTTGGTTAATGAGCAAAATGTGTCCACGGGAACAACTCAAGATTTCAGTTGGGACAGCTAGGGAGCTGAATTTCTTTTAGCATGTCACTGGACTCCTTGTTTTCTAGCACCTTGCTGATCGTGTCCTGTTGCTTGGCTCACTGCACAAGACTGCCTTTAGCCCTTTGCTGCCCATGACCTGGGCTAAAGCTGCTGAGCCAGCTTCCAGCTGCCCAGTGCCGCAGCGTGGGAAGCTTTCCCTGCAGATCTTTGTGTTGCTAAGCAATGGAGAGCTGACAGTGTATTTCTCTGCTGTGCTGGAGAACAGGAGCACCAAGGCTCCCGAGCCCTGCAGAGGAAAAAAAAAATGCATTTGTCAAACTGCAAGGGTGTGAGGCTGCTGCAGGAAGGAGCTGAGTCAGGCAGAGGAGTCTGTTCTTCCAGTGTCTTTGGCTTGGGAGAGCGGTGGGGTCTCTTTGTCCAGTTTGTGGTCTAGAAAACAAGAGGTGGGATGTTTCTTGTAAGCACTACAAGAAAATGCTTTAACAGATGGGTTTTAAAAATTGCCCTGAGAAATAATCATTGGTGTATTAGATATTTTTGTCATCTGTCATCATAACAGTTATTGACTATCCTATTGACTGTTTACTATCCTCTGCTGTCAACTGTTCAGCTGTCGTTTCACTGTCCTGGTTTGAGTTAGAACAGAACTAGTTCTGTTCAGTCATTTTACTTTTCAGCTAAAGCTCTTCTCAGTTCCTGCACTTTCTGAAGGTAACAGCATGTTCTCACAGGCAGTGCCTGCTTCTAGCAGTGAGAAGACCTCATGTTCAGAGTTAATTCCAAGGATTAGTGTGCAGACCAAGGTCACTGCTAAATCTTGTGGCCCATGGTGGGGGTGCAGGGTAAAAGGCTGCACCTGCAGGGAGGATTGGACAGTTCAGGTGACCCTAAACTGACCAACTAGGGATTTCCTTCCATATATGTCATGTTCATTACAAAGCTGAAGGATCAGGAGAGTCAAGCTCTGTTTCTCTTCGATGGCCAGCATCTGAGGAGGACTCTTGTCTGTTCTGTCTTCGATCCCAAGCCATGAGTTCCTGAATGCAGTTCAAGGATTCAGCTTCTGAGTCTGGTTCCCATCTGCTGCTGAGCCCTTTCTGCATTTGGAAAAAACAGTAAGATGCAAGGTGGAATTAGATGAAGACACCTCATTTCTGTAACCTGCCTTACAGAACAGTGAGGTAAACATCCCCATCCGATGGCAAGGGAGAAGTTAAGTCACAGTTCACAGAATCACAGAATCATTACGGTTGGAAAGGACCCTCAAGATCATCTAGTCCAATCGATAGCCCTACACTACTCTTACCCCTAAATCATCCCCTGAAGAAACACATCTATCCTCTTCTTAAAAACCTCCAGGGATGGCGACTCCACCACCTCCCTGGGCAGCCTATTCCAATATCTAACCACTCTTTCAGTAAAGAATTTCTTCCTAATATCTAATCTAAACCTACCCTGGCTCA
>VWZX01007556.1:59842-121236 GCA_013399015.1 Galbula dea
CTCCCACCCAGCTTAGTGTCATCTGCAAACTTACTAAGGGTGCACTCTATCCCCTCATCCAAGTCATCAATAAAGATGTTGAACAGGAGAGGCCCCAACACTGACCCCTGAGGGACACCACTCGTGACCGGCCGCCAACCAGACTTGACTCCATTGAGCACAACCCTCTGGACTCGGCCATCCAACCAGTTTTTTATCCAAGGGTGTGCTCATCCAAGCCACGAGCAGCCAGTTTCTCAAGGAGAATGCTGTGGGAAACTGTGTCAAACGCCTTGCTAAAGTCAAGGTAGACAACATCCACAGCCCTTCTTTCATCTAATAAGCGGGTTACCCCATCATAGAAGGAGATCAGGTTAGTCATACAGGACCTGCCTTTCATGAAGCCATGCTGAGTGGACCCGATCCTCTGGTCGCTCTGCAAGTGCTGCAGAAGCGTACTCAGGATGATCTGCTCCATCAGCTTTCCTGGCACAGTTCAGGGCTGAGGCTTCAATTGAGACTGTTTACTCTCTGATAGCATCCTCTCCTGGTTTTGTCTTACAAGCCAGATGGTTTGCTCTGAGGAGAAAAAATATATTTGTTTCCCGTTGGGAATCTTTGGACTTATGTTGGTTTTGATTTGAGAATTATTTATGTTGTGGGAATGCTTTCCTGAATTTAAACTTGTTTCCTGTCATTTGGAATTAAGAACAGAGGGTGTGATAAGGAAATGAAACGAAGGCTATGCAGCCTATTTTGAACTGTGTTAAAATATTAAGTAAGCAGGCATGACAACTGAGGAAGGATTAGCATACTGAGCTCTCAAAACTGAATGGTAAGGGCAACCAGGAGGGGATGTGTAGAAGGTGGGAGGCGGATGCAAGGACTCTTTGCTGTCACTTGGAGCCAGCAGCTGTAGTTCAGAAACAGTGCAACCACGTGAGTGCAGCACTGTGCTTTTGTCTAAGACACTAACAGTGTTCACTCAAGCTTTGCACCATTCTGATGAAGTTTTTTGGATATCTGATAGCTTCTGGTAGTTTTATGGCTGTCACACTGAAATCAGCTCCTCCTCAGCTGTCTTCAAAGAAAATTTAGAATGCAGTTTGGACCAAAAATGTATGGAAGTGACCCAAGCTTTTATCTAAAGATGGAAAAGCTTATGTGGCATGATGGCTATTAGAGGTGTGGTTTTTGTGATGCTTTTTCCTACTGCCTGCTGACAAAGTAGTTTAGTTTACAATTACCTGTAAAAAAAAAAAAAATTATCTTTACTGTCTTGGAAAATCAGTACTTAGCTTGCTTCATATGTGAGATTTCTGTACTCAGGTCACACAACAATACTTGAGTCCAAATAACATCTTGCTCTCTTATTTACTGTCAGATATTAATCTTGCTTTGATTGCTGCTAGGTTTAAATGACTGCTGCCTGTACTTGGGCTCTGCATACTTATGAGCAATCATTCACAGGTCCTCATCCCTTCAATCATCCACTTACTGGTTTCTTAAAATGGATTCGCTCCAGATCTGTATTTGTGGTTAGTTTTGATCGACTTCTTCATGCATGTAGCTGATTGCAATCACCGTTCACTACCTGCCCATTATTCTTGCCTCACTTCTGATACATTTCTTTCCCCTCCTTTGTACTCAGGGCCATCTCCTCTCCCTTATTTCTTTCCTGCTCTGAAGCTCATCCTCACCTTTCCATCCTGACACTCTGACCTTTCAATTATCACTAAGTCTTCACCTTCTACTAACTGAGATCATATTGCCAGCATTTATCTTTATTATGGTCTGCACATAGCCCTTTTCCTCCTATCTACAGTAATACAGTAATTCAGTTTTGAGTTTGTACTTTAAAAAAATAATAAAAAAAAACAAATATGAAGGAGATGATTGGAAAGAAACAGAAAATTGAAATGGTCTGGTATTAATGTTAAACCCTTTTCAAATTTAGTTTTGAGGACATTCAGGCTTCATTCAGGGACTGCATTCAGCTCTTGCTTGTATGAATTTTGAATTAAGCTGAAGGGCTGTGTGGGATTTAGTTGGAGAGCAAAGTGAAGCAATCGAGTGAAGAGCAAAGAAGAGGAAGGCTTAATGTAGTATAAATTCTTAGACAAAGTTTTTATATTTAGAGTCTTATGGACACAGCTTTTTAAACAGCAGTTTGATTAATAACATCTACCTGCAGGTCCAGTTTTTAATAGATTCACAGACTAGCTTCACTCTCATGACTTCGTCCTTTATAAAATGAAGGAAAGCATTACAATTGGTTATTTAATGTTATTTGTATGCTACAATACTGTCTGCTACAAAAGATTAGGAACTCTCTCATATTCTCTGTTATCAACAGTTTAACAGAACTAAGGGCTAAACAATCAACATGTTTAATTTTTTGTTCTGCTTTTTAATTGGTCCAAGATGTTAAAGACAGTTGATTTTTTTGTGGATACTCAAGGGCTCATTCACTGCATTTTGTGGCTGAAAAAAATCATACATTGCAGTTTTGTATAAAATATATGATTTCATTGACTAATTTTGAGGCACTTGTTTTCACAGTGGAATTAAACTCTGTTGTTCAAAAGTTGAATTCATTATCTTATTCCTTATGAATCATTAGGATATTTTATGAGTGCTGTGTTTCAGTAGTGGCAGTTTTATTGCTAGAGCCTCATTAGAGATACAGAAAACTGGATTGATAAGTGTTTGCTCTTAATTTTCATGTTAGATATTTTTCTGCCACATCTGTCACATGAAGAAATCATGTTGCTGCAGTCTGAAAACTTGAGTTCTTTTAATCTTTTGGAGTGGAAGCTGCTCTCCTTTCCCTAGATAAATGCAGTCTTGCCCAGGACTGAATGAAGTCCTGCTTTATTCAGGCAGGAATATCAATAACAAGAATATTTATTTTTGAAGATAGTAATAACTCTGTATTTAATGTCAGGCAGAGTTTGCTGAAGTAGCATTTTTGCTCTGTTGCTAGGGATTAGTTGTTTCTCACATAGGCAGGTGTTTTAATGTTTTGGGTTCAAAGTGTGCAGGGTATGTACTTCCTTGAGGAGGCTTTACATCTATTTCTGGAATCACTGTGATGGAATAGGGAAGTTTTGCTTCATGCTTGAGCACCCTTCAGTAGTTGGGTAACTCTGGCAGTAGTGCTGGCCCTCTCTGAAGTTCAGGTCACCTGCCAGAGTGGAAATTGAACTTAGGAGTTAAGTTAAATTATCCCTCAAGACTTCAGTCCTCTTAAATTCGGTTTGCAAACTGATCCTCTTCTCTCTGCCTCCATCCCACCAATTAAACACCACTAATCAAAGGCATTCTGCTTCCAGGAAACTGTCTGTTCAGGATCCTGAAAAACCCAAGGGTTGGATATAAGGGGCTGAGACCAATACTGTTTCTGGCACATGAGGTCTGTTTGTATCTTAGGGTTCTTTCCATGTGTATGGCTGCACTGTTTGGAGAGTGAAAGCAATCCCCTTGCATCCAGATCCCTTGTCTCTACACAGCTTTCTAATGCTTGTGAAGAGAAGTTGGCTTTATAAAGGAACTTATTTCCATAGCAGGGATGTCTTGGCACAGAGATACCTCCTATTTGTATGATACAGAGGCAGTTGTCTTCAATAACAGCCCAAATGATTTTACTAGATCCAGCTGCTTGTTTTTCCTCAAGCTGTCTTGCCAATGGATTCCCTTAGCTTGCTTCAAAACATAGCTGGTAGTGGTATCCCCAGGCTGTCCTGGTAAACAAAAGTCTCCATTAGATTCCTGTGGGATTTTTGTCACTGATGTAGGAAATACTAAACCCCTACCTTGACTGTAAACAAATTGATGAACATCCCACTTCTGGATGTTCAGGTCTCCCCTGAGCCTCCTCTTCCTGAGACTAAACAACCCCAGTTCCCTCAACTGTTCCTCATAAGACTTATCCTCTAGATCCTTCACCAGCCTCATTGCTCTTCTCTGGACACACTCCAGCACCTCAATGTGTGTCTTGCAGTGAGGGGCCCAAAACTGAGCACAGGATTTGAGGTGGGGCCTCACCAGTGCCAAGTACAGGAGGACAATCGCTTCTCTGGTCTTGCTGTCCCTGCATTTATATGGTATTGGGGTATCCTTTCGGTCAGTTTGGATCAGCTGTTGCAGCTCTGTCTCCCTCCCAGCCTCTTGACCACCCCGGCACATATATATGTGTATATATAATGTGATATATACCTGATGAAGAGTAGGGGTGATGAGTCAAATGATGTATGAGTGATGAGTCAAATAATCTGAGCTTCTGTGAAGCACCCGTTTGCCGACTATGTTCCAGCTCGGAGTGCATGACTTCAGTTTGCTGGTGTGGATTTTTGATTTGTCATCTTGTGGATTTTTGATTTGTCATCTTGTTCCTTATTTCCATAATGTGTCAGTGTCTCAGGTTTTCCTAGTCTCCTCTGATTGTCACAGATCTGTGCTGGTTCACATGTCCTCTCTACTACCTCATTGCTCAGTCTCTTTTGCTTCCACATAGTAAATGCACTAAGCAGCTCTGTAGCTTGTAGCAGACTTTCTAAATCTCTATACTTATCCTTCTGGTATCATGAAAATGGGTTATTTATTTCCTTGCTGTTCCCTTTTGTCATGGAGCACATGACAATGATCTGCCTCCCTGTACTTTGGTAGTGTCTTGTGAAACTTTAAAATGGTATACATAAACCAATTCTTCATCTAGCACCTTAGCTTACTGAGGGGTTTTAGATAGGAAGAACGTTTTTCTTTTAATGGCCCTGATGTTTACACGTAGTCATATGATTTGCTAGATGTTTCAGACTGTGGATTTATGTGCTTTCAAGTGAAGGAATTATTTGTCTAATCTCAGGAAACTGAAGTCTACCTAAGTATAAACCTGTCTTACTCTTTTACAGCTCTTGGAATAATACTCTTGCTTGAGAGTGTGCACGAACCTGCTAATAGTTCAGCTGTTTTCCTGCTAAATTCCCTCTATTAGCTCATGATGGATGTTCTGTTTTATTTAGAAGAATGAGCATTGCATTCATTAGGCAAACTTCATTACACTGGGAGCTCAATCAACTAGAACTGTCATTATATGGAAAGGAAACTTCCTAACCTGATGTTTGTAAAACTGAGCCCTCTTGGAATCAGTTACTATCTTCTGCAACATGACCAACTGAGCCTTTGTCTTGAACAGAGGCAGACTTTGGGAGGAGTGCCTTCAACTACAAGTGTTATTTTCTATTATAATTTAATTGTTTTATAGCCTTTTTCACCACAATGAGACATCTGCTCTCTCTGCACCCAGAGCAATGAGATCAGGCTGGTTGAGGTGGTATTAAGCAGTAGTTATCTAATTCTTGTCTCATTGTTTAGAGTCTACTTCTTTACTTTTCAAATGACACTTTCTGCAGTTTAAATCCAAGAAGACTATCTTCTGGTCCTTTCAGGCAAAGGTTGTATAGATCTTAGCATGGTTATGAAAGGAAAAAGAAACATGCCCTGTTATGACTGGAAAAGATTCTTCTCTGTGACCTTTAAACACTTGATGTTTCTTCCTTGCTTTAGATCTCAGCTGATGCCTTGCTGGTAGTTCAGTGCATTTGAAGATGGTGGAAGACAGTTATAATAACATTCTGGCCTGTTCTGGTTAGGTTGTGGACCTCAGCAGATACAGAAAAATTCAGCAAAGTTGTTACTTAGGAAGAAATTAAGAATGACATCCTTTCCATGTCATCCTCCAAGAAAGATAATGAGAGCAATTAATTAATTTTACTTTCTAACTCAGCCTAGTGTAGCCCACAGATAGTTTTAGATCATACCTGTCTTGCACCATGGGGCAGGCAAGGTGGGGTATTAAGTGCATTGTCCTCTGTGTTGCCTCATGTCCAGCTCTGCCTTCTAGTCTTGTAGGCACAAGACTTCTGGGTGTGAACTCTGCATTTTGGACTCTTCCCCCATGATGCCTGAGTTGGGAATTAGCTTGCTTTGTGCTGTTTGATTAACATTTAAAGAAGATGATTGGCTAGACAATCAGTTGCAAAATGTTGACTTGTCATCACTTGACCTGTTGGAAATATGTTCAGCGAAAAAGATCTAAAGAACAAAGCTTGTTCTGCTGAGTCTTCTTCAAGCTAGCAGTGCTGGTGTGCAGTTACGATTAGTTACCATGTGTTGAAGAAGAAAAAGGATAAGTAAATAAATGATTAAAATATCTTACTTATGAGTAAGAAAGAAGAAAAATTACTAATGTATTATGGACTGGGATAGAAATGCTGTCCTTAGGAAACTTTGGGAAGAAATAGTTGAGCTTTCATGTGGAGTCTAGAAGCTGTAACCATCCTGATCTGCAACTCAGAAACAGGACCTGGCACTGCTTGGGGAAGAGATGTGTGAGCAGAAGGGGCTTTGCTCAGTAGTGGTTTGGTGAATGTTTGCGGATCTGGGAGAGAGAGACATAAAAAAGACGAGAGAAAGGTGCCAAAAGGCAGCAGGAGGGAGAGCTTGAACAAACTATTGGAGTGTGGCCCAGACAAAAGGTTAAGAGGTAAAAAATGCTGAGCAAGTCTGTTTTGCTCTGCTGGACTGCAGTGATTTCTGTGGCTGCAAACAGTGCTGGAGGAGCTTGTGTGAAGCTGAATGTATTTCTGTCCTTTTGTGTGTGTGTGTGTGTGTGTGTGTGTGTGTGTGTCAAAGTACAGGTTAGAAAAGCAGTTTTGTCTATCTTTAGTCGTCTTTTCTCCCCAGAAGCCAAACTTACTCTACAGGATATGAAGAGAAGTGTGATCCTCTTCTGTAGCTGCTAATTCCTTGCTCTTTTCTCTTTTTGATTATCCTTTCTGCTCTCATCTTTGTAGTAACCTTGGTGTGCTGTTGCTTGGATTTTCTTATGCTTGTGATGGTAAAGAAAAGCAATTAAATAATCACTTGTAATAGAAATCCTTCTTTTTGCATGTAGGAAACTCACAATTGGGTGCTACCATAGTAGATGCTTTGGATACCCTTTACATCATGGGACTTCACAATGAATTCAGAGAAGGACAAGAGTGGATTGACAAAAATCTGGATTTCAGTGTGGTGAGTAGAGCTTGCCCTGCTATTTCTCTAGTCTATTTCATAGTATTCTTCTTGAGGGGAGACAGAAGAGGTGTTTCAGCTGGAACAAAAATCATGTGATTCACAGTATCAGGTATAAGCTTTAGTGGAGTTGTCTGTGTTTGGAACTATACTTGGAAGGAGAGATAAAAAAAACCCAAAACAACAACAACAAAAAAAACCAAGCCAACAACCCACATCCCAAGTTTTCACACTACAGTTGCAGGTAAAGGCACATCTAGATACTGTATTTTCAAAGTACAAATTATAATTGGATAATGGAAGAAAGGGAAAGTGGTTAGTGGGAACCAACAGGCCCTCAGAAATGAAGGAAGAAGGATGAGGCTTTACTACCTTATAGTAGTTGGGAATGTGTGTGCTGGGAAAGACAATTTCCCCTGAAAGCCAAGGTGTGTAAATTACTTAACAGTACAATTCTGCTTTCATGTGCTTAAGATGTTTTAATATGAAGAATGCCATGAGTCATCTTAGTTTGCCTGGTCCTGAATCTTATCACAAGTATTTCCTAGTTGATCGTACAGCATCTGACATTCTTTGTGCGTCCAGATTTTGGAAGTGTTAAATCAAAGAAATGGCTTTATTTTATCCTTATTTTGATTACTGTTCTTGCTACTAATTTTAGGACTGTCACAGACTGTGCTAGAATTTGTCTTTCAATCCTTGGACTTGCCCTGTGGTTTCAGACAGAATTTTTTTTATTCAGTAATGCACCGAATGAACTGTAGGCAGTCAGTCAGAATTGAACAGATGCTGACTGTTGTCTGATATTCTATCCTACATTTCAGAAATTATTTGGGTTTTTTCCTTTTGTTTTATGCATTGACTGTCTGGCAAACATGAAAGAAATTCTGCTCTGTTTTCTTCAGTTAGTGCCAGATAATAATTCAGTTTACAACTGAAGACCCTAAACATTTCAGAGACAGTGTTGATGTGATGGTACCATTATGAGGGTGAACTCTATTACTTCAATAATTTTTGTCTGATCTAATGCAATGTCAATATAAATTTGCAGAAATAATCTAGGACTTGGGTGGAAGAAATTTACAGACCCTCTGGGGTTCAATTACAGCTTCCTATGTATCCAAAACCATTTCTGAAGGTTAATGAGTTGTACACAACCAGACTTATGTGATTTCCTTATATGGTTTGAAGTTTATAAATAAATAGTAAATTTGTTCCTCTTGGATACTTTTACTGGGAAATGGAAATCTTTGCTTTCAGTCTGTACTATACTATTGCTTGTGTGATTCATAACTCTAATAGGTGTTAAATGGTAAATAGGTATTAAATTCTGCTTAAACAGAAAAGATGCTGACTTGCAGAAATGCACAATCCTTGCTGTCTTTCCCACCATCCCCAAACTATTTCAGTTGCACTTGGTGGTGATAGTATAATTAGAGAGCAGCAGAAAAACTCATTTGATTTCAGAGACTCAGTTAAAGCTGTAACTAGAATTCTCTTTAGGTGTTGTGGAGACGTGCTCAGGAATTTCAGTAGGGATCTAGATGCTGAAACAGTACATATTCTGGCATCGGTATAGGGTATGTGCTTGCCTCTGCCATGATGGTTGGTGGTTTTTAATCCTCTTTGCTTAGGGAGTTGGTTAGTCATTTACTCTTTCTTTCCGTTCTAGAATTCTGAAGTGTCTGTGTTTGAGGTCAATATTCGCTTCATTGGTGGTCTTCTAGCAGCATACTACCTTTCAGGACAAGAGGTAAGGAGAATGGAAGCTGTCTGTTTAATGTATTCTAGCAAATGTTGCAGTGAAGAATTTTCCAGACTCTTGGTTTCTCAGTATTTTGCTTCCTAAAAGCACTACACAATCCATTTTCTCAGTGATAAACTGAGAACTATCATGCCAATTTTATCCCACTTTTGAAACAGCTATTAAAGAGATCAGAGACTTACAGTGCTTATGCAAAGACATGCTTAGATTGAAAGGATGTGCAAACCCAAAGACTTCCAGCAACCATGGGCTTCTTTGGTCTAGCAGTAACATTGCTGCGACCTCCTACTTCACATACTTCAACAAGGCTGAAGCCTGCTGCCGACTACAGATGAAGTTGTAGCTCATCTCATGTCTTACCACCTGCCTGTCTTTTGATCTATTGTCTCTGTCTTTGATTTGTTTGGTTTTGTTCTTTGTGGGCCTTCTGCAGCCCACTACCTAACTTATGAGAAGATCAGTGGTAGGACAAGAGGAAACAGCCTCAAGCTCCCCCAGGGGAGGTATAGATTGGATATCAGGAAAAATTTCTTCTCAGATAAGGTTGTTAGGCATTGGCCCAGACTGTCTAGGGCAGTGGTGGAGTCACCATCCCTGGAGGGGTTCCAATGCTCTATAGATGTGGTACTTAGGGACACAGTTTAGTGGCATGGTGGTGATAGGTTGATGGTTGGAGCTGATGGTCTTGGAGGTCTCTTCCAACCATAATGATTCTATGTTGGCCAGACCAACATAGGAACAGAACAAGGGACTGTTTTGAGCAGCTGTGCCTTTGAAGAGTAGGAGGAACTCACAAAAGGCAAGCAGCTGACTTCAAACTTTTGGTATGAAATCGTATGGCAAAAGATCTCTGAGCATTTGGATTTATACCTAAGAGTTTTGAATATGAGGAGGAGTTTGTTTCTGGTTAAGAAGGAGCCACTGTTGGTATGCTGCAAACTTCTTCATAATCCTGTTCTTCAAAGGATGTGCAGAAACAACCGAAGCAGTAGCAGAATCATGAGAAAGTAGAAGGCTGATAGTTATGCCTCCTGGAGACACAAGTGGTCAGTGTGTGGTGTATGACTCAGTCCAGATATATCTCTGGAAGAAAGGTTTTGCTTAAATAATACTTACTGATGTAATTATAAAGGTAGCTTGTAATTATGCTTTATTTTGTACAGATGATCAGATTGTTGCTCTGAGTCTTTTTCATTTTTGTGTTTGTATAGCATAAAAAAAAATAATTTTTGTCTTATATTGCTGGCCTGGACACCTCTAAATGCATGCTGAAGGAGTTGAGGGTATTTATTTCACCATTTTTCAAAATGTCTATTTTTTTAGGTGCCTTGCAGAATAATTTATGCAACTATGAAGGTTCAGTGCTTACTTATTGATTGCTTATAGCTTTTGTTTACCAACTAATTCTCTGCTTTAAAAAAAAAAAAACAAACAACAAAACAACCTAATCCAAGCCCCCACACTCTATCTACTCACTTTCCTCAGGTGTATTTTCTATCTGGTGTTGTGTGAAGGATATGTTTTTGAAGATATAAAAGCTGTGATTTTTTTTTTTTTACATTTTTTTCTAGACTGTGGTTTTTGCACTGTAATCTGACACATCATAGCAAAGGGAGGAGGAAGGCTGTGTGTCTGATGAGTGCACAGAGTGTGAAACTATATGGAATTTCATCTCTGTTTAGCTTGCTTTTGTAAAGTCAAATACAGTCTAAAGGGCACTGAGTCATGTCTGGCAAAGCCTAAAGGGGAAATCAAGATGAATTTCAAATGGAAAGCTTGGCAGCACATTCAAGAAAAACAGGAGAGAGGAATAACTGAGAGAAAGTAGAAAGTGATATGGTGTAAGTACAGAGCTGAAAGACAAATAGGTGACATGGCAGGGAAGAAGGTGTGGGAAAGGACATGTTAGGAGATGTTACCAAAAAAAACCCAACAAAGGCAGTATGAAGAGAGAGGATAATCAGAGAAGGCAGATAATTTCTGTTGCACAGAAAGTGTTCTTGTAAGACCTGAAGTATAGCACAAACAGCTTAATTACTTGACTTCAGAACCATTTTTTTAGGGTTCCTAATACAGATTTTTCCTTCTTAAAAAAACACAGAGGTTGAAACACACTTCAGTCTGTTACTGAACCCTGTAGAACAATTAGGAGTACCAAAATACCAAATGAAATTAATTGATCAATTAAAAAAAAATCAACACTTAGATTCATTTTTACCATTTGCTTTGCCTGGATGTGTTTGGCTGAAGAGGAATTTTAAGAGGCTGATATATTAGGGTCAATTCTAGGTCATAAGAATACCTTCTGGAGATGAGGAAATGTTCTTCCTCTTTGATTTCCCAAGATGTTTCTCATACTCCTGTTCCTTACAATTAGACTTTTGGCACTCCCTCCATGGTCCTTCGTTCTCTTTCCTGCTTTAGCCCCCATTCATTCCCAGTCCTTCCGCCTGATGCCTTTTGTTTCTTCCCTTGAGCTCTTGTTCATGCTCTCCTATCTTCTCCCTGGCTCTTCACTTTGTATGAGGTGGAGGGCAGGAACCTGTATCCTTTATCTCTGCTGCAAAGCTCATGACAGACCTTTGGTCCCTCGATGTCTCTCTTGTTTGGTTTCCTGATGGCCATTCAGGTTCATTTTCCTCCCTTTTCTTTCTCCATTTCCTTTTCCACACTAATTTTCCATTCTGCCAGCAAGTAGTCAGAGAACATTTAATGCAGATGCCAGACATTGTCTGTGTTCTTACATCTGGTTCCCTGTGCTGCAGTAGCTCCCACAGCTAGTAGAAATAATCTGAGAAGAGAATCCTTTCAAAGCCCTCTTAGATCCTTGGAGCATGCTTATGCATGACTGATCATGGTTAGTTTGTTGTGCAAATTTACAGAGGTGACTAGTCTGGCAGGTTACCATTGCTGGTGCAGGTAAACCATTGCTGGTGGAGGCAAAAAGGTCAGGAGTAGGAAAAGCAGGAAAGGCAAGGCACAAAAAATGCCTAGGCTGAAAACAACTTTCTAATAATAATAAGAACCATAATAGAAGATAAAATTAACTCAAGACTGCCATGGATTTTGGCTCAGGTGGATGGGATCAGAAACAGCTATAGCCATCACAACTTCATGCACTCTTACTAAAAATTGCTTCCAGTGGCTATAGCTTGTTTCCCAAAATTTATAGCACATGTCAAACTGATGAAAAGCTGGGTAACAGTATGTAAATATCCTTGAAGAATATCTTTCTGGTGATGCTGTTTCGAGGGATGTTCTCCCACTGAATATTCTTCCCCTAATGTTTCAGTTTCTTTTATTGATGAATAATTCAGTCAAAGTTTCAGAGAGTGCAGGATCCAAAAGCTGAAGCTTGATGCCACAAATACCTTTCTGAACTGTGGAACATGTAACTGGAAATCTTCATTCTGTTCTGGATTAGATGTTAAAGCTTGTCTTTGCTGCAGTGAAACTCCTTTAGATGATTCCCTGTAGATGGTTCTGTCTGGTCTTTATCTATTTACTACTCAAAAATTCAGCATGAATTTTTGACATGTATTGGTGTATGCAAATCAGGTAGTTTATATGTAACTGGGCCATGACAGAGCTTTTACTTCTCCTCAGGGTTTCTTTTTCCCTAGTTAGCATAGACTCCACCTGTATTATACCTCTTATAATAGGCCTTCCTATTTGGACCTGGTTCTTTAGTCAAGGTCAGTTATCTGAACTTTACCCCTCAATTTCTGAGTATTTTCTCAAAGGCTGTCTCTTGTCACTATCTTTTCTAAAATTCATCCAAGCCATATTGCCCCTGTTACTTCCCAGTTCTGTCAGATCATATTCTGAGATCTCCTCTCTTTCAGTTTAGACATATCCCATCTGACTATTAATTTCGAGTACCTCTGAAAAAGTTCTTTTTCCTGGTTTATTGCTTTCAGATCCACCTCCATCTCTCCATACTCCACTGTGTCAAATACAATTAGATGTCATCTTTAATATTCTTTTGTGGTTTATTTCATGCTGTGACCACCCCTCTCAGTGAAGAACAGTTTCCTAATGTCCAATCTGAACTTCCTCTGATGCAGCTTCATTCCTTTTCCTCATGTCCTGGTGCAAGACACCTGAGATAATGTTTCTAATGTTTCTATAGTATGTCTGTGTTGAGTAAGTTATTTTGGGATGCAATAGCTCTTTTTGTTACACATTTGTACAGTGCTTAGAACAGATGAATAATGCTATCACCAAATAAAGAAGATCCTTCTGTAGAAATGTAGTCAATACTGGCAATGCCAAATTAAAATATATGCTGGCAACTGGTGTCATGGGAATGTACCAAATGTCCCTTATTGGAAAAGATGCTTCCTATCAGCTTAGAAGGAATTTTCTCCCAGTTGCTCATTTAACTAATTAACACTAGGCTCTGAATAAGTATTTCACAGATTTATCTTCCATAAGCAAGTAGGAACAACACTAGAAATGGAAGAGATTTCCTCCTGTCAGTAATTTCTATGAGAAATCAGACTTGAGAGGGAAAATTAAGCCTATAAGTATTTTCTTATGCATTACTAGTGAAGGAAAAGCTACAGGAAACTGTATGTATGGGTTTGGAGAGGCCATGCTCAGGAAAGAGTAGGAACTCCTATATATCTCTTCTGTTGAAGAAAGATTGGAAGTTTGTAAAAGTTAAGGGATTTGTCTCTTGATTTTGAGCTACAAAATACGAAGTATGGTTTAAAAACTGCTTTAAAAAGCACTTGGAATTCCTAGTACTGGTGGAAGAAGGTGGGAGGAGTATTGGTATTCTTTGTTGTTAGAAACCTGAGCTCTATTACTAGAGAGCGTGGAAGGAAAGAAATGAAAATGACAAGGTGGGGTTTTTTAATGTTCAAATATTAAGGAAATTTATAGAGTGAACAAGTAGAAAATAAATTATAAGTCCATGTATTTTTTTAATAGTATAAAGCTTTTCTAATACAAAGAACTGGGTGGGGCAAGAAAATGTCAGTCTTCATACTTCTTGGAGCTCAGTCAGACTTTGTAACTATTTGCAATTGATCCTACTCTCTTAGGTTTTCAAGATCAAAGCTGTGCAACTGGCAGGAAAACTTCTTCCAGCCTTCAACACACCAACAGGGATACCATGGGCAATGGTGAACCTAAAAAGGTAATGAATTCTTTTGTGGGGGAGCATGTTCCTCCCCCTCCCTTTAACTTGAGATAAGTAATGGCATGTGTCAGTTTTTCTTTGTAGTGGAGCTGTAAAAGATGCTGGCAAACTGCTGTTCCTGGCACTTTAAGAGTTCAGTATTCAAACTCATTAATTGCAATAAACTGTAACATGGTTGGTTGTTTTTTTCTTTTCTCCTGATTCTACAATAAGAATTCCATATGCCTTTGGAACATGCCAAAGGTATTCTGCCCTGTGTTGCCCTAGAGCTTACTCATTGGTTCTTGAGTCATTAAGGAACCTCTTAAAAAAACAGTTTGGTTTGCAACGCCATAGTTGATCTTGCTGGGCTTTATGTAGTGTGTGAGCTGTATGTTACCTTTAGAAGGTGATGGGATTGAGATTGAGTCCAACCATCCACTTAACAGCACCGTGCTTACACAAGTAAAGGAACCACAGAAGGAGTTTGGAAGAACAAGGAAATGACTGCTGACACCTTCAGAACTATACGTGTCTGATAGTTGGTTTCGATTCTTATTCTTTATTCTTATATATTATTCTTATATTTGATTCTTATTGATTCTTATTCTCAGGAACTCAGAATGAATGAACAATAATTGAGTGCTAACTCATTGTTTTTCTGTGATATCAAGATACATCAGATCTGTCCACAACAAGACTTTTGCTGATGTGCTTATGGTATCCTTTTTCCAAAAAGACTCAACAGACCAATCAAATGACAACTCTTGTCAACTTAAATATGCTGTGATGGTTGTTACAATTGCTATGCACAATAATTCAGATTTTTTTTTTTTCTTCTTTTTTTTTATGCATGTTTGTTGGAATTCAGTGGTGTGGGTCGAAACTGGGGCTGGGCTTCTGCTGGCAGCAGCATCCTTGCTGAGTTTGGTACCCTGCACATGGAATTTGTCCATCTCAGCTATTTGACAGGGGACCCTGTATACTACAACAAGGTGGGTCTCAGCTTAAGAATTTTATTGTGCAATTATCTTTTATACTCATTCATCATAAATTACATGAAAGGGAAAGTTACTTTCTGCACCGAGTTCTATTTCCATTCTTTGGTAACAGGTTAAGTATTTTTCGACCTTGTATTTCTGTACCAAATAGGTGACTCTTTCAAGCAGAAATGTCTGACAACACAGATTTTGTTTCAGCATACATTTAAGAATCATTATTTTTAAGCATGTTGATGTGAGCAGTCCTTTAAAAACCTCTAATGTATAGGAAGCCCTCGAGAAAGCTTCTGGGTTCAGATTAAGAAAATCTACTACTAAACAAAAAAGAAAAAGAAAAAAGATTAAATATATGCAGAGAGCAGATGAGCACTGATTTTTTTTTTTTATTGAATTTAGGTCATGCATATTCGGAAGTTACTCCAGAAAATGGATCGTCCTAATGGACTTTATCCCAATTATTTGAACCCAAGAACAGGCCGGTGGGGTCAGCGTGAGTATTCTTCTTTTATTCGTTCCTTATCAGTGCTTTGCTTCTTACTTTTGTTGTTGAGTTGGAAATCAGAACAAATGATTCTGTAGAGTATGAACCAGCATTGCTTAAAAAAATGCAGCATGGAAGAGTTACTTAGAGCTGAGATTTCCTGAGACCAGTTTTTGCCTGTCGCGCTCTCTCAACTCACACAGCTCAGTTTTTATGGCACTTTCTGCATCACAGAATGGTAAGGGTTGGAAGGTACCTCTGGAGATCATCTAGTCCCCAGGTAGTAGTTGTCCTGGAACAGCTGAGGCTTAGACAGGAATTCTTCTTCTGATTCTCCTGCAGAGATTGTATCCTCTATCACACAAAGTCAGTTACATAAGGGTGATGCCTTCACATGCCATCTACATCTTGGTTCACTAGAGAACTTGTCAGACACCCTGATACTGTTAGTGACTTGAGTGCCATTGTTGGTATTAAGGGCAGACAAGGTTTTGATGTGCTCCTCAGAAGGTAATTTCAAAGAGTGTTGTGTTTGGCTTGTTACGTACTTTAGTGCTGGAAAGACTGAGACAAAAGAAAGAAGACCAAAGCATAGCTTTTCTTCTTTCAGCTTCTGGGAAAGCTGCTGCCCTTTTCATCTTTGCTGTGACCTTTAGTGGGATGCATCTTATCTTCTGCAAAGTACTTTCTCCACATAGTTTCTGAGAATTATTTCAGAACTCTTTATTTGCCTAGGACATGTAGCTCTTGATTCTGACCTTTCTAGGATGTTTTTTCTTTCATTTTTTCCTTCCTTTTTAACATTTTTTTTTCCTTTCTTAGACTTTTCAGACTTTTTTACCTCAATTTGAGTCAGGTTTTCTGTTAATGTGTGCAGTGTTCCAACTAAGTCATGAGGAGTGTGAAACAGGTAAAATAAATCTACATACATGAATGCATATATAAATACACTATTGAAGAAGCATAGGATTTAGCTGCAATGTAAGCTCATTCTGGTGCTGGGTTGGTCTGTTCTGGTGGTGGCTTCCTTAATTCAAAGTAATCAAAGTAATAAAAATGCCAGTGCTGTACACATAAGTCAGACTAGTTAATGTTATTACTGCCAGTTGATTGTCCAGAGAGTATTCAACAAAATACATAATGGAAGAATTCATTTAGGACAAGTTTTCTCAGTAACTGTGTTTTGTCTTTACTTTTTAATGTGGTTTTTTTAAAGGAAAAATCTTATCTTAGTAGGAGGAAAAACTGCTTCTGTGTTGTTTTTCTGTTTCATTTTCTCCTAACAGGTTAGTGAAGGCTCTAGAGCACAAGTGTTATGAGGAGCAGCTGAGGTAACTGGGGTTGTTTAGTCTGAGGAAGAGGAGGCTCAGAGGAGACCTTCTCTGTCTATATAACTACCTGAAAGGAGGTTGGAGCCAGGTGGGAGTTGGTCTCTTCTCCTGGGTTACCAGTGAGAGGACAAGAGGAAATGGCCTCAAGTTGCACCAGGGGAGGTTTAGATTGGATATCGAGAAAAATTTCTTCCCAGCAAGAATTGTTAGGCCTTGGCCCAGGCTGCCCAGGGCAGTGGTGGTGTTACCATCCCTGGAGGGATTCCAAAAAGATCTAGATGTGATACTTAGGGACGTGGTTTAGTGGCATGGTGGTGATAGGTTGATGGGTGGACTTGATGATCTTAGAGGTCTCTTCCAACCTTAATGGTTCTGTGATACCAAATTAGGACACTCCTTTGACACTACAGAATCAAACTACATTCAATTTGAAGGTGTGTTTTGCTCCTAACAATCTATATCTAGATATATGTATTAATTGGGCTAGTTGTACTTGCTGGTCTGTTTTAAATGATTTCTATTGTCTTTGCACACGCTTGAATTGTGCAGGTTTGAGGGTTTTAATCTTTGATTTGATAATTACTAAAGTTCTAGGAAGTCATTTTGCTTAAGTTTATTATACAAGAAACTGGTAGCCCTTACAATTAACATTGCTCAACATTTTCCATTAAGTGATTGTGTTTTCAGTTTCTTGTACCTGCCAAACTTCAGCTTTTCCAACTGGGAATCTGCCTCAAACTGTTTTGTTGGGGTTTTTAAACAGCTTTGACAAAAATGCCATTCCTAAATGAAGCTAGAGGTGGAATGTGATTCTACCCAGATTAAAGTTGGGTTGTTTGTTTTTTTTTCTAAATGCACAGATAAGCAACTCAAGAACCATCATGTCTGCATAGGAAATACTGGTTGGGGAATTACTTGTTTCAGGGCTGCTTTAGGAGAAAATCATCCATAGTTTTCTAAGCCTTTGAAAAAATAGTCATGTCTGCTTTCTCCATGTGGAGTGTTTAGAGTTGAGGCGTTGCATTCTCTAGTGTTGTGTGTGGTCATGTTTCCGCAGGTTGGAAGGAGCTGAGCTAGACTCTTCCTGTTGCTTGAGTCTATTGTGGCACCAGAGAGTAGGACAAGATAGCAATGTCTGTTCATCTGTCTCCTAACTTGGAAATGCTGGGCTTTGCAACCTGAATTCTTTGAATATATTTCTCTTATGTGACAACCTGAATGTTTTCATAACAATTATCATGCTGGTAACGTGTTCCTTAGTAATAAATGATTCAGAGCTGATTAAAAATTGCACCTCCACCTCCTCTTACCAAGGCTGCCTCTGCTGCAGTTCATTTAGAAGTGTTTGCACTTAAAAGCCACCCACTAGGGCTTGTGGCTTCGTTGGGTTGAATTTCCACTGGGAATTGCAGCAGCTCTCTGGATTAAAGGATTAGAAAGGGAGCTTGCACCTCTTTAGAGCAGCTGAGGGACACGAAGCCCAACTACATGAAGTAAAGACTGAATTGAAATTTAATCAGAGCCACTCTGAAGGCAAACAGAAAAGCAATTCTTTAAAAGTTTCCTTTTACAGAGAAAGAGGAGTCCTGCAGTGTAAGGTCACCCAGAACAGCTCATGGTGGTGGGGTGTGTGGATTTCTTAATGAAAGTTAATATTAGCTTAATCACTTCACTACTTCCTTCTGGTCACGTGTATTTTCCACTGTTCCAAGTCCTTCCCTGACATACTACAATAGCCCATTACCAAAGACAGAGTGGTTGTGATCCTTAAGGAAAATCAGCCTCCCTTTCTACTATTCTGTTCTTTTGTTGCAGAGTGTTCTGCACTACTACTCCTCTTTTGGTTGAAATGAGTCAGTAGTTCATTCATCTTGGTGTTTCCAGTCTACTGGGTAGAGCATCACAGGCAGGTTTATGTTCGTTTTCCTTTGCTTTAGAGTTGTAACTAAGAATTCCAGTTCTAAGACTCAAGCTTCTTTTGCATATTGCCAAATTTCCAGTTATTTCCTTGGTTGTTCTCAAGCTGTCTGTACTTTAAAACATCAAATCAATGCTGTAGTTGCAAATTCCAGAGTTAACACTCTTGGCGTAGCTGATCCTCATCTCTGCCTGCTTGTGCTTGGGTGCTGCTAGGATGTTTCCTCACCCTCCTGCTTCTCAGCCCAGCAGCCTCTGCTGACCAGACTTATGCTTAGCATTTGATTTCATCCTTTTAATTCCCTGTGCAGTAAGTGATGTGTAAGCTTTATGGACACAGTAGAAGGATGTGCAGAGATGCTCTGGAGTCGGGAGTGTGCAATGGCTCACTACTCATCTGCTCCTTGAGAGCAGGAAGGTGGTGTGAGTGCAGCAGCTCTGGCACCATGTGTTGCTTCTCAAAGAGTGCCTGGCTGCTTGCTTGAGTCTTCCTCATTGCCAAGAAATGACATTTGAACAATGAAGGCACAAAGCAGAGAGGGTTTAGCAAATCATGAACTGTTTTTAATTTGCCTCATTAAGCTACTGTTAACTACTTAAAGCCATCTGCTTAAAAATAATTCACAAATCTGAAATTTGCTCTAGAGAGCAGGTAGACCATCATTAGAGCAGGTTCAGTTATTAGTGTCGTATTTAGGGGGCTTTCAGTTGTTGTGAAAAATAGTTTGTTGCTCGCTGAACCACTTTCCCTGTACACAGAAGGACTGAAATAAATAAGAACATTTACTTTGAGAAGTTCATTGGTCTGTAAAGTAACTACCTTGTTGGAAATAAAAATCTGGAAAGAATAGATTCTCTGTGCTTCATGGCAGCTCATAGCCAGCCACATCACCATCACCTGGTTGCATCCTGGCTACAGTGATCTTATGTTTTTTCATATATACTTCTTAACATAAATAAATAAGTAAACAAACCAGACTCTAGCAGCCAAAAAATGAGGTTCTGTGGGATGAAGTAAAAGCAGAGGTTAACTTCTTTTTTTTATATGAGGGATAGCCTGTGCAGAATGATGAGTATAACTTTCTCACTGGAGAGAAAGGAGGGGCAGGTGCTGATCTATTCTCTCTGGTGGTCAGGAACATGACCCAGGGGAATGGCTTGAAGCTGTGCCAGGGGAGGTTCAGGGGAGATATTAGGACAAGGTTCTACACCCAGAGAGTGCTGGAGCATTGGAACAGAATCCCCAGGGATGCAATCATAGCACCAACTCTCCTGGAATTCCAGAAGCATCTGGACAATGCTCTTAGCCACATGGTGTGACTTTGGGGTTGTCCTGTGTCTAGACAGGAGTTGGACTTGGTAGTCCTTGCAGGAACCTTTCAACTCAGGATATTCTGTGATTCTATGAACAGTGAACACATACAAAAAGGTTCCACACCTATGAAGTTAAGTTCAGAGGAGACAGAGAATACAGTGCAGCTTTGTCCTGCTAAACAGGCTAAAAATATTGCTAATTCTACAGTAGTAGACCTTGTAAGTTTATATTCTGGATAAATTGAAGGTGCTATTATATAACAACTTCAGCTTTTTTCTTTTTTGTTTTTTCCCCCTCCTGCAGATCACACATCCGTGGGAGGGCTGGGAGACAGCTTTTATGAGTATTTATTGAAAGCCTGGCTGATGTCAGACAAAATGGACACGGAGGCAAGGAAAATGTACGACGATGCAATTGAGGTGATTATCATTCATTGAGTTTTCCAGTGCTTCAAAACAATCTCCAGTACTTAAAAAGAAAAAAATGAAAATAAAAAACCCCAAACGGTGTACCATAGAACTTGTTTTGATTATCTAAGTTTTAAGAAAGCAAGGGATGAATAACAGCAGCTTTCACTCTGAGTCATTTTAAAAGTATTTCTTGTGGAATACATTTGATAGAGATGATTATGCTAAAAATAATCCATTTGTCCAAATTAGTATAATGTAAAAGCCTGAGCTATAGTTTCTTAAAAAAAGATTTAACAACCCTAAGATGTGTTCTGGACAATGAAGTCACTTTCAGTGACTTCCAGTGTTCAGAATCATTGTAGGGATCAAAGTCCTGGATTGTTTTTTTTCTTTACATTATTTTCTAAACCATTCAGATTTTATTTTCCATGTTGATGTTGTAGAATGTAGTTCATACTTATTCTTTGTTCTGTGGTCCCTTTGTGATATGGTCTTGCTACCTCTCATAGCTCAAGTAGTGCTTGCCTAAGTCCAGCAGGATAGTTCAGTGGGATTTGGACTGGGGACCTTTTTCTGTTGGCTCTGCTGCCCAGCTCTTTATTTCCTTAGTTTCCCCATACACAGACATCTTCTTTCATCAGTCTTGCTTGTGCCTGTATATGCTAACATGCTACAATTGAAATGCATAGGCAGTAACTAAGGTAGCTTTAGCGGAGTGAGCTGTGGTGCCACCAGCAGTAGGGGCTGTGTGGGCTCGGCCAAGTGCTTGTACATGCTTGGTGCCTAGCTTGGTCCATGCTCTGTGTGTGCTGTGTTTGTTTCAACACAAGCTTTTAAAACTTAATTTTGGTGGAGTCAGTCTCCTAAAGCAAAATGCCTGTTCTTGGAATTCTCAAAATTCATTTTTAAAAGGTACATAATGGAAGTTCTAGTCCAAAATTGAGTTGAAGCTGTAATGTGTCATTCCTGACCTGAATTGGATTACATTTGGCTTTTAGCTACTTGAACTTTTTCCTTCCCTACATTGTTTCAAAGGCTTATCTGCATCAGATAGCTGGTTCTCCTGAAGGAGAAATGCATTATTTTCTTCAGTCTCACAATATAAAACAGGTTTTGAATTATTTCATAAGGTTTCTTCAAAGTACTTTCCAGTGTCTTCAGTATGGAGGCAAGAGGGTAATGATTCTTCTCATATGTCATCACATGATTTCTTCTCAACATTCTCCTCTTCAGCCAGCCAAGAGTTGTGTTTACACTCGAGCCACTTTCCAGTTGGGTTTACTCTGAAGCTGGTTGTATTCTGTGTGATCTCCTGCTTTCCTGCTGTTGTGATTTACATTCCTGATTCCCCAGTGTGTGACCTTATACTTATCTCTGTTAAAACACAATTTGTTCAAGCAAAATTCATTTTTGTCACCTGTCCTGAATGATTCTACGGGACTGAGTCTTCCTTTATCACTATCTGTAGCTCCATCAATTTCTGTGTCATCTGCACAGGGGGGGTTTTGCCTTTTGTTTCTTGCAGACCATTGGTATTCAATGCCTAGCACTGAATAAAAGTTACCTTCTTAGACTCTTCATGGGAGGAAGACTTTTCACAGTTTTTTAGTTTACTTGGAATTGTTCTAGCAAACCATCTTCTAATACACTTTATAAGTGCTGCCTTTAATTTATTTAGGACTACTATTTGGTGCAATACCAAGGAAATTCGTGATATTCCTAATACCAGCATGCAGTTGTCAATCAAACAAACCACATCATTCATTTTATTTGGTTCTATTAACCTTTTAAGATGCTGTTAAAGCATCAGCTATTTCCCAGTCCTTGTGAACTTCCTTAGCTTTCTAGGGTTTGTTAAAGTCAACATTAGTAGTTCAGAACATTAGCTGAGTCCTTTTAATAGTCTAAAATACACTTTATTGTGTCATGTGGCTTCAGAAATGTTTAGCACTTGATGTTTAACATCCGCTGTGGTTACTGTTGAAATATTTCAGTTTGATTCATAAAAGCTAGAGGAAATAACTTTCCCTTTCATCCTCTTGACTGGAAGCCCAGTCTTGCAAACTTTTTGTGGGGGCAAATCTCTGCCTCTGAATGAAGACTCAGCAAAGCAGATTTGGGACCAGATGAAAACATGCTGTGGACAGGAGGGAGTTCAATACAGCTGCTTTAATACTCCTGGATCGCTTAACCAGCTCAAAAAATGTTTAAATACCTACTAGAGTCACAGAAGAGCTTGAACCTTTAGTTTAATTTCTCACTTTTTTTTATTTAGAGGGAAAAGTTATTTCACTTTCCCTTTTAAATGTGAATTACAGGTTGCAAGATGATTAATCTATGTATTTATGGCCTGAATCTCTGTTGTAGCAAACTGCACTGTTTGGACCATAGCAAGGAGACAGCCATACGCAGCAGAGATGACCTCCAGATCCACAATAACTACTTTATTTATATGTGGGATCCTCTGCCTGTGTGTTCTCATCATATCTAGTTTTAGTGCAAAATGCAGTTGTGAATATTTGGGATGCAATTTGTTGCGGGTAGCAGAAAAGCAATGGAGAGAGGGGTAATAGATTTTGTGAATGGCAAGGAGACTAGTAAATGCCTTTGTAATGGCACTTCAGTCCTTCAACTCTAGTCAGCCTTGCAGTACTTTGACCACTCACAGGTCATGCACTTTGAAGGAAATTGCAAACCCATCAGATGGTGAAGTGTGGAAGTACAAAGGAGATCTCTGGAAAGAAGATAGGAATAATGTCTCCATGGTAAAGATAATTGTCTTCATGATTATAAGAATCAAACTGTAATGAGGTTCTAGTTACAGCCTGTCTAATGCCAAAGATAGTAAGTACTGCAGTAAATTGGTGGAGATTCTGAACCTCTCTGGAAAAGGCTTAAGTATGTGTGTTGGTCCATGTAGTCTGCAAACTCTGGAAAGTTAGGTCAGCTATTTTCCTCCCTACTACCAGAAGAATACACATTAAGTCAGAAGCCACAAACTATATTGGTAAAAATGTGCAAAGAAAAAGCAGCCTCACCTATAAAATAATGTTTGTTGTGAACAGCTGCTCTAACCCTCACCCATCCTTTGACCACGTGCAGCCAGAAAGGTGCTCTGGAGAAGCAACTAAAAGGGGGTTGGAGCATTCCCCTCACTTCCTATTAAAGGCATAAGAGTACAGGTGTTGCCTATGTGTATGTTGCTGACCAAAAGTTTCCAATGGTTGTATCTTCTGACTACACAGACTGTACAGCAGAAGGAAAAGGTGCTTCTCAGAGTTAACAGGTATGCAGGCATTGGTTGAGCCATGAAGCATGTGCACAATTCTCAGCTAAAAGTACAGTGTTCTCTCTGGTGTGATTTCCCTATGTTGGGTTTCATGAACGTTGTCTAGCAATTAGGTTACTTTTTCTTGGTGTGTATTGAAATTACATCCTTAGAGCTGTTTGAGCTGAATGGAAATTGAAAGAAGAAAATTCTTTTTGTTTTGTAAACAGTACTTTATTCTTTGAAGGAGAGTCAGCATGTCAAACTTGCATGTGAGACAGTATTTGAAAGTTCTCTTCCTCTTCTTGCAGGCTATAGAGAAACATCTCATCAGAAAGTCCAATGGAGGATTGACCTTCATTGGTGAGTGGAAGAATGGGCACCTTGAAAGGAAGATGGGCCATTTGACCTGTTTTGCAGGGGGAATGTTTGCCCTTGGAGCAGATGGTTCCAGAGATGATAAAGCTGGACATTATTTACAACTTGGAGCTGAAATTGCACATACATGTCACGAGTCATACGACAGGACAAGTAAGCTGCATTGCTGTTCTAGTTGTTTCAATAACTGAAAGCATAAATTGTTGTCATTGTTTTTAAGGTTTGTTATGGAGCTATCCCTTCTCTAACATGCACTGATTTTTTCTCTACCAATATAGGGTTTTTTTAGTATCCAGATATTTACTTCTGCTCTACATCATGGTGAATAAATGTAAAACCAAACTTTATCTGGTACCTTCCTGGATGTGTATCCTTATGTTTGGATCAGTCAGCTAAGACGGGTGATCTGGGTGAAGAGAGGAAGGAGTATGTGTAAACTCGTCCTCTCACATACATAGGGCAGTTTTTCACTTCACATATACTGCTTTTGCAGTTGTGTAGAGTGAAAAAAATTATAAATAACACCTTATGCTTTTTTTTAGTAGTAGTAGTAGTACATTCTGGGTAAGCACAATTAAACTGGAGAAGATGACGTATGAAGAAGATGAAGTATGCAAACTGTGAGGTGGCCAAGGACCTGACTAGTGAGGGAGCAATGTCAGACTTAACTGTTGGGCTGGAAGTTTCTCCAGCTCAGACTTTTGGACCAGTTTTATTTGACATCTTTAATAATGCCTTGATGCATAAAGTTGGAAGTGTCCTGATTGCACTTAGAGTGGCTGTGAACTCATTAAAGACAATTCCAGTCTCAGGTTGGTAAACAGGAAGATCTTGAGAACTGGACTGTCAGAAATAGTAAGTTCACTAGACAAAAAGGCCAGGAGCGTTCTCTGAGCTGGGAGCTGAAAAATGCCAGTGCAGTCCTAGTCTGACAGAGGTGAAGAATCATCAGCAGAGATTAGAGAATATTTACACTGCCTTAGAAGACAGGTATAATTTGTCATCCAGGATACACTGCGTTTCAGACTGCATTGCAAGCAGAACAAATGCAGAGAAGGACCGAGAGAATGATTAGAGCAGCAGAGCTTTTATCTTACAGTGGGAAAATCAGAGAGGTTGGCCAGCTCAGTCTGGAAAAATAATGATAAAGAAGAGAATAAATTTGTTGTCATCTCGAGGGGAAAATACTGAAAAGAAATAGAGTTAGTTTAGCATTTGTAAGCTTGCTACAAATAAGTGCAGATTGGAAATTGGATATGGCTTTGTGTAATCATCAGATAAGTGAGCTTCTGAAATTACTTCCTAGTAGAAGTAAAGGTAACTAAAACTTGAGACGAGAATTCACATATTTATTCACAGGATTACAGAGCATCATT
Source organism: Galbula dea (assembly GCA_013399015.1). Taxonomy (NCBI): domain Eukaryota; kingdom Metazoa; phylum Chordata; class Aves; order Piciformes; family Galbulidae; genus Galbula; species Galbula dea. The sequence goes on from VWZX01007556.1 coordinate 85,266, forward strand.
GTGTAACTGCCTGTCATTGGAAAGAATTCAGTCATATAAATGATGCTTTTACCTGGGTAGCAACAGCATCCTAAAAAAATAAGGAAAAAATATGAGAATGCTTAGGGGAGAAGTAGCTAATAGTAGTTACTGTTGCTTCTGAAAAGCAGTGCATTTAAATGGTTAATCTGACACTTAAAAATAAGCAGTGCTAAATTGACAGTTGTTTGTGGAGCCTTAATTTTATTCTTTCAGATGTTTATTCTGTACCCTAAATAAGTCAAAAAGATGGGGAGATAAAAGTTTTAGTTACATATTTAATGACTGTATAAAAACCCTGTCCTGGTTCCGGTTAGAACAGAACTAATTTTGTTCAGTGACTTTACTTTTCAGCTAAAGCTCTTCTCAGTAACTGCACTTTCTGAAACTAACAGCATGTTTTTCACAGATACTGCTTGTTTCTAGCAGTGATAACAGAACTGGTTGCAGGAAAAAACCCTCTATTTCAGAAGGCGGTCAGTTATCCTGGTTCAGCTTCTAGGTTTATGCTCAGTTAGCAAAGGGGGGAGAGCAGCTATCTTTCACGTAGACTTGGGAGAACTCTTGCCCCATTTGGTGTCCTCAGAGGAGACAGCAAGAGCTGAGAATAGAGAGCTCTTTTCTTCAGGTGAACCAACTAGAACTATGCTTTTCTTTCCTATCTTCCTAGGGTTAATCATAACAAACTGCAGTATATGCCTGGTTTTATAATATTTTAGTATAAAAATATTACTTGAAGAAGCAACCTAAATTTCCATCAGGGCTGAGCATGAGAGGAAGAAGAAAAAAAAAACAAAAAACAGCAGCTGTTTCAAGGTCCAGTCTCAGTAAAATTGAAACAGAATTTCAAAGAATAAAAGCACTTCTGGAAAAGAAGGGTGTTATTAGCAACTGTCAGCAACCTGTTGCAGGTACAAAAGCCTGTTTGAATTTGCTATTTCAGATAGGTTCAGGCAAACTAAATTCTGTGCTTACTACTGTCTTTACAATAGTATTATCATATAAATTATGGAATACATCTCCTGAAATCCTGGTTTCTAATCATGCTTTCCATGTCTTGCATAAATACATATACATGGTGATGTATTTCTTGGCTGGACTTTTCTTTACCACACCTGGTGGCTGAAGCAGAGTGATGCTTTCTTCTGTTCACATCCAGAGCTAGAATAGACCCTTGAGACAAAAAGATGAGGGAACCTGTTTTTGGAGCTTTTCTGCTCAGGCACACATTGGGAGGTGTCATGTTTTTCATTGTAGTATTCCAAGGTTTCCTGGTGAGCCTTATGAGACCATGGTTAATTGGAGCCTCCAGCCCAAAGGAGTTGCATGATTAATTGCTTTTATCATTTTTAAAGCTCATGTGCAACTTTGTAGTTCAGTGCCTTAAAAATTCTCTGCCAAAACAAAGCTGTAGATGAGAGTTGCATGATTTATGTCAAATATGAGGAATAATGTGTAGCTGTATAATAAAAAAAAATATTTATGCAATTACATCATATTATAGCCAGTTTTTCTGCAGGTTCTTCCTTCTTACATGAATAGAATTGCAGATGCTGGCACAGGGCCATTGGAGCTTCCTTTAAGGGCTGAAATAGTGAATCTCTTAGTTTAGAGATTTATTTTGGGGTATGCCTAAGTTTTTATTGCTTAGCTGTAAACCTTTCACTTGAGGATCACATTGTGAAGCACATCAGTTACAGTGGCCTGACAGCACTTGCATAAACCAAGAGAGTCTGGATCAAGATGCAGGTGATTTGAGATGGTGGCACCTGGTTTTGTTGTTCTGGGTGGGATAAAAGGACATCAAAACCTCTGTTGACCTTTTTTTTTTTTTTTGCTTGCATTCAACTGATGCCAGTTACTTTCCATTTTATCCAATAACTGAATGTGTTAATGTTGTTCTATTCTTAGTGTTTCCTTAGTTCAGGAGGATTACTGTGCTCCTTTCAGGAGAGGTAGTTTTCACACAGGAATTGCATAAATTATTCATAAGAAAAAAATATCAGACCTCAACAATAGGAAATATTTATGAGACTGCTTAAAGACAAGCTAGTTTCTGTTTTTCTCACATGCTTGGGCTACAGCAGTTTTCTGTCCACCCTTCCTACAAAGATGGGTAAGTTGTTGGTTTTTTTCTTTCTTTTATTTGTTTTTTTTTTCCCCTTTTCTTCTGCAGCATTAAAGCTGGGTCCAGAAGCCTTCAAGTTTGATGGTGGTGTAGAGGCAGTGGCAGTGAGGCAGAACGAGAAGTATTACATCCTAAGACCAGAGGTTATTGAGACCTACTGGTACATGTGGAGGTTTACCCACGATCCCAAATACAGGCAGTGGGGCTGGGAGGCAGCACAGGTAACTGCACCAATTATCTGACAGCAATTTGCTTCTGTGTATGTCCCTTTTGGATCAACTTCACTCTCGTGTTACTGGAACACTTCAGGTGGTGGTAGATCTTCAGGAGGTCCTGTAAAGCAGGGTACATCTGGGGGATGAGCAGTTACTCCTGGTTGCAACTGCTGAATCAGATGCACAGAGGTGAGTTCAGCAGCATACAGGAGGTATAGGCATGGAAATAGAATCTACTGCTCAGGTCTCTTACTGTGAGCAGTAGTCCACAGCCCTTGAGAAAGGTCATTTATCTTGGGAAATGGAAGTGTCCTATAAACAAAAACACTTTTTTAAGCATATGTTTGCCCTCAGCTTAGATTAAAAGGCAAAGCTATTCTTACAGTGTCTGTTTGGTCAGCTGTTAAAATACAAGTGGTTGGACAACTGTTCTCAGATGGTTTGTAGGCTAGACAGCAGGTACACATGCAGCTGTAGGTCGGGATCTTGCTTTTTCCTTACCATAGTTGTCTGATTGGAAGGAAAAAATGTTGCCAGTCAGTTTAGATTTACTCAGTTAGACCAAAACATGACTGCATCACAAGAAGTAGCTCAGAAACGAAAGTCCATAAGTAATAGAACTTCAAAATTATCACTAATGTATTTTAGAGATTGTTGCCGTTTTTTCCTCTCCTCTTTTTCCTCCTATTCTCTCTCTCTTTTTTCCTTCCCTTTTTCTCTCTCTCTCTCTCTCTCTTTTTTTAACTACCATTCTCTCTCTTTTTCCTCTCTCTCTTATTTTGGTATAGCTGTGTTCCAGTGCTTGACTGTAGTTTTTGAATGTTTCAATCAGATAGACTCAGAAGCGTTTCCATACTTGGGAATTTTCTCCTTGGAAATGCTTATCCTGGTCTGCAGAAGCCCAGGTCCATTGTCAGAGTCTGGACACAGATCTGTGCTGATGCTTTTGTCCCTAGATGGCTAACTCCTTTCTCTGGCATTCATAGATTAGGGCATATAGGAATCACTAGGCTTCAGTTTCCCATAACTATACAATATCCTAATTGTAAAAATCATTTGTAATCCCCAGAAGACTTTGCCTTTGAAATGCTTCCTAGGGCTGAGCTTGTCAGCCTCTTTCTGTCTGATGTTCCTCACTGCTTCCACCTGGTGGACTCTGCTGGGCTGCTGCAAAACTCGTCTGGTTGAATAGCATTGGACCCAGTACCGACCCTTAGGGGACACCACTAGTCACAGGCCTCCAGCTAGACTCTGCTCCACTGACCACAACACTCTGGGCTCTGTCCTTCAGCCAGTTCCCAGTCCACCTCACAGAATAATGCAACACAGAAGGAGCTACCTTCTTTGTTGACCAAGCCTTATCCTTTAATATTTCCAAATTTTGCTCTACCATTAAGTTCTCCTTTTCTTTTCCCTTCCTTTTTGCAGGCAATTGACAAGTATTGCCGAGTCAGTGGTGGCTTTTCTGGTGTCAAGGATGTCTATTCCTCATCTCCTACGTATGATGATGTCCAGCAGAGCTTTTTCCTTGCTGAAACTTTAAAGTAAGTTCTCTCACTCTGGCATCTTTCTGTAAAACCTAACATCTAAATTCTAGAAGAACGTGCTGGCTCAGCAAATAATCTCTTGTCTTGGCAGGGTGGTTCATGGTTTGGGCTTTCTTTTTTTCCCAGCTTTAGGGTCCCATTTTACCAGCAGAAAATAGAAGTGGAATTTCCCAGACAAGAAGCTTATACTGAGAGAGCTTTAGTTTTTAAGGCTCCTGTTTGATTTCTGCCATCTCAGCAGAGGAGAGGTTATCTCCTTTTCAGAAATTCCCTTTGCACTGAAGTGACATCTCTTACAGAAGTGTGTGCCGTGCTCTGTTACTGTAGAACCTTTCTCCCATGGGTGTCACTGGAAGGGAGTAAATACATGGTGCAAAAGTCCTTCATGCCTTTGGATGATTTTTCTGTATTTATCCTACTTTTCTAGAATACTTTTGGTTGTGCACAAGAGTATCAACCTATTTTGTAATCTGTTGCATACTTAAATATTTTCAATTCAGTCAAACCAGTAGGACACCTGTAGTTCACCCTGCAAGAAGCTAATGCAAATATTTGGTTCAAGGTAAAATGTTTGAAGTCATTGGTCTTTCACCATGTCTCTTTTTAATTAACAACAGAAAAATGCTATACCAGAATATTCCATAACCTCTAGGTTACAGAGATGGTATGTACAATAAGAAAAGCTACTATAACAATAGGAATTTGTTATGAGGATTTTATTAAGAGATGCTCATTTTTAAAACTGAGCTGGTGTGTTGTGGCTACTCATCTCCTCCCTCACTGACTGTCCTGGTTTGGGCAGGACACTGACACAAACCAGCTATCACTGAAGGGATTGATGATGATAAAAATGACTCTTGAGATAGTTATGATAGGGAAGGTCGTGTGGGTGCTGCACAAAGATTGATAGTAAGGAACTTGTTCATGGCTTTAGCTGCTGACTGGTAGGTCCTGAAGCTGCTGTGTTGCCCCTGCCTGTCTGTTGCTTGGCTTTGTTAATCACCATTTTTCCTCTCTTGTCTTGATACCTAGGTATTTGTATCTGCTTTTCTCCAATGATGACCTTCTACCATTAGACAACTGGGTTTTTAACACTGAAGCTCATCCTCTGCCTGTTTTACATTTAGCCAACACCACACTGTCAGGAAATCCTGCATATCAATAGAAAAAAGCTCTGTGAAGAGGAGAAGAGACTGTTCTCAGCTCTGTTTTGTTTACATGGACCACCTGAGACTTTAAGCAGGAGAGGAGACAGACACTTGCTAAAACTAGACCTCTGAGTCAAGCAAGGACCGGCATGAGAAACAAAGCTCTTCGACAGCTAGATAAAAGTTCTGTTTTATACATGACCAAAACACATTAGTGTGGCATTTGCAGGACAGAGACTTCATGTGCTTTGAACCCTAGCAAGACATGGAACTCACTGTTTCATATGGATGCAGCAGCAGAAGGAAGGAAGAGAGGCTTTCCCATGCAGCGAGAGGAACCTGCTGCTGTTTGCTGTTACAAGGAACACCATCACATCAGCCACCTCTTCATATTTGGGTGGGTTCCAAATACCTAGGTTTTCTTTTTCCTTTCTTTTTCTTTTTTTGTTTGATGATGGCATGAACAAAGCAGCAACAAAAAGCAACATCACTGCACCAGCAGCATCAGGATTTGAATGTTTTGCTTTACCTGTGTGAACTTTCTAAGGAGCATCTGTTTGTCCAGACTGGCAGCCATTCTCAGGGCCTCTAAGGTATTAAAACTAAAACTCTCAACTATAAAAACTATTGCCTCTTCATTTTCCCTTTTGAAAGTAATCCTGGAAGTTCTGTGTTGTATGCTTACATCCCAGAAAAAACAATTAGTAAGCATTTGGTTTGGAGTTCACTGTCAGCAATATGGGCTTGGTTACATTTGGCAAGCTACAGCCCCAGAGTCTGGAGCATATTGCAGGGGTAGGAAAGAGCCTAAGCTTCTCTTCCTCACAAAACTTGTCACATGCTAAAAAACATTCTCTTGTTAGCCCTGATTATCTTAGCTAAATAGAGATGACAACATGAGAAAAAGAGTCTCCCAGGAGTTATGTAGGATGATACAGAGCATGGCACTTAAAAATGAGCTAAGCAGCTGGAGTTTGTTGCTTTATATTTTTTCCACACGGTCTGGATTTTTGCTAAAAGTTAAGTTCCATTCTTTGGGTACCATTCATGGAACCTCTTTGCAGTTGTGTCTATCAGAGAAGCCTAAACCTGTCTTTGTTTTAGTTCACAGAACTCCTTTCTTCTGGGTGCTTGGGTACAGAGCCAACATGATCTTTGGAAGCAATGTAACATCTCTTCCATAGGCGTGGAAAAAGAAACTGAAGAGTCTCCCGTTAATTGATGAGAACTGAGATGCTGGTATCTGCATGGCTTTCTCTTTCTGTTCCAGAATCCTCACAGCTCTGATTACTCTTTTTGGTCTCCTTTCTAGCTCTCAAATCCTTATGCCATGGTGACTTTGCAGAAGAGCTGTGAGGTTCTCCTTTCTCGCCTAATCAGTGCACAGGTTCAGTATTTAAAAACTCTTGATGGTTGTTTTCATACTGAATAGAGTGGGAGAGCTCTTCAGTGAGCTACAGCACCAGATCCAAAAGGAGTGAGTGCTCTTTGTCCCACTCCAAAAAATTTTTATACCAAGTTTTATATATAAAAGCTTTTATCTCCATCATATGATCTGTGACTGTACACTATAGTACAATTTCCCCCATAAAATTTTCCTTCACTTCTTTGACACTAATTTGGCGTAGAGATAAATCATCACAGGATCTAATTAAAAATGCTACCAGAAGCTTTTTTTCTAGACAGTTAATAAGCGAAGGAAGACACAGAGGTTGGAAAAAACTCCAATCTCAATGTTGTTACCTTAAAACCAGTTACTGTAGTTTGCAACAGTATCTTAAAAGTAATTTGAGAACTGATAAAGTAATTGCTGCAGTAAATAGTACTGATTCAAGTAGTTGTTTGTTTTAAATTAGGAGTAGCTTAATAAAATGAATTCTTCTTACTGGTCCCACTCTTAATTTCTTTTTCTAATTAGTATTCAGTGACTTACTGAAGAGCTAATCATTTTACATTTTCCAAAGTTCAGATATGTTGTGTTTTCAAATGGAGTTTTTCCCATCCCATGAGAAATTATTATTATATAATAATAATTACATTATTAACTTAAAATTGCACTCAGTTGCCTTGTTCTCCTAAATCTCTCTGAGTACAAATGAGAAAGAGGAAGGCAGACTCTTCTGGTTAAGGGAAGAAAAAGGGGGGGAATGAAGGAAAAAGGGAAAAAAGAAAAAGGCACTTTCTACCCCATACACCTCTGGTAAATACAGATGTAGAATGGCTGCCAGTCTGTTCAAAGGAAGGTCAAGGCCAGAATTTTGGACTCTCAAAAACACCAAACTTCTCTTTGCCGCTCTTCCGTCTCCCTCCCATGAATTGAAGAGCAACTCTTCCAATTAATTCCTCCATAACTCCCAAGGGGTTAACTCACTGCCCCAAGAATGCTTGCATGGGGGAGCTAAGCCATTTCTTGGGGTGGGGTGGTAGTTTTCTCCAAGCAGAGGTACAGTGCTGCTGTTTCTCCTTTGTGTAGACAAGCAGCAGGTACTAAATAAAGGACACTTTCTCCTTTCTCAGTTACCCCCATGGCTGTCAGCTTCTACTCTGTCACTCTCTTTAAAATACATACAAGCTGTTCTTTTCCTCCAAAAGCCACTGATGTGTAGAATTTCTCCAAAAAAATGCTTTTTAAGGACTAATTGCTGTCTCATTTTTGAATCTCTCCATCTTGAGATTTCCTAGAGCAGGCTGCGTTTGGAGGTGATGGATTCTGGAGGAGATGTGTGCATAATAACCAAGCACCATGGAGCCTTCTGACTGAAGTGATGTGTCCTGGTTCTGCATCCCTCTCAGGGAAACAGGTTCTGATCCTCAGAGTGGTGTTGCCTGCAACCCAGAGTTCAGACTGCTTTCCCTCTAGGTGCATGAGGTACAGCAGAGCATTGCCATTTTCAGTCTGTTGCTGCTCTCTCATATATTTTCATGAAGATAGAGTGTAAATTGAAGCACAAAATGATTTTTTAGTCCTAATTGTTTCCAAGTATTGCACTGTATTCTCTAACCAAACAATCTTGGTTTTCTTTAGGTAGCTGTCCCATTTTAGCAATTTCTAGAACACCCTCTCCTCTCCTAGGATGAACTAAAGAACAAAATTGTGTACATTTTTTGGCACACTGGATTTGAGCAAGAGCCTGGCAGTCCCAGAATTACCTCTTTCCTGTTTGCATGCAGTCAAAACAAGGATGTTCAATTATTTTCTTAATCCAAGCCTCAAGCTTGCCTCTTGGTCAGGATCTGCTAACAGGAATTTATTTTTTTTTCCTAACACTCCCAGCTTGACTTTTCAAAGAAGCCAGATTTCTGCAGCTTCCACTGGAGCTGTGTGTGTGTGTCCTCTGCAGCCAAAAAGTCAAATTCTTAACTTTGTCCCCTACATCAAAACAAAACCCTTTGATGAGATTCTGGGTGTGCATTTTGCTGCACAGTATAGTCAAAACTAAAAGTTTAAGAAAATAAGAACTATGCTGGAGCAAAGGGGGGAAAAAAAGAGTTCCATGGGCCAGCCACACCTTTCAGGCTCCTTTAGGTTCCCTACTCCAAATCTGTGGATCACTGTCTTCTACCTCCCAATGACTGACATATTCCCACCTGGTATTTTGCAAGACTTGTATATTGAGTATCCAGGTTCTGAAAAGTGAAAATAATTACATACCATCCTTTAAGGTTAAAGGTCTACACTATGTTGATTGACAGCTAAGCAAAGCCCTATCTGGCTGGCTTTTTTGCCTTTTATTTTTTTAGGATCCCCTCTTCTGTCCCTGAGAAAATGATATTCCCAACCTTCATAATGTGACTCTCCCTAGTTTGAACAGAGAAGTGGTTTAATATCATGAACATTGAAAGGATCAACAACATACTGTGGCATCCCCAGAAAATGGTGAGGCAGTTTACATCTCAGGGCTGGAGTACCAGGCTAATTTGCTAATGGAACCTGTTATGTAAATGAGTAAGTCTAGGCCATGTTTATAAGGAGACAAATAAGAAACAGGCTTCTTGTTACCAGAGGAGAATGAAAGCAAGTTCTTGCTGCACACTGTAGGTGGGAGATGTGTTCACCCTGATGAGACATTCCTCTTTTGCTCCTTGAACTTTGAGCAGTGATCTTTTGACTCCAGAGCTTGAATTACCACACAAAGAGGTAAACCCAAGCTCTTTTGCAAGCTGTGTGCACACAACTGTAGCAGAAATGATAAGCACTAGCTGCTTCCCCTGTCAGCCTCTTCTACCAAACTGCTCTGTCTTTGCCCAGAAAAGTTGTGAACCACCTGAGTTGAAAGAGACAGCCTGACTTGTAATGGGGAATTGTTGCCTTCAGTCCTAATTGCTTGGTGGAAGTTGGGTTTGCATTCTGCCTATTTTCTTGCTTTGTCTAAAACTGACAGATTCTTTTTCCTCAGAAATAATAAAGAGGGTAAGAGTCTGTCTTCTGATGTGGAAACCTTCTGCCTCTGACCTGGAATCCTGCATATGTACTTTTTACAGATCAAAAATAATATTGTATATAAAAAAAAGATTGAATAAAGAATGTCTTTAAGTGAAAAAAGGTGAGTTTTGTGTCCTTTGCCTCCAATAACAACCTCCTGTCAAGCTGGTCCTGGTCCATAGGCTTAGTGATGCTGCAGCTTTTTCCCTTGCTGCTCTGCTGGGGACTTTGTCAACTTCCCTATGTGTCAAGACTCTGTTGCAAACACCCTGTACTCCTTGGTTGCTGTAGTGCTCAGATTTTTCTGAAGGTGTAGCTAAATATACAAGAGTTTGAGGCTGGTTTTGTGTGCCATTGTGAAAACCACCAAATCTCACAAAATGTTGAGATTTCTCCTCTTTTGTTAAAGTGCTTGGCTGAAAAATTCAAAGGTTCTTTAGTGGTGAAGGTAAAGGGGACAGGCAGCCAAGCAGTGCTGCTAAGGAAACTTAATTTTCTTCAGACACCAGGTTAAACACCCAGGTTTTCTTAATACTAAACAGCCACTGGATTAAGCAGTTCAGTCTGTCCATCTATTCCTCTGCCCTCTGTGAAAAGCAAGACCTTTGTAATTGTTGTTCACAGGGAAATTGATGAGAGGAAATTGGTTTGAGTGAGCCTGTTCTTCCCCTGCATCTTCACATTCCCTGGAACTGCTGCTCTAGCTCTCTTTTTTGCAGTGCAGCAAGTGAATAATTTGCTTTCTGCTCCACATTAGCTGTAGATAGTCCTTCCTAGCGGAGATGACCCATCTTCTCATAGGCAGTACCTTGTTTCCATGGTTTGCTTTCACTGCCATGCTGTCCATCCTGTTTCAGTGTTAGCCAATGCCCAGGCTTCCCAGGATGCTTCTGCCTCAGGAAGCAATGACCTTCAGGATTACTTTCTGAGGGAAAATCACTTCTGAAGTGCCATAATTCAGTGCAGCACATCACCTCAGGTACACACCTGCTGTCCTATGCCATCCATCTCGAGAGCTGGTTACACGTTCAGCTTTCCGTGGTGCACCCAGCTTGCTGCCACAGTACCACCACCAAAGCAGTGTCTTTTGTATCTGTTGATCTTCCTATGGTGTGCTTAGCCCTTAAGCCAGCTCAGTGAAATTACAGAATGTTAGGGAATGGAAGGGACCTCTAGAGATCTTCTAGTCCAACCTCCCTGGCAGAGCAGGGTCACCTACGGCAGGGCGCGCAAGATAGTGTCCAGGTGGGTTTAGAATGTCTCCAGAGAGACCCCACCACCTCTCTGGGCATCCTGGGCCAGTGCTCTACTACCCACAAAGGAAAGAAATTCCTCCTTATGTTTACATAGAACTTGCTATGTTCCAGTTTGTGCCTGTGACCTCTTGTCCTGTCACTGGACACCACTAAAAAAAAGACTGGCCCCATGTTCCTGACCCCCACCCATGAAGTATTGATAAGCATTGATCAGATCCCCCTTCAGTCTTCTCTTCTCCAGGCTAACCAGCCCCAGCTCTCTCAGCCCTTCAAATTCACTCCATGCACCAAGGTATGTTTGCTGCCTCTCTCCATGTCACATCACTTCAGCCACTGAGCCCAAACTCAGAAAACTCTGCATACCACTCCAGTACTATCAAGCTCTCTGTCCTTGCCTGTAACATTTTGGCCAGTGCTGAAGGGCTCCTTACCGTCCTTCCTCACTGCTCTTCAAACAGGATCCTGCACTTTGTGGCTGCACTGCACCCTTAAACCAGGGAATTGTCTCACCCTTCTCCTTCTACCTCTTCTGAAACACGCTTTCTTTGCAAGACCTTTATCATCACAGTGAATATCCTCATTTATCTCTCTTTTGGCCCTCTGCCTGCATGTCACGCCCCCTTCCTTCCCTCGTAGACTCTGCTCGTGTGAGCTCTTTCCTGGAGCCCATGTGCCTTTCCTGGGCATATTAATTAGCTGCATTTTACAATCCTGAAATTAATCCTTAATGAGTTACTTTTAGCCTTCAGCTTGTAGCTCTGGGAATTTGCTTCTCTCAGTGCAAAGCCATAGGCATTTTGTGGGCTTTGGAAAGGAAACATAGCTCTCTTTGTGCTGGTTCACATGTGAGGTGTGGGAAGGTCGGTGGGCATGTGCTCTTTTGTTGAATGTGGAGAGCAAGGTCTTTTGATAACAGGATTTTGGGCTGAGCAAAGTCCAATGTGACAGGGTTTGAGTAGTCACCTATATAGCCAAACTACTTGCAGGTGAAAATTCAGGGAAGGATTTGGAGAGGAAGAAAAAAGCGCTGTGTGACAGAGAATCATTAAGGTTGGAAGAGACCTCTAAAATCATCTAGTCCAATCATCAACCTGTCACCACCATGCCACTAAACCATGTTTCCACAATAATGCCTTTTCTCTCTTTTGAAGCTCCAGTGCGCACATCAGTTTGCTGAACTCTATCCAGGAGTTTCCAATTCCACATTTCATTTCCAAGCCTCTTATTCTTTAAGGTTGCTGCAAACCTCCTCACTCTCCCTCAGTCTCTAGAGGTGTTCTCAGCACACAGGGTAGGTGGGGATGGGCCTCTTTCAGCATGGGGTAGATCTGGGTGCTCACTAATAAAGGAAGAACTATGATGGAGGTGTTAAGAGCACTGCTTGCTCAGGGGAGAAGGGTGAGACCTTGCTATGGTTAGCTGTGAAGTGGTGGCATTCAAACAACATCCACGGTGCTGGTTTGCTGAGTGTTTACAAAGACTTCAGTGGAAGCTTGGAAGACTCATTTCTGTGTCCCCAGATTATGACTGGAAGCATTGATGGCTGGTATTCTACTTCAGATGTTACCAAAGAAAATGGTAATATTTTCACTGGGACTGTCTAATGTCTGGGGCACTGAATAATTAAACTCAACACAGACTTCAGGCTACAGGCATCTCTAAAAATGTGATTTATTTACATTAGCACTGAGTCAGGCAAAATATTTTGCTTCACAGCATCCTGAACAGAACTGAGAACTTCCCATCTTTCAGAGCTGTCTTCAGCAAGTGAGCTGTGTGTTTAAGAAGCAAACACTGGATCACATCTATTTGTTTGGACAAGTTCTACAGTTTTGGCCCAAAAGCCAAGTTATACATTCTAGCAGAAATCAGTAAGGCCAGCAGGAAAACAGAAGGACAGCATATGTGCATCTATCAACACTCTCAGAGAAGTCAGCAAGATGTTTAACAGCCTTGGCACACAGGTGGCTCCTACCTGCTGCACAGTGGGCAGGGCTGGCAAGATGAGTACTACTTGTCTGGAAAGCAAAGTCATAGTTCTAGGCTGAATTGTGTTTGCCAAAAGCCTTAGAGGTGACATGGAGTGATAAGAAGGGCTAATGTCTTCACGCACTGGACTATGTGGAGTCTTCCATCACCTTCATGCTACGCAAGATGTAGAAGTGGATGTGGATTCTGCAGCAGAGTCACCCAGAGCAGCAACAAACTCATGAAACGAACAGAACATCATCTCACTTTTATATATTCTAGGTTGGGGGTGGGGGAATGAAGGGGCTGTTACAGGAAGCTTTCTCTTAAATGCCTTGTTGTTATCTCCTGCTGATGCTCACCCAGCTGTCCTCTGCCTCAAGGCCCTAGATTTTTAGCCAGGTCTCAGCAGCTTTGAAGACTTAGGCAGCCTTGCTCTTCAGGTACTGCCTTCTCTGTGGGACCATGGAGGCCATCCACTGGCCGGTGCGCAGCCTGGCCTCTTCCCACGTGTAACGGGGTGTGTAGCCAAAGTCTTTCTGTGCTCTTCTGTATGAGAAGGTGAAGGGGGTGTTGAGTAGAGTGACCAGGTGCCTGTTGGTGGAGGGGACATACCTGATGAAGGGCCGGAGCAAGAAGCTCACCACCTCCAGCAGCAGGGAGAAGTAGTACAACAGCGGCAGAGGCATGGGGAGCCGAGGCTCGATGCCAAAGCCCAGGTCCTTGGTCAGCTCGTAGTTGAGGTCTGCGTAGCTGAGATGAGGCGTGTCATCTGAGATGTAGTAGAACTGTCCCCTGATGCTCTTGGCTTTCTGTGGATCTTGCAGGGCTTTAGCTACTTGCAGGTGTGCCCAGGCGATGTTCCCCACATAGACAGGGTTCACCAAAGCCTCCTTCCTGGAGAAGCGCAGGTACACATTTTTATTCAATAGACACTTCTCTAGATGGCCTTGAAGAAATGGGCATCCTTCTCCAAATATGTACATGGATCTCAGGGCACAAGTCATCAGCGTGCCACCGTCCTTCAGCACCCGGCCGTTTGCTTGCAGCACTGAGACCTCTGCCAGTCTCTTGCTCTGGGCATAGGGGAAGTTGGATATACTCTCATAAGCTGTATCTTCATCACCGTTGAAGATTGGGTCACCTCTGCAGTTTGGGCCTGTCACTTCTATGGTACTGGTATAGATACAATACTGGACATTACAGGAGATGCATGCCTCCAGCAGTAACTGAGTACCTTCAAAAGAGAAATGTGCAAGTCAGTCTAGAGCTCTACAAGCAAGAAGAATTGAACATTTTAGATCAGATCTGAGCTTGGTCAGATCTTCCCTCTCTGCAGCTGAAAGAATCCTGTCCTGGACTGGTCAGCATGTTCACCAAAACTGAAGCTGTTCTGGATCTGTATTTGAGTGGCAGCAGTGCACCTGCTGGAGTTAAACAAGGATGAATTGCATCTTCTGGGGCTTTTTATGCCAAGAGTCAAATTTTGTTTTTTCTTGGGTTAGCATTGACACTGGCCACTGATTCAGGGGCTTGTGCCTGTTGGTTGGATTGACTAGGCTCAAGGCAGAGAACCTTCAGAAGTTGCCCTTTTCACTGGAGCATTCCTCTATGCTGAAGCCTCTGTTTTCCAGGCTGCTTGGGTAATTTGCTAAGGAGGGACAGGATTAACGAGGGATCTGAAGGTTTGCTCCAAAATCAGCTTCACCGAGTGGAAGTCTATCATCTGCTCTTTAGCTCACCTCAGCGGAGGGGTTGAAGACAAGGAACTTCCATCAGAACACCACAGGATACCATGTAGTCAGAGCTCATAAAGTGAGCAAAAGGATGCTTGTATATGTATGCTTCCTCTTTTTTTTTTTCCCCCATAGTCTGGATTTTAAGGACAGGAATATAGGATTTCTACCTTTTAAAATCCTGTCACAATGCTTCCATCAAGGGGAGCAGGGCCAACTGGCAAATGCAAAGTCAAAAGGATTAAGCTAAGATAGCACCTTCAAGGGAGAAATAAATACTTTAATGAATTGTGTTGTTTTAACTGCAAGCAGACTTCCTAAGCCCAGAACTTCCCCCTTCATCTGCTCTTTTCATGAAGAAAATGGGCTCCTTAGTAGAAAGGGAGATCCCATCACTGAGAGGTCACTGAAGCCTTTATCTCCCACAGCCTTCAGCTGCTTGAGGGATTGTTAATGGTAAGCTCGAGGTGGGAGAGCATCTGCTCCTCTGAACTGCATTCACACCCACACAGACATAATGACGAATGGGAGCAAAAAGAGGAGGAAGAAGAAGAGCAGGAAGCAGAGAGAAACAGTGCGTAAGATGTTTGCAGTGCAGGTCTGCTGCAACTGCAGCCCAGAGCTGCTGTGTTTGTAAGAAGGAAAGATGTCCACAGGCAGAGATGCTACATGGGGAAGGACAATAAAAGCCAATTTCTCAGGTGTGCATTGGGATTTCAGAGTTGGGTTGCTTCCAGAAAGGTCCACTAGGCATTGGGTTATGGCTATTCCCCCTGAAGGTAGAGCCAGTGCAGTTCTCAGAAGGGGCATTTGTGAGTGCTGGCAAGAGTGACTGATCCTGCAGTGCCCTGCAGTGGAAGACTGGTGCATGCTGTGTGTGGAGAGGACCAGAGCTGCACTGGGCTGCACAGGTGCATGCTTTGCACTCACAGGGATGGCTGTGCAGAGTGCAGAACAACTCATGCCATCTGGCTCAACAGAGCAGGTCAAGTACTGCCTTCCCTGAGCAGATAACCATCAGGACATAGGAGACAGGGGTTTGAGAAAGGTGTTTCAGCTGCTTACCTGTTACATTCACTTCCCAAAGCAGCTGCTTCTCCACGAGGCCCAAGGTGTCAATGATGGAAGCTGTGTGGATGACAAGAGAGACCCCCTGACAGGCACGGTGCAGGAAGGTCTTGTCTCGGATGTCCCCTTCCAGGATTTTCACATTAGTCTTACCCTGGAATTCTGCAAGAGCAGCAGAAGACAAAACAGAAGACTTCATGGGTATCCTAAGAAGAGCACTGAGAAGATTATCAGGCATTGGCACAGGCTTCCCTGGGAGATGGTGGAATCACCATCCCTGGAAATGTCCAAAAAACATGTCAATGTGGTGCTTGGGCACATGGCTTAGTGGTGACTTGGCAGCATCGAGTGGATGGTTGGACTTGATGGTCTCAGAGGTCTTTTTGATGATGATTCTATGAATGGTGAAGGGCTGTGTGGATTCTGATGCTATGCCTGAGAGGTGCTGAGCACCCAGGCAGGGGAGAGAGATTGGAAGCCTGGCAAAAACAGAAGGCATTTTCCAGTGGCTATCTTCTCAAGTGCTACTGACAGTGCTATAGAAGTCTGTGTTGCGTTACCTACTGTATCTTGGGAACCAATGTTCAACCTGGCTCCTGAAGCTTCCTACAGGTGTGACTGTTTTAAAGTTGATAGAGGGAGTAGCTTTCTCTGTGCCTGTTCTGCTGACTGGCTATTTCAAAAAGTATTAACCCAACAGCCAGGCACCACATGCTCCTGTCTTCAAGGTGATGGGTGATCTCTCTCCATCCACTGCAAGTGCAGAGAGCATTCTTCACACCTACTTGCTGCCCCCTGATCTTGCCCATATTGTAGCTCTTCTGATGCATTACTTACCGTTCTGGCACATCCTTCTATCAGGATTCACTGTGCCTCTTCTAACTCTAGCTCTGGCTACATTTCAGCATCTGTGCTGTCATTTTTAGCATGCACATCCTTCTGGTCCCAATCTGAGCTCTCAAGGTTGCTCCCCTGAGTTACCTCAGCCCTGACTTGCTTTAACTCCTGATTTTTAAGCCCTCTTCCTCCTCAGCAGCTGATGTATGTGACCCTGGTGCAGTCCTAGGTCTTGAAGCCATCCTTTCCCCAGGTTTTGCTGGGCAGAACCAGCCTTTACACAGCCCAGAGCTACACTAGCACAGCACAACATGATTGCCTGGAGACATTTGTAGCCCAAGGCAATGCTGCTCTCCTGGGAAGTCTGCTGGCTTGGCTTGGCTTGGCTTGGCTGCAGCTGTGCCTTGGGAGAGATGAGCACTTTCTCTGCATGGCTTCCAGCTTTTAAGGAGGTGGTGTCATTACAAGAAGTCCTTTCTGCTGTGGCTGAACAGAAGAGTTCCCCAGGCACAGCTACAGGGAAGGCTGTCTGCAGCACAGGCAGATCCTCTGGCTTCTTCCAGCATAATCAAATGCTTATTTTAGATAAGAACCTGACTAATTTATCCAGCATTTAGTCTCAGCTGTGATGAAATCTTGTGCATCCTGGTGCTTTCCCACCAGCTCCAGAGCAGGCAGTATTTCATCCCACATCTATAATGGAGAAACACTAAGAGAGAGAGCTGCTTGGATCTGGAACTGAGTGTGAGTATCTTATTAAATGGTTTTATCTCATTATCTATGTAGCACCCTAGAATGTAATCCTGTATTAATTTAACAATTATTCAAATGCAACAGGCTTATGGGGCTGGTTTTGATTGGGTTTTTTTTTCACCACAGTCAGCTGGTCTGGGATATGAAATTTGTGAAGCCTTTACAAAACAATTGCTAACTCTAGAGTTAGTTAATTCCCTTCCAGCACAGTCACTGCCACGTGTTCTCTTGTGCTTTTTTGATTTTACAGAATCCATTCATTTCCTAGGGCTCTCTTTACAGAAGTTTTACACTGACCTCTACTTGTGTGGCTGCAAAACTGCCAGACTCTGGGGCTAGGATTCTTGCTAAGCCCTTGGCAGTTTGATTTGCTCTAAGAAATATTGGTCTTTGTATAGCCTTTTTATGCATTTAAAATATATATATAAATATATAATACATATATGTATAATGATTTTCTCCATGGATAAGGCTTTGTGGGGTTGCAGTTATCCACAGGACTGAAATATATGGTTTTCACAATGTAAATTCTGGCCCCTTTAGGGTGGTCAGGGTGCCTGGGCAGGGGGTAGCAAAATGGCAGCTTTTCCACATGGAAATCAAAGCTTTCAGGAAAAAAAACACAAAAGAAAACTGTCCTTTTAAAGCTGACCACAGGGAGAGTTGGTATCAGTCACTACAAAGCTGCTGTCTAGCTGCTTTGTGCCCTGTTTGGGCTTGAAGTGTAAGTTGTGTGTGTGATACCAGGCAGGAATGCTGCTCCTCTGTTCCAGCCAGCAGAAGTTGCCATGCTTAAGTACAATATGAGCCTTGTGCGCTTTACCAGCATCAACTAGAGGACAGGAATCAGCAGGGTGACCTTCTGGGGAAGTGGAAAACTACAGGTGAGCTTGGGAGCAGAGAGAGGAAAGAAGAAATGACTGGTAGTGTTTTTGGACAGCAGAGAGAAAGCTGATTTCCATTTGCACAAAACCCATTGCCTAGGCATCAAAAAAACATGTGTCAGTCAGGTGGAAGGAGGAGGAAAAGAACAAATTCACTAAATTCAGCTCAGCAGTTTGGTTTTCCATACAATGCTTATAAGAAAGTGCCTACCCACTGGGAAGGCTCCTACTTCACCCCTGGTTTCTGTGTCCTCTGAGCTGTAAGCGATGCTCCCCTTCTTACCTCGGGGTAGTTTTTGCATGGAAATGCAACGTCCCTCAATAGAGTGAAGAGCCCTCTTGTGAGCAGTGTCTGACCCAGCAATCCAGTCAGACTGCCCTAAGCTGGCTTTCTCTTCCCTGAGTGGTGTTTAAAGTTTGAGCAGACAGCAGCAGTGTCTGTGGGACTTAACTTGAATTTCTTAGTGCTGTTCTTGAGAGGTCCTACCAGCTGTGGGGTTGGTGGTGGGGAAAGGCACTCCCCATGAGAGAGCTCTGCTTTCCTGCTTAACTGGGCGGTGCCATGAAATGGTCTACTTCATGTATCTGTAGCAGAAAGTTAAAAATTGCATCTGATTTTCATTTGTAAAGGGTATTTATTGGCTTCTTTGGCCCAGGAAAGTTGTTCCCATTTCAGTTACTGGGATGTTCCAGTGCTACTCTACCTTTCTGTTCTGAATGCAGTGATAAAAGCAAATAAATGTTTGCAAAGTTGAGGAAAAAGCCAGGAGGAAGTTTCCTAGAAAAGAAACTTCACTCAGCAAAAGTTCTAGGGAAAAAAAAAGCAGAGAAACAAAAACCACAAACAAAAAAACCACACACAACAAAAAAAAAAGGAAAAAACCCACCCCAAAAACCTCACAAACCAATAGGAAAAAATCCCTCATATTCCTTCTCCCTCTACTTTCCTCCTACTTTGGAAGTGTAGTGGATTAGCACTGTAAAGCCACTCGAGGCTCAAGCCTCACACAATCTGTAAATGTCTGTCTCTGAAAAATGACATGAAATGAGGGCTTGGGGCAGTCAGTGCTTGGAAATGGTGAGAAATCCTTTCGAGAACAACCTAGAAGGTTCCAACTTTTCCAGACCTGCTGGTGCAATACTGAACAAAAAAACCCAAAGAATTAAAGAATTTCATAAGTGGAAGCACAGGGAAGGCAGAAAGATAAGTGTGAAGTGGAGGTAAGAAGGTGAGAGGTAGGAAACAGAAGGCACCAAACCTCTCTGTTCAACATGATGTTGATTCTCAACCACAGAGTGGAACTGAGTAGACTCCAGCTGACAGCTCTTAACACTGGTTGGCTCATCCTGGACTCCCTAGGGCTGTGGAAAACCACGAATGCCACTGTTTTATTTAGACTTGAGTGCCATGATTGAGATCTTAGCAGGAAAGTTGTTTGGACAAAAGAGGAGTGTCCCTGAGTGTCTCCTGGCACAATAAAGCTGTAACTTGCCCATACTTCTCTGTCTCACTACCCACAGCCCTGACTCTGCAAGTAAAAGGTGCTCAGTGAGAAAGAAAACCACACTGCTCTGCTCCTGGCTGGTCAAGAAATCCAAACAACATCCACTAGCAAGTGAAAGTGCCTGCAGTAAAAATCCTGCAGGACAGAAGACTCCAGCCCCAAGGTTTTTGCAGCAGCCTTGCTTTTGGAATAGGAGTGACTGTGCTGGGGAAGGGCTTGAAAGGGAAGAGCAGGAAAATACTTGGGTGGTCATGAGCACAAGCACTGGCAGGACTGTCCCTGGAGGTGTCCAGAAATGTAGAGATGTGGTACTTAGGGTTGATGGTCGGACCTGATGATCTTAGAGGTCTCTTCCAACCTTAATGACGCTGTGATGACCTTTGAAGAGATGCAGCTCTGTAGGCTGACACAGACAGAGGTACTGCTAGTCAGAATGCAGTGCAAACGGATCTGGTATGCCAGCCTGTTGTTCCTACTACCTGTTTGGGGAGGGGGGAGGAAAAACTCTGATTTTTCCCTTCCCCTTGGGCTGGCCAGGTAGGCAGCAGGAATGTTCCAAGAACAGGAGAGAGAGTATCTGGGTGCTGTTCAGTAGAGGAAGGAGGAAGGATGAGGAAAGAGGTCCTAGAAATTTACTGTTCACAAAAAAAAGCAACAGTGAAACCTTTGCTGCAGCCCAGCCAAGACTGCGCTTACACAAGCAGTAACAGTTTTCACCCCCCGGGAAGCTCCATTACCCCCACAAAGCTCTCCTGGTCCCCAAGCAGCACAGATTGTTCTGTGGCTGCTCTGCTGCATCGGTGCTAAAGCACACACATGCTCCTTCTGCTGCTCCAAGGTCTTCAGCCTCCACTGCAGCAAGATCTCAGCCTGGCAGAGCAGAAAGGGCTGCTGCAGGGCTCAAGGGCACCTGGCAAATCCTTAGTGAGATGCTGAATGAGATTCAACGAGGAGAAAGGCTGAGTTGCAATACTGTTTGTCGTGCACTGTTACTATTCTTTGATGGCAAAAGCTAAGATTGTAGCTATTTAGCAAATGATATGGAGATATTCCATAAGGATTCCCCTATGGAATATATAGTTGCTTGTATATACAGTTACTTGTAGAGAAGAAAAGTCATCTTGAGGTTAAGATGTGATGGAGAAAGGCTTTCTGAAGTGAATGTCATATAGAGACTTCACAACTTGATGGAATTTAGGCTCCTGTGTGCCTTTCTATAACTGTGTTTAGGATCACAGGAAATGAAACATTTACAATCTAATACCACAACTGTCCTCCCTGACACAGACGTTTTCTAACATTGGGCATGTCACTCATTTCTACTGTCTCCAGAACATTCAAGAAGCCAGAGTCCTGACTTGCCCTCTGCAATTAGCTCCTGTCTCCTCTGTCCATAGCACAAAAGGGTTCTAGCTTCCAGGCAGTTGTGAAAATCATAACGACAAATTTTTAAGATGACCTCATCACAACTCTCAACCAGAAGGTCACATATTGGGAAAAAAAAAGAAAGAAAAATAAAAACAAGCAAGCAAACAAAAAAACCCACCCACAACACCAACAATCAGCCTTTGCACCCACAGCTTTGCCACTGCCCTCTAGTCTAGCACATCAGAGCCCAGGGGTTACACTGCCCTCCCCTCCCTGCCCCCCCAGTATAGCAGTGCTGGTGTTTTCCTTCCTCCCAAGCAGAAAGATGAGATTTTTACACTAATTTTGCTCTGTGGGTTTTCAAGTAATAGAAGATGGTTGAAGGCAGCCTGTTTACTGCATGAAGAGTGTATAGGTTTCTCTTCCAATCTAGAGAAGCCTTAGGATCTGGCAAGCAAAACTCTTGTTTTGATGTTTATATTTGGAGGGAGGGAGAAGGATAAAGCAAGACTACCTTGAAATAAAACCTCAGCCTCCAACGTTGGTTTGGATGAGAGGTAAAGATTTGCAAGATATCCACCTGAGCCAACAGCACATCCACCCCCACCCCACTGTACCAGCTCACAAGGTGCTACTTACTTCCAAATCTCCCAAGGGCTTCATTGCTAAAGGCTTTGTCTAGCAGCCGGATCTCAGCCAGTGCCTCCTCTTCTTCCAAAAGCAAGCACACAATCCTCTGGCCAAGAAATCCTCCTGCTCCTGTCACCAGACAGGTTACCCCACCCAGCGACATCCTTGCTGGCAAACAGGCTGATCAGTTTACCTCCTGCCTGAGGAATGAACACATGACATCAGCCTCTGAAAACTTTACAAGTCAAAGGGTGTTACCAGAAGGAGAGACTTCTGGAAAACAAGCTCTAGCTCCTAGATCAAACATCAATTTCTAAAGCATGTTCTAGTCAGAAATAGCCTAAGCATTCCTCCTTGCAAAGAGAAGAAAAAAACCAAAACCAACAACTCCTTAGGAACAATCACAAACTAAAGAAATTAACAAATCTAAAAATGCTCAAAAGCAACCTCGGTGCCAAACCAAGCCCACAAAGGTCTGCTGCAATCCTCGGGTCTGCCTCTGGTACTCCAAAAGCCTGGGGGGGAGATTTGCCTGTATTTATATACACCCTACAGCACCACCTCCCTCCTTTTGCTTCCTCTCCCTCCCGTATACCTACTTGGCTGCAAACTGTGGTGCTTCCACCCCCTCCTCCTGGAGGGGAAGGCTCTGGGTGTGGTGAGGTCTGAGTCTAGATGCAGTCCTTCATGGCCAAATCCTTGGAGGCTGACCCTCATGCTGATAATTCTCTGTAGCTGTGCTTGCTTGTGTAATAGAGTGTTAATATGAAGGTGGAGAGCATTCAAATTCAACCTCAGTAGCAGAAGTAGCTGTTTATAGTGGTTTGAGAAGAGGACTCTACTGCTGTATTATCTTTGGGGTACTGGGCTCCCCCATTATAGCATGGATTTCTCAGTCTTTCTGTGCTAGGTTGAAAACTAGCCTCTGGAATTTTGCACTTATCCAGTATACTGGAGGCATTGAAAGTTAAATGAATACTTCTCCACCTGTGAAATGCCTGGTGTGAGGGTACCCAGCTACAGAAAGGCTGTGGGTAGCTGTTTGTGCCTTTGCAGTTGAATTGAGCCATGGCTTTTTACACCTTCTGGTGTTTCTCCAGAGAGTTTCATTCCCCTTCCAGCAAAACTCTTTTCTGATGTGAGACCAGGGCAGGGCTTAGCCATAAGCCTTAAGCTCCTCACACCTGCACTGCCTTCCTAGGTCTTTGTGTAGTGTCAGGACACACTGACTGGAGCTCAGATTTCTCTCTCACACACACACAGGGATAGGTGAACACCTCTACTGAAGCATGACCATCAACAGGTAGCCACCTTAAGGTGGAAGGAAGATACAAAGAAGCCCAACAACACAACTAAGTAGGCTGAGGTCACAAAAAAAGGGGATCACTGATTTCATTCACAGCTGGAATGGGTCTCCAAAAATGCTTTGCTTGCACTCATGTGACTAACTCCTAAACTCTCTTTTCTTATTCTGTCCTGACTTTTGTTCACTCATTAAGATAAGCTATAAACTGGAGTTAAGCTATAGAAGCAGCATCCCCACATTGTTTTTTTAGAGCAGAAGTGGGCCTACAAATGGCAGGAGGAAAGCAAAACCATTTATGTTGGAGGAAAGTTTCTATCTGACAGATTACAAAGATTTTGGAGTCTGTTTCAGACACAATGTCCTTGAAAATCCTTCCCTTACCCCAATAAAGCTTTAAAAAAAGATGTTATCAGTGCTGCTCTCCTTGGCTTCTCTCAGAGAGGACCTTGATATTCTATGTTCTTATCAGAAGCTGCTGCAAGTTAATATTTCTTTTGTGCAGTGTATGCATTCTGCAAGGAAAACCAACTGACCACAGCCTGCTGCTGCCACCATTGAACCCATTTCCTCTTCTCCTCTCACTCGTAACCCAGGAGAAGAGACCAACTCCCACCTGGCTCCAACTGAAACTGATGAATTAATTATACACTTAAAGGCCATATAAATTTGCTCCATATGCCAAAGAAAAATGTTTATACTTGGGTCCATTTTGTAGATAAACTGCCCTTGTAAATAGGCTGATTCCTTGTCCCCACTAAATCCTCCAGGGACGCTGGGAGGCAGCAGAGTTTGATTAGACTTTAACCTACATGTCTGGGAATTCTTTTTTGTTTCTTTGTTTGCTAGGGTTTTTTTAAGGTTTGACCTTGCTTGAATTTGTATCAGAGATATTCACATCAAATGCAGGAAGCAGGACAGAGTGTAGAAAGGGGGCATAAGGCTTTGATATCCTTTGATATGCATTGGCATAGGCTTAAACCAGACAAGAGAAAACTTCCAAAGTCTTGGAAAAATTGTAGGATGGGCTTGTTCAATAGATTCTTAGCCTGGTTGAACCCTGTGGGCTCTTCTTTAAAGCTCACTCACCAAAAAGCTTTCTTTTTTCACTCAGAAAATGCTATCAGCAGCCTCTTTCACAGAGGTGTTGGTGCTGCCTCTGCATGTCCATGGTAGTTGATCACGGCATCACCCCAGACCGTAGGGTAGAGGTCTGATGTACTGCTTTGTGATGTCCTCCAACAATTTAGATATAAAGGAGCCTCTAGAAGTCTCTGACCCAACCTCTACTCAAAGCAGTGTCAGATTAGACAAGGATGCTCAGGCCCTTGTCCAGCTTTCATCTCTAAAGATGAAGATTTCACAACCCCTCTGCTGCAGCATCTGGCCCCTGTCAGGGTGAAATTTTTTTCCCATTAATTTCTAACTGGCATTTTCCTCATGACAACTTGTGCCCATTGCCTTTTCACCCTTTTACTATGCATGTCCCAGAAGTAGGGCTGCATCTTCTGTCTTCCCTCTAATTGAGCAGTAAAAGACAGCCACTTGATGCCCCCTCCCCCTACATTCAGCCTTCTCAGGACTGAGCACACCCAAGTTGTCTCAGTCTCTTCTTGTACATCCTTGAAGTCCATCAAATCGTGTGACGTGGTATTATTCTTTGGTCTTATCTGCTAGGCAAGGTTTATTATTGCTGGAACAGAGAGGAAGGCCTCCATGTGAAGGCCTCTGGAAGATCCCTGCAGACACTGTTATCTCTCTGAGAAACTCAGCTCTAAACAAAGGGAGGTAATAGGGCTAGCTTCTCTCTTCTACCTCCTATTTCAAATAGGGCTTATGGGGAAGCTCTCTTCTTGACAGCGTGGCTCCTCCTGGACATGCCAAGGATTTGGGCACCAGGGCAAGTGCCAGTTATAAAGCAGGGTGCAACCTGGTGGGGGGGGGTCTGCACTGCTGTGAGCTGTCTCTGCCCCAGAAGTGGTCTTCTGTCATGGGCAGTGGCTTGCCCTTGAAACCTCAATTGAAGAGCAGCTTACCCCCAGGATGCATATGCCCAGTTTTGTAGTTGTTTCCCTTTGCCATTTATCCCTGTGGCATGATGCTTGCACATGGAGAATCTTCCTTTCTTTTTACTCCCAGGTGAATGCAGAAGTATGCAAGTGTTACAGGGCATTGCTTCAGTTTTGGAATACATGCTGACTGGAAAGGTAGGGAAGGGGCTAGGAGGATTTTCTAGATCACTGGATAGTTAGAAAAATCAGATAGAAAAATTGTATGACTGTAAAGGGCCAACACCAAGAGACAGCTTTGGAGAGCAAGATGTTTCAGCTCTGTGGTGCTGCTTATTCCAAATACATGCAGTCCTGGACTTCTGCTGACCTTCATTTCACTGGCAAGTGCTCCATGTCTCTTCAAACCTGGCTCCAGGTGTACTGCAATAGACATCCAGATCACAGGAGCTGCAAATGAGTGGCTTCTGCCAACACTTCTGTTTGAAGATGTTTATGCTACCTTATGCAAGAAACCCATGGAACAGCTTGATCACGAGCTGCTGCTTTGGCACAAAGCGACAGGTGGCATCCCACTGCTGCCCAGCATCCCTCAGCCATTCTGTGCAGCCAGAAGCTGCTGTAGCAGCAGCAGCTGTGCCCATGAGTCTGGCCTTAAAAACTATAAGAAAACAAGGTCAGGTGTTTTATCAGGTATTTTGCTTTTTTTTTTTTAAAAAAAAAAAAGTAAGGCCCTTTTAGCAGTTTTCCTAGTTTATTTAACCTCATGTAAAAGACCTGGTTAAGTCCCAGTTATTAAATGAGTTAAACCCTTTATAGTGATTCAGCTTATTTCCAGTTCCACTGCCCCAGTTCCCGATGGATATACACACCACATGTATAACAAAGACCAAATGTGCACAGAGGGGTTTTAAATAGAAGAACTCTGTTTAGACCTTTACTTGGACAGCTTTATATAAAGATTTTTTAAAAAATGTTCTTAAACTTCTAGTGAGAACAGTTCAGAGTAAATACTGATGCTGCAGCCTATTAACACAGACAGACCCCAAGGGATATCAACTTCAAATAAGAGAACATCAGCAAATTTCTACCCAGGCTGCAGTTCCGTCTTTGCCCCTACTCTGCCTCATCTCCACTTCCCAGTAGCTCCTTCAGCTTTGGACAGGCAGAAGGCAGCTCTGGCATTCCCATCAGAGGTCCATGACACTGGGAAGCTCACCTAGAGGAGGACTGAATGTTTGTTCTGAAGAATAATAATGTGGTAGGTGGGCTGGTGGGGGACAGAGAGATGGTGGAAGGAAATGGATTGATTTAAAAAGAGAATGAGTAGGTGGTATAGTTGGGAAAGGGAAAATAAAAGGGAAGGGGGGGAGTCTGGTTTGAAAGCTCAGTGTGAGCTGCCTCTCCTCAGTGGCCGTTGCAGGAGGGTGCTCACAGCTTTGAGAACTGAACTAGATGTCGGCCAATCTCTGAGACACGGGCACAGCCTGAAACAGAGAAATGAAACACCTTGGTGTGAGAGGAAGGTCTGTGAATGAAACTAGGAAGGTCCCCTCTCTGAGTCACAGTCTAAGGAGAGGTTGGTGCTTCAGCAGCTCACTCCCAGGAGCCCTACTCCTCAATGGTGCCTTCAGCACTGAGCTTCCTGCACAGGAATAAATAGAAACATGGGAAAAAAGGGATTCTTGCAACAAGCTGAAACAGGGAGCCTTCTGATTGAGCCAGTATCAAAAGGTGGATAGAAAACATGCAGGGATTGCCACGTGTCAAACTGCTGGAGGTGGAGATTTACAGCGTGGCTTCATTTGGCCAGACCTGTGTGCAATTTCACAGCCCTGCCCAAAACATCCGAAGCTGCTGCTCTGACTGAGTTCAGTGCCCTTCTGCATGTAAAGTATTAGAGCTTCCTGGAAAAAAGCCTTGTGGGAATCTTGACTAGTTGGAGAAATAATCAAAAACCCTCAACACCAAGCTATCAAGAAATGCCCAACAGGACTTCAGTTCCAGTCTCCCAAGTCAGCATTGCTCTCCCCTTGAGTTCATGGTCAGTAGAGCATGATGAGCTTTAAAACATGATCTGAAGTGGAGCAGGATCCTTTTCTCATGTCTGAAGACTTCTGTACTGGATCTGCTGGTCATCCATGTGTGACATTGGACTTTGCACTGGGCAGTGCAAATCTGCTGCTCAGTGAAGGGCTCAAACATGGCAGCTACAGATAGATGCTGAAGTGAGAAATGCACAGTGGGGAACAACAGCAAATGCTTGGGGGAGACAGCGAGGTTTTTAAAGCATGTCAGATGCTTTGAACCTACACCAAAAAACCTGTATTCTCTAATACATGGAGAAAAATTCTGCATCCATTTTTTCTGAACTTTTCATGCAGGAAAAAAAAAAAGTCACATTTTACCCTGACAAACATTACATTAAAAACTGAAATGCATATGTAATTCCCAGAAAAACAGAAATTCCAAGTTTTGCTCAGTTCTACTTAGTAGTTTTGCATCTGCTTTAACCTACCCTTCCCTCCTTGCAAGTTTCTTTGCTATGGCATCTGAAATGCCAAGCAGGTTCACAAGGAGCAAAGAACAACCTGAAATACAGCAACTGCAACTAGCACAGCTTAGATGGTTTTCCTTTTTGGGCCCCCTCTGATTTGAGCTGGCTTGCCTGCAGAAACCTCTACATCACCAATTGCACCCAACCTGCAAAATGCTTACCAGCTAAGGCCATCGACAAGTGAAACTCATCCTGCAGGATCCTCAAAACCTCCTGAAGCCCTTCTTCACCCTGCTCCAACAAAGCAAGCAGGCAGGATGAACAGAACACAGAGCAATGCTTAATTCCCTGCCAATTCCAGCCTCCCATACAGATGAACAATTCAAATGGCATGATGGATATGCTCAGTTCATCACAGCCTAATTTAGATGCTTTTCTTTTTGTGATACAGCTGAACAGGGAAAGAAAACAAAGATTTTCACTTCTGACATTTTCTATCTGCTTGTTTGGGGGTTTTTTTGTTTTTTTTTTCCTTAAATTTCAGTTAACTTCAATCAATGCACTTGTTTAAAAATGTCAAGCCTTACAAAGCTGACAACATTTTGTGAAGCAATGAGAGTTTTATATATGGTAGAGCTTGAAAAGCTTTAGTTTACTCGGATATTTTCATTTCCTGCTTAAAGCCTAGCTCCTGAAAACCACAGCAACCACCCCACTATCCTAAAAGACAGGAAACATTTCTAGATCATTAAAAGAATGGATTTTTTTCCTTCTAAAGAAACCCTCAATCCAGATGCTAAAAGGCAAAAATTTAGCAAAGTAAAGAACAGGTGTAATATACATTTTAATTTTAATTATATTATGTTAACCTTTGTATCAGAGGCTTAATTCATTACTGTATTTTAGAAATATGCTACTAGTTAAGAAGCAGCAAAGCTGGAACTGAGGTAGTAGTAGGCACCTGCAGGACTAAAAACCATCTAGTTGTGGTACATGGTTTGGTGACATGGTGGTGATAGGTTGATGGTTGGACATGATCTTAGAGGTTTCTTCCAACCTTAATGATTCTGTAACATGGTTGTGCTCAGTCTTGTCCAAAACGTTTCAGAGGGATGGAGTTTTATATGTATTTCTGAAGAATTCTTAATGCCACTGTGAAACTGCAGTATCCAAACCATGTATTGCTCCCAAGTAAGCAGACAACAAAGAAAATGGTCAGACTCATCTTTGTGGCAGATAAGCCCACCTCCAATTTTCTACAGCACTCACCATCAGGTCTTGACCCCTACAGTGTTTTAGTACTGAGAAATCAAGTCCCACAAATCAATGTTATCGGCTTCAAAATCATATCCGAAATCATAAAATTCAGTGGTATTTTATAAATCACAAGACATGTCTGGTTTGGATTCAGTGTGGGATGTTTCCACTTAAAATCCAGTAGAACATCAACCACAAGAAATTGGTAAGATTCCTCACTGGTGAAAACTGTCTCTATGACTTCTAAATTAATAACAACAGAGCTTTGGAGAGTGTGAGCAGCAGACATACAAACTCAAAGCTCCTTCCTTACCTTGTAAGCCAGACCCCACAGAGCTGGTCTTCCAATAAAGACACATTTTGCTCCCAGTGCCAGTGCTTTTAACACATCGCTTCCTTGGCGTATGCCACCATCCACATACACTTCCACTCTTCCTTCCACTGCCTCCACAACCTCAACCAGAGCATCAACCTGCAAAGAAGCAGCCACTCTCAACTTGAGGTCAGCTTTTGATTCCAAGAGAAAGAGGAGACATTTGTAGAGACAGGCAGGGATGAAATGCAACAATAGCATGCCTTCTCCAAATGTGACAACATAGCACAAAGAGGGAAGAACAAAGTGCAGCTCCCTCTTTTATCTGCCAGATAATTAATTCAATTTTCCCATGCCCTCCTTACACTGATATCCTTTGCTAGCATTTCTGATTAAGTGGAAAAGTAACATTTTTGCTTGCTTTCTGGTTTTTAAAACTACATTTCAATGGAAATAGTTGTCGTTGATACCTTACTTTCGTTTGAGACAATGATGAAGGACACAATGGTCTCTTCTCATGGGTTATCAGTGAGAGGACAAGAAGAAATGGCCTCAGCTTGAACCAGGGAAGGTTTGGATTGGATATCAGGAAAAATTTCTTCCCAGGAGTTGTTAGGCATTGGCCCAGGCTACCCAGGGCAGTGGTGGAGTCACCATCCCTGCAAGTGTTCAAGAAACATCTAGATGTGATACTTAGGTACATGGTTTAGTGGCACGGTGGTGATAGGTTGATGGCTGGACTTGATGATCTTAGAGGTCTCTTCCAACCTTAATGATTCTGCCACTCTGTTTGTAAAAAAAGGCTTATGTCAAACTTCTCCCTGCTACTCTCCAAATTGCTTAAACTTACATTTCAGCCTAATCCAGGTGACCATCTCTCAGAAGCATCCTCAAACACCCTAAAACACCTGCGAAGGATTTTATTTGCTACGTGATACACTCAAAGTATCATTTCCTCCAGGCTAAGTCCCCTGGTTCACTAAGGTCTTTTCTGCAGAGGCCATTTCAGCATGGTGCCAGGCTGGTGATGCAGGGCAGTTCCATGTGAAGATGCTGGCTCTGCTCCCAAAGGCACTATAAACAGTGGCAGGACATTGCACTACACCTCATTAACTCTGCAGCAAACCCAAAGGTCTCTTTTCTGCAGTCTCTCTTACATTTTTTTTTTGTCTTCTTTTCATCTTTTTCAATTGGAGCAACTGTAAGGAATATTCCTAAGTACATGTAATAATTTTTTTTTTTTTTTTCAGATTTTCAGACTGAAAACTTTCAGGCTGAAATTTTCCAGGAGTAGCTCAGCAAAAGCAGGGACAGTAGCTTCTGCTGCCAGGCTTGGTCTCTACTGGTTTTTCTCTGTATATAAAGAAGCTTTTAAGATATAAGAGCAAACCCAACCCCAAAGTCACACCACGTGGCTAAAAGAAGAGTAAAGATGCTTCCTGAATTCCATGAGAGTTCGTGCCATGACTACATCCCTGGGGAGCCTGTTCCAATGCTCTATCACTCTCTGAGTGAAGAACGTTTTCCTAATGTGGATGCCATTTCTATTATCATGTACTCAGCATTTAGATTTTTTGGTTTATTACTTGTTATTGTCAGCCTTGATATTGAAGAGAATTCCCTGGTACCTTTTTTTTTTTTTTACAGAGGAGAACAGAGAAAACCTGTCAGATACAATGCAAAACAGAACTTTAAAATAAACAATTGGAAAAACTGTCAATGCAAATGTGCTTAGAGTAAACACCCATGGGACATCCATTGTCTCACTTACGGTGGCAGGTCCTCCATCCAGTTGCCTTCCACCATGATTGGACACAATAATTCCCTGCACTCCATGTCTCACTGCCAGCTCTGCATCTTCTTTTGTCAAGATGCCTTTGATGATGATGGGCAGGTTAGTCAGGCTCCGCAGCCAGTAGATATCGTTCCAGGTGACCGAAGGGTCCAAGCTATTGGGAGGCAGTCCATACTCAGAACAGTCATCTCCCTATAGCCACAGGACAGAAGGGAACCTCAGAAAGCATATGTCTCCAGAGGAGAATAATCACTATGGGGATCATAGAATATCCCAAGTTGGAAGGGACCCACAAGGAACATCAAGTCTCACTTCTATTTATGCACAGGACAACCCCAAAGTCACACCATGTGTCTGAAAGCACTGTCCAAATGCTTCTTCAATTCCATGGAAGCTGGGGAGCCTCTTCCAATGCTCCACCACTCTCTGGGTAAAGAACCTTTTCCTAATATCTAACCTGAACCTCTCCTGGCACAGCTTCATGCCATTAGTGCCTCTAAGGAAGCTGGACTGGGATTTTGAAGCCAGAACCCAGGCTGGCAGGAGAGCAAGCTAGGAAGCTGCAGAACCAGCAAGGGTTACCAAAGCAGCAGTTAGCCTGTGGTTTTTGTCTCATGTGGTACATGCCAAGGAGAGGGAATGAAAGGACAGGCTCATTTCACAAACCTCAAAGGCTCCTTCCAAGTTCTTCAGCTTCATGTGGGGAGGAAGGCGGAAACCATTGCGTATATCATCACGCCTTTTGCCTGTGTAGGGCAGATCCACTGTGAGGACGAGGCCCTGGAAGCCCAAGGCCTCTGCCTTTTGGACCAGCTGCTGGGAAACTGTCCTGTTGCGGTGAATGTATAGCTGGAACCAGCGCAGGCCACCAGGAGCAGCCGCAGAGATCTCCTCCAGACTGCAGGTGGAGTAGGTACTAGCAATGTAACAAGTGTTCATCGCTTTGGCTGCTGCAGGAGGAAGATCATCAGAGTCAAGGTCATTGCAACCACCCACCAGGCACCAAAGTGTGTTTTGTTTACAGTTTGTAGAGACCATCTGAACTCCTGTTGGACCCTCTATTCTGCTATGCACAGCACTCTGCCCATTGGCACATATGTCCTTGGGGTTAAAAATGGTGGTATTTGTCCTGTGCTGTGGGAGGGTGAGGGTTAGGAAAGCAGGGAAGGGAGAGGTAATTTACCAGGTGGCAGTGTTCATTTTGTAACTATTTTTGTTTTAACAATGCAGGAATTCTATGACTGTGTCCTCCTAGGAATGCTCTGTCAAATGCACTCAGTGTAGCCAGAAACACACACCAGGGTCTGCTCTCCAAAACCACCACAGTATATGAGAAGAGATGTTACACTTTTCTGCAAGGACACCCTGTTCTTAGCAGTAACAAAGAATTTACAGGCTGAGTCCCATCCACCACTTCTATGTCCTATCTAGAGCCCAGAGCACTGAGGACCACCTGTGTGGTCCTGAGGTACACAACAAATGTGTCCACAGCCTCTGTCTTGAGTTTGCAGCAGCCTCCACAGAGCTGATCTTGTCATGGAGGTAACTGGAGAACTAGAGCAAAGTCTCTATGGCTTCCCATGCACTTGCTGTTACCAGACCCAACCAGGTCAGCCCCCAAAAGGAGTGTCAGGTAGTGGGAAAGGAGTTTCCCCCTTCAAATCCAAATATTTTACTCAGTCACACTTCAAGTCAGCTTCAACAGCTTCTTGAGGCTTTTCCACAAACCCTTTTCTGCTACATTGCAACAACCAAGAGCCAGAAGAGTGAGTACCTCTGGCTGTACTTTTCTCCCCATCAGGCCATGCTAGCTGGTGGAAGCCAGTAGGGGCAATTCCTACAGGAAAGCTGATTTCAGCCCCCAGGAGCTTCGTCCTAATGTCCATCACGGATACATCCCGCAGCATACGTGGCCGGAAATGAATTCTGTAAGACAAAAGAAACACTTTGGGATGGTAGCTGGTCAGCGGCTTTTCTGAAGTTTCATGGAGCCCAGGTCTTCATTTACCTATTGCAATGGAGGAATCTGAGCCAATAAATAAAGCAGGATGTGACGAAGGCTCTTTGTCCTTTCTGTTCACTTTGAGGTCAGTTTAGGCAGCAGTTCAGCCACTGCTGTTTTTCCCAAAGCCCATACTCCTGCTCACTGGCCACAATACATCAGTTCTGCATTGCCCATCTCAGCTCACTGGCTTTTGTTCTCCTGCTGTCACAGATTGCTTCTGCTTGCAGCCCAGTCTCAGGTGGCTGTCTTCCACTCCACTGTTGCATGTCGGTCCTCACTGTCCATTGTGCCTGCTTTCACTGCCTGCAGCATGTTCCCCAAATCCCATGCTACTTTTATGTAGGCTTCCTCCCATTCCCCACGTGCTCACCATTGCACCTCACTCTATTATAGCCACTCATCCCCTTTCCTGTCATACTCTACCCTACCATTTACCTGAACCCTCAGAATCACTTCTACCTCACCCACTCTGTGTCATACTTAGGCTAGGATCAGAGCATATAGCATATGTCATTCAGGTAAGTGCATTTTGTTTGGGGAGCACCTTAAGAGGGCAAGGTGGGAGGAATCTTTGCTTGTGAAGTCCAAGCAGTTGCACATAAACATAGTTTAGATGCTTCCAGTGCAACACCCTTCATTTCCTCCTCACATTACCTTTTATATGCCAGGATGTTTTCATCTCGAGTGCTACAGTCATCTGCTCCAGCTGCAAAAAAATCCCAAGCAATCTTGGGTAAATACTTTTTGGCATAAGCTTCAAAGTCTGATAGACACACCATAGACATTGCTGAGGAAGGCTCTGGGAACCTGGAAGAGAAGCATAACAAGGAGCAGAAATGAGATCCCTGAACTCTCATTCTCTCTTCCAAGGGCTCTAATGTCACTTCATGCAAACCTTGGATCCATCTGTAATGTAGAAGAGTTGCTGAGAAGTTGTCTCAGCCTATCTTGCCATTCTCCATGAGCAAAACTTGCAGATGCTGCCATAAGAGTAGAAAGAAGCTTGCACCTCTGTGCCTCTCTTTATTCTGTCTTAAACAGAAGCCTGAAGAGGACTTTTTGGGTCTTCTGCTATTTTAAGACTCAGGAATTGTGTAATTCTGTCACAAATTCCATTTTAGAATTAGCTGGGCTATTTGTCCCACCAGTTCTCCTCAAAGGTTGTCCCAGAACATCATTTGTTGGATTCCCCTTAGGATGGCTCCCTGACTGACCAATTAGTCACAAAGCACGGTGATTAAAGTCAAGCTCATGAAATAAGAAGCAAGTAAAAACAGAGTCTATATCTAACCTTCACCAGCATGAACCCATCAGAGAATTATGTCCAGGCTCTGAGACCAAGTCACTGTCAAGGTCAGCACTGTGGAAAAACAAAATGTTTTCTAGAGATCTTAATTCCTCTTTTATAACAAACATCTCCTGGGTGTTTGCATTATGTACCAGAGCAATGATATCTGGAGAAAAAAATGAGCATGCAAAATTTGGACAAACTATGAGAAAACATTGGCAAAGAGCAAACACCACAAGATGAACCACCCTGCATTTTTCAGGGAACAGAAAGGACATTGTGTGACTCAGATGTCTAACCAAATCAACATCAATGCAGCCTGGCAAATGCCTGCACTTCTATGTTTTAGAACCAGCCAGCACTAAAAGCTCTGTCAGTTAAGGTTTCAGCAAATGATGCTTGAAACACTGCAAGAAAACATACACAAAACACAGCCTAAATCAATTTGCTAAGTCATTTGTTGCAATTACTTCCACAGCTCTGATTAAAAGAAGCATTTTCCAAGGTATATGAAAACATGACGTTTTAAACCAGCTGTGGTTTGGGGCTAATTTTCCTAAAACTGTAGAGGAAGAAGTGTCTATCTTAGGTTTCAGAATTAGCTTCCCACAGGGATTGCAATCCTCCCCGAAACCAGTCCCATGTGTCCCATGCTGTGTATACATCTCTAGCACAGATAAACACACAGGTTGTGTACACAGACCTGGTCTGTCGGGCTGCAGAGTTGGATGTGTCATACTGAGGTGCCTGTGTTATGCCCTCGAAAATCAGGACTTACAGTTCTCTGCTAGGAAAGAGCCCAAAGTGAGGGACTCATTGGAAGATGAAGAAATGTGGTTATTTTCTTCACTATTGTTCTGTCTTCTCTGACAGGTGTTAGGTAGCAGGTGATAAAAGCATCCCAAACTCTCTCTGTATGCCTTCAAGACACCAAACACTGCTAATGTCACAAGACTTCACATCTCATCCATTATGATACACCACAAATGCCATGTAACAACTTCTGCTTTCCCAACTGTTAGAAAGGTTAAAGCCAGAAAGCACAAAAACCCGCAAACCAACTTCTCTGGTGGCAGAAGAAATGGGAATTTTAAATGACATGGGCTTGTTGTCTCCTAATTCAGAGCTCACTTCAGACTTACTTTGGGTTTCAGGGAGAGCTGCAGGAGGTCAGACCTTCCCCTTCACGTTCACCTCTGGACAGGACGCAGAGGAAGTCTTTTCACTGAACAGCCACTGTTTTCTCTGGAGTTAACAAGCAACCACCAGAGATTAAAGCTCAATCCTGCAGTAAACTTTGTCCTCTACGTGTAACACTAACTTTGTTTTGCTATCAAATGATTAGAGTTTCATCCAACAACATGCATCACCTTGTCAGCAATGCCACTGTGTGGGACACAGCTGTGCTCTTGGGCAGTGTCCGAAGGTTCTGCATTCATTTAGGGAAGCAACAGTATTTTAGGGCTTTGGCCCGAGTCCCGAAGTTGTTGGTAACTTGCTGCTGAATGTGCTATAAACCCCACCAAAATGATGAGCCACAGACAGGATGAGTGCACAGCTATGGTGCCTTGAATCTTTACTCCCATGTGTGGAAGAGGCATTTTTCTCTTCCTATAGTTTATGAAATGTACCTTTTGTCTTCTGCCATTTTTAAACAGCTAGGAGTTGCTCTCTCACTGGACTTGCAGATTCCCTCCTTTGGCTCCATCTCTCAGGAGGAGCACCAGCCCTCTCCCTTTTCTGAGATGGAGTTAGTGAGACAATTCCATGCTTCCCTCTGCCTCCCCTGCTAAGCATTACAAACTGGGACTGAGATGCCAGCAGCTTCGTGATGCTAACCTAAATTTGCAAGCTATGAAAGGTAAATATTGGATGGCTTTATTTGTCTTTTGGGTTTGTTTTTTTTTTTTCTTAGCCTTTAGGGTTCATGTAATGAAGGGAAGAAAAGGGGGAAGGGAAAGGGAAAGGGAAAGGGAAAGGGAAAGGGAAAGGGAAAGGGAAAGGGAGAAGGGAAGGGAAG